>CM052900.1:82294793-82310077 GCA_028534135.1 Potos flavus | reverse complement strand
CTCCACTTGACTTATTTCATTCAACATAATCTCTTCCAGTCCAGTCCATGTTAAAATAAAAGTTGGGTATTCATCCTTTCTGATGGAGGCATAGTATTCCATTGTATATAGGGACCATATCTTCTTGATCCATTCATCTGAAGGGCATCTTGGCTCTTTCCACAGTTTGGCGATTGTGGCCATTGCTGCTATGAACATTGGGGTACATGTGGCCCTTCTTTGTACTGCATCTGCATCTTTGGGGTAAATACCCAGTAGTGCAACTGCAGGGTCATAGGGTAACTCTATTTTTAATTTCTTCAGGAATCTCCACACTATTTTCCAAAGTGGCTGCACCAACTTGCATTCCCACCAACAGTAGAAGAGGGTTCCCCTTTCTCCACATCCTCTCCAACATTTGTTGTTTACTGTCTTGTTGATTTTGGCCATTAGAATGACCCTGTGTCTTTTGATTGGAGCATTTAGTACATTTGCTTTCAGAGTAATTATTCATAGATATGTATTTAGTGCCATTTTATGTTTCGTTGTTGTTTCTGGAGATTTTCTCTGTTTTTTTCTAGACTTTGTCATTTTTGGTTTTTCCTTTCCACTCAAAGATTCTTTTGTGGAGTTATTCTTAGAAAATATATTGTAAACCCTAAGGAGTGATTGTGGAAGCAGCTGAAATGTCAGCAGTGTTCCTGTTCTTGGGCTGTTGAACGCAATGGCCTGGTAGGAGCAGCATCCCATGATCCCCAGGGGCAGGGCATAAGTTACAAGCTATGAAAGAATGTGACCCTCAGTCCTCCCTTTCTGTACCTGGCAATTGCTAGCCCAAACATGCCGCTTCTACCTTATCCCATGACTGACTCCCTGCATGCCTACACATAGGGGAAAATGCAAGTCTGCTTCAAGATATTTGCTATCCCTTTGTACTCCTTTCTCACACTTAGAGGCATCTTTCCTTGCTGATAAAAAACAAAATAAAAGCTATGTGCAGAATTCAGCTGCTGCTGCTCTCCCTTGTAGAGGTAGCCCTGCACGGCTCCTCAGATTGATGTTTGAAAACTTTATTTCAGTGAGTGATGACAATCTCCTTTAATATTTCTTGCAGGGCTGGTTTAATAGTCATGAACTCCTTTAGTTTTTGCTTGTCTGAAACTCTATCTCTCCTTTTATTCTGAATGGTAGCTTTGCTGGATAGAGTATTCTTGGCTGAAGATTTTTCCCATCTTGTCATTAGCTCATTGGACATTTGTGTATCTTATTTTGAGAAATATCTATCTAAATTCTTTGCTTATTTATTAATTGAGTTATTTCTATTATTGAGTAATGAGAGTCCTTTCTATATTCTAGATACAAATAGTTTATCAGATATGTGTTTTACATTCATTTTTACTATTCGATGGATTATTTTCATTTTCTTAATGCTGTCTTTCAATACATGAAAGTCCTTAATTTTTATGAAGGCCATATTATCTATTTTTTCTTTTGTCACTTGTGCTTTTGGTGTCATTTCTAAGGAGTCTTTACCTAGCCCAGGTTTATGAGGATTTATTTTTAACCTTTCTTCTAAGAATTTTATAATTTTAACTATTTCATTTTTGTGTATTATGCATTTGAGTTAATTGTTTTGTATGTGGTGTGAGGTAGGGGTCCCAATTTATTTCTTTATATGTGAATATCTAGTTGTTCAAGCACCACTTATTCAAAAGACTACTTTTTCTCCCATTGGGTGTTGTAGCTTTCCTATTGAAATTAAGTTTACTGTAGATATCTCGGTTTACTTCTCTACTCTCAATTCTATTCATATATATATGAATATATATGTGTGTGTGTGTGTCTGTCTGTCTGTCTGTCCTCACATCAGTACCATGCTTTTTTGAATTCTGTAACTTTATAGAAAGTTTTAAATTGAGAGGTGTGAGTCTCCCAAATTTATTCTTCATTTTAAAGATTATTTTGACTGGTTCCCTTGCATTTCCTCTGAATTTTAGAATCAAATTATGAATTTCTGCGAACTAGCTAGGATTTTGATAAGGACTTTGTTGAATCTGTATATCAATTTCAAGAGCACTATCACCTTAACAACCCATGAGCAAGTCTTTCCATTTGTTTTGTTTAGTTTTTTTCAACAACGTTTTGTAGTTTTCTGTGTACAAGTCTTACGCCTGTAAGACTTGTATCATTCGTATCGTTAAGCGTTTTTGATGCTGTTGTGAATGGAATTGATTTTCCAATATCATGTTATTTTGTTTATTTTGTTTATTTTGTTTTATTTTGTTTATTGTTATTTTGTTTATTGTTAGTGCACAGAAAGACAGTTGTTTTTGTATATTGATCTTACAATCTTGCTGAATTTATTTATTACTTCTGATTGTGTGTGTGTGTATGTGTATGTGTATATATATATACACACACACAAAAAAAATCATGTCATCTGTGAGACAAGATGATTTTGTTTCTTCCTTTCCAATATAGATGCCTTTCATTTTTGTTGTTGTTGCCCAAACTAGAACCTTTGTTATAATGTACAGTAGAAGTGACAAGAATGTCCTTCCCTGATAAAGGACATTTCTTGATTCTGATCTTAGGGGGAAATAATTCACTCTTTCAACATTAAGTATGATATTAGCTGTAGAGGTTTTTTTTTCCCAAATACTTTTATTTTTTCAGTGTTACAAGATTCATTGTTTATGTACCACACCCAGTGCTCCATGCAATACGTGCCCTCCTCAATACCCACCACCAGGCTCACCCATCCCCCCAACCCCCTCCCCTCCAAAACCCTCAGTCTGTTGCTCTGAGTTCACAGTCTCTCATGGTTCTTCGTCCCTCCAATTTCCTCCAATTCATCCCTCCCTTCCCTCTAACAATGTCCTCCATGTTTTTCCTTATGCTCCACACGTAAGTGAGACCATATGATAATTGACTCTCTCTGCTTGACTTATTTCACTTAGCATAATCTCCTCCATTCCTGTCCATGTTGATATAAAAGTTGGGTATTCATCCTTTCTGATGGAGGCATAATATCTGCCAAACTGTGGAAAGAGCCAAGATGCCCTTCAACAGATGAATGGATAAAGAAGATATAGTCCATATATACAATGGAATATATATTTTAATCTTTGGAATTTTATTGAGAATTGTTTTATATACTCGCATCGTCTAACCTGAAGAAGGTTCTATGTATACTTGAGAAGAATGTGTATGCTGAAGTTGGATGGAGGCTACTGTGTATATCTGTTAAGTTTAGTTTGTTACAGTGTTCTTCAAGTCCTCTATTTCCTCACTGATCTGTCTAGATGTTCAATCCATTATTGGAAGTGGTGTATTGAAATATAGAACTATCTATTTCTCCCTTCCATTTTGTCAATATTTGTTTCATATGTTTTGGAGCTCTGTTGTTTGGTGCATGTATGTTTATATTTTTTCTGATGATGAATTATCTCTTCATTAATATATAATGTCCCTCAGTCTCTTGTAACAGTTTTTTATTTAAAGTCCATTTTGTCTGATATTAGTATAAACATCCAGCTCTTGGCTGTGATTTGCATGGGATATCTTTTTTCCATCTTTACACTTCCAACATATTTGTGTCTATGTATTTAAAATGAATCTGGTCCATGCAGCATACACTTGGATCATTTTTTTATTCATAATGCTATGACAAATCCATCTTTTAATTATGACTTTAGTACATTTAAATTTAAAGTGATTATTGACAATGAAGGACTTCTACAATTTTATCGTTTATTTCTATATGCTTTATACCTTTTTTCTTCCTCACTTCTTTCTTTTTTTTCTATTTTTTTATTATGTTAGTCACCATACAATTCCTCACTTCTTTCTAATAATGCCTTTGTTTGAGTTGTGTATATTTGCGTGTGGTAGAATTTTGATTCTTTCTTTATTTCCTTTCCAGTGTATATACATATTTCTTGGTTATTTTCCTAGTGGTTACTGTGGGCATTAAAGATAAAATGCTAACTTTATAATAATCTAGTTTGAATTGATATCAACTTAGCTTCAAAATATACATGAAAGCTTCTCCTATTCAGCTCTGATCCCTCTTTTATGTTGTTATTGTCACAAATTACATCTCTTTATATAGATTTGTAATTAATCTTTTTGCATTTACCTTTTATATCTTATAGGGTATAAAAAGAGGGCTTCGAAACGGGAAAACAATAATACTTGCTTTTATGTTTACCAATGTAATTACCTTTACCAGTGATCATTATTTCTTTGAATGGCTTGAAGTTACCATCTTTTCATCTCAGCCTGAAGGACTCCCTTTAGCATTTTGGGGGGGGGGACTCGGTGACTCTGATATTGTTTTTGTGAGACTGTCTTGTTTTTTCCTTTATCTTTGAAGAGTAGTTTTACCAGATAGAGATTTCTTGGTTGACAGATTTTATTTTCAGCTTGTTTTAAATATGTCATTCTACTATTTTCTTTCTTTTTTTTAAGGTTTTATTTATTCATAAAAGAGAGAGAGAGAGAGCACACAAGGGGGAGCAGGAGAGGGAGAAGCAGGCTCCCCATTAAGCAGGGAATCCAATGTAGGGCTTGATCCCAGGATCCTGGGATCAGGACCTGAGCCGAAGGCAGACACTTGACCAACTGAGCCACCCAGGTGCCCTCATTCTACTACTTTCTTGCCTCCATAGTCTTTGATGAGAAATTGGCTGTTCATCTTCTTGAGGATTCCTTGTACCATGACGAGTTGCTTTTTTTTTTTTTTTAGGATTTATTTCTTATCTAGAGAAAGGGGGGAGGGGCAAAGGGAAAGAGAGAATCTCAAACATACTCTGCTGAGTGTGGAGCCCAGCATGGGATTCAGTCTCCTGACCCTGAGATCATGACCTGAGCCAAAACCAAGAATTGGATGCTTAACTGGGCCACCCAAGTACCCCAATGAGTTACTTCTTCTCTTCTGCTTTTAAGATTCTGCCTTTGGTTTTGTCTTTCGGTAGTTTGAAATAATGTGTCTTAATGTGAATCTATTTATCCTGTTTGTAATTTGTTGAGCTTCTTAGATGTATAGACTTACATCCATCATAATTGGGAATTTGGGTCTTCAATTTTTTCCATCTTCTTTTCTTCTCTCTTTTCAGACTCCCATAAAATGTATATTGTTAAGGTTGCTGGTGTCCCACACATGCCTTGGTCTCTGTACACTCCCTTAATCTCTTTTATTTCTCCTCTGAATGGCTAATTTCAATTATTTTATCTTCAAGTTCTCAGATTCTTTCTTCCTATCTGAATCTGGTATCGAGCCTGCTCAAGGGAATTTTTTACTTTAACTATTTTATTTTTCAGATGCAGCATTTCTATTTGGTTCTTTTTTATATTTTTTTTTTCTCTTCATTGATACTCACTACTCACCCATACACTGTTCTCTGATATCCTTTATTTGTTTGTTCATTATCTCCTTCATGTCTTTGAGCATATTTAAGACAGAGTCTTTGTGTCTCAAGTTCAATGTCCAAACTTCCTCTGGGACGGTTTCTATCAATTTTCCGTTTTCCTTCGAATAAACTATGCTTTTCTTTCTTTGAATGTTTTGTAATTTATTGTTCTTGTTGTTAACTGGACATATTGACTAGCATAATGTGCTGAGTCTGGAAATCAGATTCTCCCCTTGTCCAGGGAGTTCAATTGTTGGTTGATGATAAGTAAAATTATTATTTCTTTAAAAGGTGGCTTTTGCAAACTATTTGCAAATATTGTATACTTTGTCATGTGTGACCATGATGTCTCTGCTCTGCTATCTAGATGTTTAGCCAGTGACCTGACAGAGGTTTCCTTAAATACTTGTTACCCAAAAGGAAAATACAAGTGTTCTCTCCCTTTAGTTTTTTAGACAGTGGAAATCACTTCTGTCTGTATTTGAAATGATCACCCACTGTGCTGTTTCTTATGTGAGCAGCCAATCAGATCAGAACATAAACCTAGAATTTCAGACGACAAAGCTTCTCTGGGACTAACAAGCCACAGCAGGATATGAATCACTGTCTTGATGGCTGGCTGCTGCAGTGCTGGGACTGGGGGTTGATAACCACTATGCTAAACATAAAAATTTACCAGTATTTGTCAGCCTCTTTCTTCATCAGGGATTCCACTGATCACTTCAAGTTTTCAACTAGAGCAGATTTCCAAAATCCTTGATTTTGACGGTTTTTATCCTTTCAGTAGTTGTTTTGCTAGAGGGATGGATTCCTAGGGCTTCTTACTGCACCATTTACCATTCTACAACTCTTTGTTTTCTACATTTCTGTATCTTTATTTTTTCTCTATTTCTGTGTTACTGGTTTCTTTTGTTTTAAATAGGTATTGTCAACTCTACCAGCTTAGCTCCTATATATTTTTGTGTCACCTTTAAATTATTTCCTTAGTGATCACCCTTGGATTATAATTATATTTTAACTCAAATCATTTTAGCTCACATTAGTACCAACTTAATTTCAATTGTATACAAACACATTGCCCTAGTATGGCTATATTATCTCCCCCATGCATTTGTGCTAACATTTTCATATATATTACATCTTTATAAGGTCATCAATTTTAAGCCCTTCAGAACAATTTTATAATTATTGCTCTGTGCAGTTATGTTTTGAATCAAATTGGAGAGGAAAAGATTTGTTAAGCCAAAATACATTTATAATGTATACTTCTTTATGTAGTTACCTTTAGCAGTGCTTTTTATTTCTTTGTGTGGATTTGACATACTCTTTATAGTTTCCTTTCATTTTGGCCTGATGGTTTCCTCTTAGTATTTATTATGTCTGGCCTGCTAGTGACAGCTTAGCAGGTTTTGTTTGTCTGGGATGACCTTAATTTCACCTTAATTTTTGAAAGATAGCTTTTATGGATTTAATATTACTGGTTGACTTTGTTTTCCTTTCAGCACTTTAAATATGTCATTCCATTGGTGCCTGGACTTCATGGTGTTTGATGAGAAGTCAGCAGTTAATCTAAACGAGGATCCTTCATGAGTAATTTTTTTCTACTGCTTTCTTTTTATTTTATTTTATTATTTTATTTGTCTTGTTTTATTTTAATTCCAGTATAGTTAGCATACAGTGTTACACTAATTTCAGGTGTACAATATATTGATTAAATAATTCCATATGTCACCCAGTATTCATCATGGTAAGTGCACTCCTTAATCTCCAGCACCTGTTTTATCTATCCCTCTGGTAACCATCAATTTGTTCTCTATAGCTAAGAGTCTGTTTCTTAGTTTGTTTCTTTTTCTCTCTCTCTCTTTTTTTTTTTTGCCTTTGCTCCTTTTTGGTTGCTTGTTTCTTAAATTCCACATATGAGTGAAATCATATGGTATTTGTCTTTGACTGACTTATTTCGCTTAGCTTTATACCTTAGATCCATCCATGCCATTGCAAATGGCAAGAGTTCATTCTTTTTTATGGCTGAATAATAGTCCATTGTATACATATACCACATCTTCTTTTTTTTATTGTTAACTATTATTTTTTTAATTTTATTTTTTCAGTGTTCCAAGATTCATTCTTCATGCACCACACCTTTATCTATTCATGTCCGTGGACACGAGTTGCTTCCATAATTTGGCTATGGTAAATAATGCTACTATAAACATAGGTTTTCATGTATCCCTTTGAATTTGAGTTTTTATATTTTAGGGATAAATACCCAGTAGTGAGATTACTGGATCATAGGATAGCTATTCTTAGCTTTTTGAGGACTGTGTATTCGGTTTTCCACAGTGGCTGTGCCAGTTTGCATTCCCACCAACAACACCAAGAGAGTTCCTTTTTCTCCACATCCTCACCAACACTTGTTGTTTCTTGCATTGTTGATTTTAGTTGTTACGACAGGCGTGAGATGATGTATCATTGTAGTATTGATTTGTATTTCCCTGATGTTAAGAGATATTTTCATGTGTCTGTTGGCTATCTGGATGTCTTTTTGGAGAAATATCTGTTCATTTCTTCTACCCACTTTTTAAATGGATTATTTGGGTTTGGGGGGTGTTCTGCTTTCAATATTCTTTTGAAAAGTCTGGCATTTGACAGTTTGACTTTGATGTGACTGTGTGAGTCTCTTTTAGTTTATTATAGTTGAAATTTATTGCTTCTTGGATAAGTATATTACTGTTTTTCTTTAAATTTGGGAACTATTTGGTTTTTTTTTGTTTTTTTTTAAATGTTCTTCCTGCTCCTTTCTCCTTTCGTTCTGGAACTCCTTTAATGTACATGCTGGTGCACTTGATTTTTCAATGGACTCTTACATTTTGTTTATTTTTCTTCATTTTTTTTAGTCCCTCAGATTAGATCATCTCAATTTGACCTATCTTCAAGTTCACTGATTTTCTTCCCTGCCAGTTCAAATTAGTTGTTGACATTTTTTAGTGGCTATTTAATTTCAGTTATTGAATGTTTCTCTCCAGAACTTTTATTTGGTCTTTTTTTCCCTGTAATTTCACTTTATTGAAATTTTTATATGGTGAGATATTCTCATTTTTCTTTAATCCTTTAAACACGGTTTTCTTTTGTTCATTAAGCATATTTATAATAGATGTTTTAAAGTTTTTATCTTGGAGATGCCTGGGTGGCTCAGTCAGTTAAGTATCTGCCTTTGGCTCAGGTCATGATCCCAGGGTCCTGGGATCGAGTCCCACATCAGGCTCCTTGCTCAGCCGGGAGCCTGCTTGTCCTGCTGCCTGCTGCTCCCCCTTCTTGTGCGTGCGCTCTCTCTCTGACAAATAAATAAAATCTTCTAAAAAATTAGATAATAAAATTTTTATCTTGTAATTCCAAAATTTGAGCTCCTTGGGGATAGTATCTATTGACTGTTTGTTTTGTATTTGCCATACTTTCCAATTTCTTTGCATGATTCATAATTTTTGTTAAAAACTAGTTATTTTCTTTTTCTTCTTCTTCTTCTTCTTTTTTTTTTTTTTAGTTTTTGAATTTTTCCACATTTAAACACACATGCAGCAATGGGTATACAACTGAAGCCGTAAAAGCAGGTTAATCCAAAAATTCCAAGTTTTGATAGAAAAGTCTTCTCTTAAGTTTAAAAATACTGAGACCTACACACTCCCAACTTAAACTCCTACCTACACAAATTTACAATATTTATAAATAAGTCACAGGCTAATGTTGAATTGCTTTTAACATGAATTCATTCTAGAGCAACACAGACCAAAATGTCATTGAAGCTAATTAATACAAAGTTAAGTTTTAGACTTACACATGACAAACAATACCAACATGAGACATTAGACAAGGTAACTTAACCCACTAAATCTGCAGCAGTTTTGATAAAAGCCACTGGAGTACAACACACAGCTAAGTTACAACATGCAAGCGTCAGTTCCCTGACCCCACAGGTCTTGGTGGAGTAATTTCCTAAGTGGATTGTCTACACAGGATGCAGGACATGTCCTCACCCCTGAACAAGTCTAGCTTCTTTCTTTGGAGTAAGGGCCTGCAAGTACCTGTCAGCTCCAGCCTCTGGGTGCTTGCCCCTACCTTGGGAGAAGACAGCAAGTGGACAGGCTGGGCTGGAGCTGTAAGCTCCCTACTGTCTGCCATCACACCCAAAGCTGAGCATCTTCCAAGTCTAGGCCAATGCTGGCTGAAATCCAGGGACAGGATATTTCTGCCTGGACATAATATGTTGCCCTGGCAAGCACCATGGGTCTCCTAGACCCAGAACAAGATGCTCTTTGTAGCCACTGAAGTGCATAGCCCTTGGCCACTGGAGCTGGGACCTAGGCGCTATCCACTACTGCTTGGCATCTTCCTGAAAACCTCACTGGTCACTGGGTAAATGAGATTCTCTTAAGGGCTGGACTAATTCTGGATAACTAGCCAGAACCTGTCACTTTGCCCATGCAAGGTCAGTGAGAGGCTACCTCAGCAGCTGCTCCACAGGCCCGCAAGCGACTCTGGCTGTGGTGGCCACCTCCAAAGACATTTGTCCTGGCCTCCTTCTAGCCCCATTGTAACATATGGCAGATCAGTGGCTGCAGCTCAGCTCAGGGGATTCCCTCTTTCCTCTGACAACATTGTGAGGGAGGTGGGGACCAGTCATAGATGTCGGAGAGCCACAACTGCACCTCCTGCTTGTAGAGGTAGCCCTCTTGCATCAGTGTGTGGTGCTTCTCCAGCCTGTCCTCTAGGTTTTGCTTGTGTGTCACCAGGTACTGGTTGTTACAGCCACAGTACTTGTCCTTGGTGTGGTAGCCTGGGTTGTGCTCATGCTGTATGTCCACAGACACCAGCCAGGCACCCAGGAACACCTAGACACTGTGCCACATGCACAAGTGTGACTGAGATGCCGGTAGTGCATCAAGTTGGTTGAAAGCACATAGCCATTTCCCAGCATGTAGGGTAGCTAGTAGTTGCAGAGAAGCCAGGTGGCCTCATACTAGCACCCCTGGACTTGACATGGACTTGACCTGAAAAACAGCCTCAGTAGAAGTGGCTGCAATGCACAGGGTCACACATGTGCAGCTTGGTCAGCAGCCGATCCAGCTGCACGAACAAGTCCACATTGAGCACAAACTTGAAGGCCACGTGCTTGGCCAGCATTGCCAGCATCTTGGCTGTGAGGTTCTTGTACATATTGTGCATTGTGGGCAGCAGCAGCAGGTCGCCATGCTGTGCCTGCTCGTGCCCCAGGACATACCCCTCCCCAGTGTCCAGGCTGCCTGTGCCCACCATGAAGCATGCCCACACATCATCCCGCTGCTTTGCCATGCCACCACCAGCCACCCAAGCCCAGTGCCATCTGGTGCCACCATGCAGGCCACAGCAGCTTCATAATGCACATGTGGGAAGCACCCAAGGCCCTCAAGCCAGGGGGGAGGCCATGTCCACTAGTGGTGGAAGCAGAGGGCCAGGGAAAAGCTAGTATATAGGAACTCTAGAAATCAGCCCTACTCACCCTTCACCACCATTTCCAAAAGCTTTTTATTTTGCTGTTTGGATCAATTCTGTACATTCCATATTCTTTGTTGTGTGGAGCCAACAAAATCTTTGGTAAGCTTCATAGTCAGCTAGTGACTGGTAGAAACTTTCTTAAATGCCTTAAAGCAATAAATCTTCCACCATTTGCAAAGAGGCTCTGTGTATTTATGTTGCAGTATGACTTCAGTGCTCTAATAGTTTATAGTTCTTTCTTAGCTTTCATTTCCTGCTTATGCAATAACTCAGAGTTTCCATAGGGGAAAGATTAGGGTCTTTTAAATTATCTTCCTGAGTGTCCATCTATCCTTGCCCATGTATTCTACCATCTGAGTCTCTAGGAATAGGTGTAACCTTTCAAAGCCGTTTGTGAACATTTATTCCCTTGATTTTCCTGTGTAATTTTCTTGGCCATCTTTCTTTGCCCTAACTAGCTTTTCTGCCTGAGGCAGCTGCAATTTTATACAATTGCTTTTATTTGGCTTTAAGTAACAACCAGATGTTTCCTCATCGTGTGAACTCTAAGTGAGTTCAAAGCCCTGTGAATGGGTATTTCCAGGAAGCTTCTAGTCAGGTCAAATAGTGAGAGTTCTTTGGCAGTGGGCTTTTTTGGAAACTTCCCAATCCATTGTCCCTTTAGTAGCTACTACGCTGCTGGGGTTCTGTTTTGTTTTGTTTTGTTTCGTTTTTAGTTACTCTTGCTCTTAGACCTCTCATTTTTAAGACTACCACTTACCTGTGGAGGTTAATAGGAATAGAGTATCCTTAAGCTCACAATTCTTACTGAGATTTAATTGTTGTTCTTGAAGAAATGCTCTCTAGTTTGTTGCATCTTTGGGTAATTTCCAGAATTTTGAAAAAGCTAATGTAGACCACTTTGCCAGTGTTCTCTCTGTATCTGTCTCTCTCTTTCTCTCTCTCTGTCTCTCTTATAAAGGAGTGGATATAAGAAGTCCTTACTTGACCATTCCAGAAGTGTTCTCTAAGACACTTTTTAGTAACATGTTTAGAGTTTGAGAAAGTTAAGTGAAAATACTCTGTCAAAACAAGATTCTTGCCAGTCCCACAATCAGGTGAACCAATTCAAATAAATCTCTTTCTCAGGAATTTAGTTTGGAAGCAGGAGGTGAGGAAATCAGTCTTGCTTATAAAAATTATGAAAATAATACATCACATATATCTGGTCTACATATTTTTAACATGGGTTCCAAAGAAATTTGGTGAAAAAAACCTATAGTTTTTTCATCAAAGAGTGCTGGTAGACTGAATAGACAAATAGAAACAAAACTGGCACTTACCTAATACCTTGCACAAAATACCTATTTTACATAGACATCTATTTAAGAATTCTAATACTATAAAATTGATAAAAGTATATTTATGAGTAGTTTTAGCAGTCCTGGGGTGGGCAAGTTTTTTATATATATAAAATGTAAAAGACTTCAGTCATTAAAATCAATAAATTAGACTCATCATAATTAAAATTTTCTGGTTCAGACACTCTGTGATGATTAATTTCATGTGTCCAGTTTGGCTAAGCTATGGTACCCAGTTGTTTGACCAAACACTAATCCAGATGTTGCTGTGAAGATACTGTTTTAGATATGATTAACTTTTACAATCAGTTGGCTCTTAGTAAAGCAGATCATCTTCCATAATGTGGGTTAGCCATATCCAATCAATTGAAGGCTTTATGAGCAAAAACAGGTTTCTCAAGAAGAATGAATTCCACTTCCAAACTGGAACATAAAAAGTCTGACTGAATTTCCAGTCTTTTGACCTGCAGTGGAGATTTTGGACTCAATACCGTAGTATCAAATTCTATGCTGAATGAAATAAGTCAAGCAGAGAGAGTCAATTATCATATGGTTTCACTTACGCGTGGAGCATAAGGAAAAACATGGAGGACATTGTGAGAAGGAAAGGAAGGTGAATTGGAGGAAATCAGCGGGGGAGATGAACCATGGGAGGCTGTGGACTCTGAACAACAAACTGAACGTTTTGGAGGGGAGAGGGGTAGGGGGTTTGGCGAGCCTGGTGGCCATATATATATATGGCCTTATATATATTGAGGAGGGCACATATTGCATGGAGCACTGGGTGTGGTACATGAACAGTGAATCTTGAAACACTGAAAAAATAAAATAAAAGTAATTGGGGAAAAAAAAAATTCTACCTGAATTTCCTACCTGCTGACCTCCCCCATATATTTCTGACTTTCTAGCCCACACAATTTTGTGAGACAATTTAAAAAACTCTCTACCCCTCACACACATATATGCTCACGTGCAAACACACACACACACACACACACACACACACACACACCACACACAGGTTTTTTTGGGGAGCCCTATACACACCCTTAAGAAAATGAAAACTGGAGAGTAGGGCAAAACACTTTAAACATATATTTTACAAAGGACTTGTATCCAAAATATATGAAGAACTCTTTTAATCTAGCAATATAAAGATTCATAAAGAAGGGGAACAAAATTAAACACTTTGTAACATGAGATGAACAAATGGTCAATGGCAGAATCAAATTATATTCAGCATTGTTTGTCAGGGGAGTGCATATTGAAATGTCAATATAATTATACTACACACCAACTAGAATTACTATAATTGATATAAGTGACACAAATATTGCCAAATATGGAGTACTTGAAATTTTCATATGTTTCTGGTTAGTGTAAAATTTATCATCACTCTCAAATACTGTTTGGCAGTTTTTTATAAATTCAAATTTACAATTACCATACAAGTCAGCTGGATATTTACCCAAGGTAAATGAAAACTTATGTCCACAAAAACACTTATATTGGAATTTCATAGAAGCTGTATTAATAATGACTATAAACTGGTAATAATGCAAATGTCTGTCAACAGGTAAATGGATGAACACATTGTGGAGTATCTACACTATGGAATGCTAATAAAAAGAAATAAATTGCTGATATATGCAAACATATAGATGAAATTTTAAAACAGTGTTTGGCTAGACACAAAAGACTATATTAATCTAATTCCACTCATATGAAATTTCAGAAAAGACAACAAATTGTAGTTTGTAATTATATAAGACAAACCCATCTTTGCCTCGATTTGGGTGTTAGGAAATTGGCTGCAAAGGGAATTTGGGGGAAATGATGGAATACTTTTATTTCCTAATTCTAGTAGTGTTTACATTGCTGTATATAGTTTTCAAAACTCATCTAACTCTACACTTACAGTGAAAACATTTCTTTTATATAAGTTATACTTCAATAAGTTTTATACTAAAAAGCATAAATATGTTAAAAGGCATCAAAATTTACATAGATATTGGCAAATTTGGAAGCCAAACTTTAAAAAGAAGAAGTGCTCAAAGAAGCAATCCTGTCATTGGTGCTGCTTTTTCCTCAAATCATAGCAATTGCCAATTCCAAAAGGAAATACTGAGAGGGTACAAAACCAAGCATCACTTTCTGTGGAGTCAATAGTAGTATATTGACAAATACTGCAGTATTTGGCCTTAGGAAGAAGGTGAGACCTTGGGAAATAAGCCCACACATTCAGTTGGGACTCTGAAAGGAGTGAGGCTGAGGTACATGTAGAATTTCCCTTGTATCATTTGAGGCCAAGCTTCAGATCATATTATTCCTTGAATAAGTCACCCCAGTATGAGATTTCTAGTTCCTTTAGCCTAGCATCCTAACAGAAGCATGAGCAAACCCTGTCTGGAGAAAGGTCACATTACCCAGAGTCTCAAATTATATCTACAGTTTTTCAAATTAAAACTCACAGTAATATATCTGACAACCAAAAGAGTATATGGGTGGGGGAGGGGGAAAGACCAAATGCCAAGAAAATATTTTAAACCACTAAGAATTTGGAAATAATGGAGTTAACAGACATGGACTTTAAAACCATACGAAAGAAATAAAAAGCAAATAAAAAAAATAATAAAAATAAAACCATACAAAAGGATCAAATGGATTTGTTAGATAAAAACATGTAATAACTGAAAATAATCACTTAATAGATAAGATGTAGAGGAAAAGAGAATAAGCAAACTGGAAGATTGGCCAGAAGAAAATATTACATTGAAAGTATAGATTGCTCTGGGCAGTATAGACATTTTGGCAATGTTTATTCTTCTGACCCATGAGCATGGAATGTTTTTCCACCTTTTTGTACCTTCTTCAATTTCTTTCATGAGTGTTCTGTAGTTCCTTGAGTACAGATCCTTTACTTCTTTGGTTAGGTTTATTCCCAGGTATCTTATGGTTCTTGGTGGTATAATAAATGGAATCGATTCTCTAATTTCCCTTTCCATATTTTCATTGTTAGTGTATA
>CM052900.1:82213161-82294293 GCA_028534135.1 Potos flavus | reverse complement strand
AACAAAAAAAAAACAAAAAAAAAAAACACAAGGGACTGAGGGTTTTGGAGGGGAGGGGGTGAGGGGATGGGCGAGCCTGGTGGTGGGTATTGAGGAGGGCACGTATTGCATGGAGCACTGGGTGTGGCACATAAATGGTGAATCTTGTAACACTGAAAAAATAAAAGTATTTGGGGGAAAAAAAAAAAGACACAGGGTATCAGAATGGATAAAAAAAAAAAAAAAAGACCCATCTATATGCTGCCTCTAAGAGATTGATTTTAGACCTAAAGACACTTGCAGATTGAAAACAAGGGAATGGAGGGACGCCTGGGTGGCTCAGTTGGTTAAGCATCTGCCTTTTGCTCAGGTCATGATCCCAGGGTCCTAGGATGGAGTCCCACATTGGGAGCACTGCTCAGTGGGGAGCATGCTTCTCTCTTTGCCTGCTGCTCCCCCTGCTTGTGCTCTCTTTCTCTCTGACAAATAAATAAAATCTTAAAAAAAAAAAGTGAAGGAATGGAGAAATATGTATCATGCAAATGGACATTCACCTGGAGTAGCAATACTTACATCAGACAAACTAGGTTTTAAAGCAAAGACTGACAAGAGATGAAGAAGGATACTACATCATAATAAAGGGGATTATCCAACAAGAAGATCTAACAATTGTAAATATTTATGCCCCCAACTTGGGAGCACCTGAATATATAAATCAGTTAATAACAAACTTAAAGAACTCACTAATAATAATACAATAATGGTAGGGGACTTTTATACCCCGCTTAAAGCAATGGACAGATTATCTAAGCAGAAAATCAATAAGAAATAATGGGTCTGATGACACACTGGACCAGATGGACTTAATAGGTATATTCAGAACATTTCATTCTAAAGCAGCAAAATACACATTATTTTCAAGTGCACATGGGAGATTCTCCAAAACAAACTGCATACTAGTCCACAAATGAAGCCTCAACAAATATAAAAAGGTTGAGATCATACCATGAATATTTCTGACCATCATGCTATGAAACTTGAAGTCAACCACAAGAAAAAATTTGGAAAGACCACAAATACATGGAGGTTACATAAATGCTACTAAACAATGAATGGGTCAACCAGGAAGTCAAAGAAGAAATAAAAAATTACAGGGAAACAAATGAAAATGAAAACAAATGATATAGAAACAAAAACACCAGTAGAAAAGAGCAATGAAATTAGGAGCTAGTTTTTTGAAAGAATTAATAAAATCAATAACCCCCTAGCCAAATTTTTCAAAAAGAAAAGAGAAAGGACCCAAATAAATAAAATCACAAATGAGAGAGGGGAAACAACAACCATGAACACTACATCAAAAACTAATGATATACCATATGTTGGCTAATTGAATTTAAATTAAAAAAAAAAGCAACCACCAACTATACAGAAATGTAAACAATTATAAGATAATTTTATGAGAAACCATATGCCAACAAATTGGACAGAAAGAAATGGATAAATTCCTAGAAACATATAAATTACCAAAAGGGAAACAGGAAGAAATAGAAATTTGAACAGACTGATAATGAGCAAAAACGATTGAATCAGTAATCAGAAAATCTCCAAACAAACAAAAGCCCAGGGCCAGATGGCTTCAAAGGAGATTTCTACCAAACATTTAAAGAATAGTTAATACCTGTTCTTCTCAAAATATTTTAAAAAATAGAAATAGAAGGAAAACCCAAATTCATTCTATGAGGACAGCATTACCCTGATACCAAAACCAAAGACTCCACTAAAAGAGAGAACTACAAGCCAATATCCCTGATGAACACGGATGCAAAAATTCTCAATAAAATGATAACAAATCTAATCCAACAGTAAATTAAAAGAACCACTCACCACAATGAAGTGGGATTTATTTCTTGGCTGCAAGGGTGGTTCAGTATTCATAAAGCAATCAACATGATACACCATACAAATAAATGAAAGGATAAAAACCATATGATCCTTTCAATAGATGCAGGAAAAGCATCTGACAAAGTACAACATCCATTCATGATAAAAACCCTAAACAAAGCAGGGTCAGAGAGAACATATCACAACATAATAAAGGCCATGTACAAAAAAACCCCACAGTTAATATCATCCTCAATGGGGAAACACTGAGAGACTTCCCCCTAAGGTCAGGAATACAACAGGGATGTCCACTCTCATCACTGTTATTTAACATAGTACTGGAAGTCCTAACCTCAGCAATCAGACAACAAGAAGAAATAAAAGGCATCCAAATTGGCAAGGAAGAAGTCAAACTTTTTTTTACAGATGACGTGATACTTATAGATGACATGATACTCTATATAGAAAATCCAAAAGCCTCTATCAAAAAAATGCTAGAATTGATACAGGAATTCAGCAAAGTCACAGGATATAAAATCAATGTACGGAAATCTGTTGTTTTTCTTATATACTAATAATGAAGCAGCAGAAAGAGAAATCAAGGAATTGATCCCATTTACAATGTCACCAAAAACCATTAGATACCTAGGAATAAACCTAACCAAAGAGGTAAAGGATCTGTACTCTAAAAACTATAGAACACTTAGGAAAGAAATTGGGGAAAAAACAGAGAAATGGAAAAACATTCCATGCTCATGGATTGGAAGAATAAATATTGTTAAAATGTCTTTAGTGCCCAAAGCAATCTACACATTCAATGCAATCACTAACAAAACACCAGTATTTTGTACAAAGCTGGAACAAACTATTCTAAAATTTGTATGGAACCAGAAAAGACCCCAAACAGCCAAAGTAATGTTATAAAAGAAAAGCAAAGCGGGAGGGATCACAATTCTGGACTCTAAGCTGTATTACAAAGCTGTAATCAACAAGACAGCATGGTACTGGCACAAAAACAGACACATAGTTCAATGGAACAGAATAGAGAACCCTGAAAGGGACCCTCAACTCATCTTCAATGAAGCAGGCAAGAATATCCAATGGGAAAAAGACAGTCTCTTCAACAAATGGTGCTGGGAAAATTGGACGGCCACATGCAGAAGAATGAAACTGGACCACTTTCTTACACCACACACAAAAGTACATTCAAAATGGATGAAAGACCTAAATGTGAGAGAGGAATCCATCAAAATCCAAGAAAACACATGCAGCAATCTCTTTGATCTAGACAGCAGCAACTTCTTACTAGACATGTCTTCAGAAGCAAGGAAATGAAAGCAAAAAGCCACTGGGACTTCACCAAGACAAAAAGCTTCACACAGCGAAAGAAACAATCAACAAAGCTAAAAGGTGACATACAAATTGGGAGAAGATATTTGTAAATGACATACCAGATAAAGGGCTAGTATCCAAAATCTATAAAGAATTTTGGTGCATAAACAATGAAACTTGGAACACTGAAAAAATAAAACGGAATTTAAAAAATTTAAAAAAATATTTACCAAATTCAACACCACGAAAAAACAAAAAATCCAGTCAAGAAACGGGCAGAAGACATGAATAGACATTGCTCCAAACGAGACATATAAATGGCTAACAGACAAATGAAAAAAATGCTCAACATCACTCATCATCACGGAAATACAAATGAAATCACAATGAGATACCACCCCACACTGATCAGAATGGCTAAAATTAACAACTCAGGAAATAAGAGAAGTTGGTGAGGATGCAGAGAAAGGGGAACCCTCTCACCCTGTTGGTGGGAATGCAAACTGGTGCAGCCACTATGGGAAACAGTATGGAGGTTCCTCAAAAACTTAAAAATAGAACTATCCAATGACCCAGCAATTGCACTAGTAGGTATTTATTCAAAGTGAACAAAAATCAAAGGGGCACATGCACCCTGATGTTTATAGCAGCATTATCAACAATAGCAAAATTATGGAAAGAGGCCAGATGTCCATCAATGGATGGATAAAGAAGATGTGATGTACACACACACACACACACACACACGCAGAATGGAATATTACTCAGCTATAAAAAGAATTAAATCTTGCCATTTGTGACAACATGGATAGAGCAGGAGAATATTATGCCAAGAGAAATAAGTCAGTCAGAAAAAGACAAATACCGTATGATTTCACTCATATGTATAATTTAAGAAACAAAACAGATGAACACTGGTGGGGTTGGGGGGAAGAGAGAGAGAGGCATACCAGGAAACAGACTCTTGACTACAGAGAACAAACTGAGGGTTGCTGGAAGGGAGGTTGGTGGGGAGATGGGTTAAGTAGGTGATGTGTTCTGTAGAGGTCACTTGTCATGATGAGCACTCGGTATTGTATGTGAGTGATGAATCACTAAATTATACACCTGAACCTAATATTGCACTGTATGTAAACTAGCTAGAATTTAAATAAAACCTTGGAGAAAAAAAATCACTAGGCCATGTATATCTTTACATAATAAAGATTTTATTTCTGGACTTTCCATTCTATTTACAGGTCTGTAAGTCTGCATTTATGCCAACCCACACTGTTTTGGTTCCTGTAGATTTGTAGTAAGTTTTATAATCAGGAAGTGTGAGTCCTCCAGCTTTTTTATTTTTCAGGATTCTTTTGACTACACAGGGTCAAGAGATTCCACATGAATTGTAGGATACGTTTTTCTATTTCTGAAAAAAAGTCATTGCAGTTTTGATAAAGATTGCATTGAATCTGTAGATAACTTTGTGTAGCACTGACATTGTAACAATATTAAGTCTTCCAATCCAGGAACATAGCACGTGTTTCCATTTATTCATGTTTCCTTTCATTTCTTTCAGCAGTGTTTTGTAGTTTTCATTGTACAAGTTGTCTACCACCTTGGTTAATTCCCAAATTTTTTATTCTTTTTCATGCTATTTTAAATAAAATTGTTTTAATTTCCTTTTCAGATTATTCACTGTTGGCGTATTTTTTAAAGGGGTAAGAAGGGTGGTGGGTGTGAGAGAGAGAGAGAAAGAGAATCCCAAGCAGACTTCTGCTGAGCATGGAACCCAACCCAGGGCTTGATCTCACGAACCTGAGATCATGACCTGAGCTGAAATCAAGAGTCAGACACTTAACCGACTAAGCCACCCAGGTGCCCCTACACTGATGAATTTTTATATGTTGAACCATCTTTGTATTCCAGGAATAAATTTTAATACTCAGGTTGTCTAATCATTCAAATATGCTGCCAAATTCTGCTTCTTTGTATTTTGTTGAGAATTTTTGCGTTGATGCTCATAATGGATATTGGTTTATAGTTTTCTTGTAGTTTCTTTGGTAAAAGGGTAATACTGGCCTTTAGAGTAAGTTTAGGAAATGTACCATTCACTTTTTGGAAGTCTGAGAAGGATTGGTATTAGATTTTTTTAAGTGCTTGGCGGAATTCACCATGAATCCATCAGGTCCAGGGGTATTATTTTTTTGAAAATGTTTTTATTACTGATACACTCTCCTTAGGATTTTTGGTCTATTCAGATTTTCTATTTCTTCATGATTTAGTTTTGGTGCATTTTGAATTTCTAGGAACTTGTTCATTTTATATAGGTTATTCAATTTGTTGGCAAACAATTATTCATAGTACTCACAATTCTGTTTATTTCTCCCATCCAAATACTAACTGGGCCCGACCCTGCTTAGCTTCTGGGATCAGACGAGATCAGGCGCATTTAGGGTGGTATGGCTATCGACTCAATCCTGTTTATTTCTGTAGAATCAATTGGAACGTTCCCAGTTCCATTTTTGATTTTAGTAATTTGAATCTTCTCCCCTTTTTCTTAGTCCATCTAGGTAGTGGCTTATTAATCTTGCAGACTTTTTCAAAACACCAACTTTCTTTTTTAATCGATTTTCTCTATTAGCTTCCTATTTTGCTAATCTCCTCTAATCTCTATTATATCCTTCTTTTTGCTACTTTTTGGGTTTGGTTTTCTTTTTCTAGTTCATTAAATTATAATTAGGTTGCTGAAGTACTTTGTAATAATGTACTTTATTACATTTTATAATGTAAGCATTTATAACTATAAATTCCCCCCTTAGCACTTTTCTTGTGTCCCTCAAGTTTTGGTGTTTTTTTCTTTGTTTTCATTTTTCTAATTGTCCTTGTGATTTCTTCTTTGACCCATTTTAAAGATTATGCTATTAAATTTCCAGAAATTTGTAAATTTTCTAGTTTTCCTTCTGTTATTAATTCCTTATGTTATCCCATTGTGGTCAAAGAAGATATTCTGCATGATGTCAGTCTGTGGTATTTTGTTATGGAAGCCCTAACAAAATTATACAGATTTGAATCCTAAAAAGTGGGATGTTGCTATAACAAATATCTAAAGAAGTGGCTTTGGTACATAAACAATGAATCTTGTAACACTGAAAAAATAAAAGTATTTGGGGAAAAAAAAAAAGAAGTGGCTTTGGAACTAATTAATGACTAGAGGCTGGAAGAACTTTGAAGTACATGTTAGAAAAAGCCTACACTGTTTTGAAGACACAACTGGCAGTTATATGGATCTTAAAGGTGCTTCTAAGGAGGCCTCCAAAGGAAATGAGAAATGTGTTGTGCACTGGAGGAAAGGTGATCCTTGTTAAAAAGTGACAAAGAACTTGCCTGGATTGTTTTCTAGTGTTTTATAGAAGGTAGAATTTGTAAGTGATGAAATTGAATATTTAACTGAGGAGATCTCTCTCTCTCTTTTTTAAGTAGGCTACACACCCAGGGTGGAGCCCATTGTGGGGCTCAAACTCACAACCCAGAGATCAAGACCTGACCTGAGATCAAGAGTTGGACGTTTAACTAAGCCATCCAGGCATCCCTAAGGGAGATTTCTAAGCAAAGTGCTGCTAAAGTGGCCTGTTCCTACTTACTACTTATGGTAAAATATCAGAGGAGAGAGGTAATGGATGATGAAGTTGTCATATGTGGAATTTAAAAAAACAAAAAGAAAAACAAAACAGAGGAGCATAGAGGAAGGGAGGGAAAAATAAGATGAAATCAGAGGGAGACAAACCATGAGACTCTTAACATTTGGAAAAAAACTGAGGGTTGCCGGAGGGGAGGGAGGTGGGGTGATGGGGTAACTGGGTGACAGGCATTAAGGAAGGCACATGATATAATGAGCACTGGGTGTTATATACAACTGATGAATCACTGAACTCTATCTCTGAAACTAACATGTTAATTCATTGAATTTATAAAATAAAACAGACTAAAATAAAATAATAAAATAAATAAATGGGAAAAAAAGATGGAGTTGTCAGGCACGTGGGTGGCTCAGTCAATGAAGCTTCTGACTTGATTTCAGCTCGGGTCATGATCTCAGTGTTTGTGACATCAAGCCCCACATTGGGCTCTGTGCTGAGCATGGAGCCAGCTTGAGATTCTCTCTCTCCATCTCCTTCTGTCCCTCTCCTAAACTTGATGATTTGGAATATTCCCAGCCCAGCCATTTTACAAAAATCAAGAAATCATGTTTTGAGAGAACACTAAGGGTACGGCTAAACACTCATTTGATAAAGAGATTACAAGTGTTTATATCCCCCGAAATTCAAATATTGAACCTATTCCCCAATATGATGGTATTTAGAGGTAGGGCTTTTGAAAGGTGCTTAGGTCATGAGGATAGAGCCCTCATAATGGGATTAGTGCCCTTCTAAAAATGAGACCCAAGAGAGCTCCCTTTCTCCTTCCTCTGTGTGAGAATACAGAAAAAACAAAAAACCATTAACCAGGAAGAAGGCCCTCACCAGACACCAAAACTGCTGGCACTTTGATTGGGGCTGTCTGTAGAATTGTGAGATAAAATGTGTTATTTATAAACCATCATATTTATAGTATTGTTACAGCAGCCTGAATGGACTATACAGGATGTTACTCATAGATCCAATCATCTGTCTCAGCAGTAGCTAGAAATAGAAAGATGGGGTTATACCAGCAGAATATTGCTAACTTGGACTGAAGGGGACAGAGATGGGAAAATATAAAGGCAGGCTATCAGACTTCTGGGATACTACAGAACTGAACTTAGAACTATCCATCTGTGAACATGTTTTATACTTCAAGAAAAGGAAGAATGACCCTGAAGGTATACAGAGATTAAAAAGACTGCTACTGCTACTATGGGATCATAACGCACAGGTCCACGGGTAAAGGCTTTGTTTCCTCTTGGAGCCTTTGTTTCCTTTGATTCCAGAGGGCAGAGCCACGTCCTGGTTTTCAGTAGGCCAGATTGCTGGCTGTAAAGACTGCCACCTAGGGCCTCAGGGACAACACACTACCACCCTAGCAGGCTACAAAGGTGGGATTACTCCCCAATGGGCCTGGGAGACACATCACTGAGCTAAAGAGGATTAGTCTCCAATCTTAAAATCTAGTGAAATGTTCCCTCCTAGGTTTTGAACTTACAGGGGACCATGACCTCCCCCTTTTTTTTAAAGATTTTTATTTATTTACTTGACAGAGAGAGAGAGATCACAAGTAGGCAGAGAGAAGGGGAAGGAGGCAGGCTCTCCGCCTAGCAGAGAGCCCGAAGTGGGGCTCGATCCCAGGACCCTGAGGTCATGACCTGAGCCGAAGACAGAAGCTTTAACACACTGAGCCACCCAGGCGCCCCACCATGACCCCTTTCTTCATTCTAATTTCTTCCCTTGGAAATGGAAATGTCTATGTCTCTTCCTTCATTGTATTTTGGAAGCAGATAACTTACACCGCTTTCATAGTTTCACAACTGGAGAATTTTGCCTCAGGATGAATCATACTTCAAGTCTTGCCCACATTTGATTTAGATGATACTTAGTTGAGATTTGGGATTTAGAGTTGATGATGAAATTAGCCAAGACTTTCGGGGTGTTTTGATGAGGATGAATGTATTTTGCGTATAAGTACATGAAATTTGGTGGTCCAGGTGGACTGTTAGGGACTGGATTGTGTATTCCCAAAATTCATATGATGCATTTTTAATCCCTAGTTCCTCAGAATAAAACTGTTTTGGGAGACAGGGCTTTAAAGAGGTAATTGAGTTACAATAAAGCCATTAGGGTAGCCCCTAATCTAATCTGATTAGTATCCTTATAAGGAAATTTGGGCACATTAAGAGACACATGTGAATGCACATGAGGACATGTGTGAAGACACAGCAAGAAGGCAATTATCTGGAAGCCAAGTGGATGCCTCAGAGGAAACCAAACCTGCTGATATTTTGATCATGGATTTCTAGGCTCCAGAACTGTAAAAAAAATAAACTTCTGCTGTTTAAGCCATCAGTGGGTGGGACATCTGATTCTGGCACTTATTTCCATTACTCCATGTTGTGTGTCTTTTCATGCGCAGTTTGTCCATTCATGTATCTTCTTTTGTGAAGTATCTGTTTAAGTCCTTTGCACATCTGAAAAAATCTGGATGGTTCATTTTATTTTTTATTTGTTCATGTTCTTTATATATTCTGCAAATATGTTCTTTGTAAACTGTACATACTGTGAATATGTTCACCCAGTCTGTGGTTTCCTGTTTAGATTCTTAGGTATCTTGATGAACAGAAACCTTAAATTTTGAAAAAGTCCTCTGTATCATTTTCTTTTATGTTTCTAGGGAAATTTTGCCTTCCCCAATGTCACGAATATATCCTCATAGGTTTTCATCTAGAAGCTTTATGGTTTGGGCTTTTTCCTCTAAGTCCATGAAACACCTCAAAATGTCTATTTAGAACTAGGTAAAGGTTGAGGTCACTGTTTTCCATTTGGATGGTGTGGTTTGTAAAATCATCCGTTGTTGAAGATTCTCCTTTTCTTATTTCATTTTCTTGACTCCGTTTGAAAACCAATTTACTATGTAATGTGTGGTCTGTCTTAGGACTCTATTATGTTCCAAGGTAAACTTATCTATCCATATGTCAACCCTACGTTGCCTTATTTTAATTAGAATACATCTTGAAGTTGGATAGTGTAATGTAAGTCCTCCAATTTTTTTAAGATTGGTTTCTAGATGTTATAAATTTCCAAATTGTATAATCAGCTTGTCAATTTCCTCAAAATATCCTGCTGGGGTTTTGTTAGGGGTTACATTGAGTCCGTAGATCAAGTAGAGATTGGCATCTTAACAATATTGAGTCTTCCAACATAGGAATGTGACATACTTTCCCTTTATTTAGGCATTTTTAAATTATTCACAGGAATTTTTGTACCTGTCAGTATAAAGGTCTCATACATATGTAATTAGATTTGTTCCTAGATATGACTATTTTATGCTATAGATCATATTATTTCAGTTTTCAAGTGTTCATTGTTAATATAGAATTAGTTTATCATCATTATTGAACTTCTATCCTGTAACTTTTAAAAATTCACTTATTCATCCAAAATTAGTTTTGAAAATTTCATATAATTTTTGTAAATACATAAATACTTTCCCCTTTTTCCTTAATTTTTCTTATTTCTTTTTCTTACCCAGAAGCTAGGGCTTCTACTGCGATGTTGAATAGAAGGGGCAGGGACAGATATTTTTGCCTCCTTTCCAATTCCAGGGGAAAAGGATTTAATATTAAACGATTAAACACAATATTAGCTGTTAGATTTTCACTGATGTCCTTATTGAATGGTAAAAATTCTCTTCTATTTTTGGTTTGCTGGGAGTTTTTGAACTTGAGTGTTTAATTTTGTCAAATTATTTTCATTACTGTCATTTCCCTTTTATGTTAAGTTGGTGAATTATATTGCTGAGATAAACCCACCTTGGTCATGCTATATCATTTTTTTCATTCTTAAGTTCTGTTTCCTACTATTTTAAGTATTTTTGCATCTGTATTCATGAGGGATATTAATCTTTTTTCTTTTCTCATATTTGTCAAGTTTTGTTACTAGAATTATGCTGGCCTCATAAAACAAGGTGAAAAGTCCTCTCTATTTCTTTAAAGAGTTTATGTAGAATTCAGTGTTATTTTTAACTGATATATTTAACAAAATTCACCAATGAATTAATCAGGATTTGGAAGTTTTCTTATTGGAAAAATATGTAATTACAAATTCAGTACTTTAATAAATATGGAAATAATTTTAGATTTTTTCTTCTTGTATTTTTGACAACCTATGACTTAAAAGGCAATTTGTCCATTTCATCTGAGTAGTTGAACTTATTGGTATAAAGTTATCCATAACATGCTCTTATTATCTTTAATGTCCAACAAGCTATGTAGTGATACCCTCCTTTTCATTCTCGATATTAGTATTTGTATTTTCTCTTTTTCACTTGATTAGGTTTTTGTTTGTTTCCTAGGCTGTCATAACAAATTACCATAAACTGAGTGGCTCAAAACCACAGAGATGTATTCTCTTACATTTCTGGAGGACAGAAATAAAAAATCAAGGCTCCTTTTAAAGACTGTAGGAGAGGATTATTCCTTACCTCTTAATAGTTTCTGGTTGCTGGCAATCTTTGGTTTGAGGATGCATTACTCCAAGCTCTGCTTTTGTCTTCACTTGGCCTTCTGTTTCTATGTCTCTCGATGGTCTTCTTAAAAGGATACCAAATCATTGGATTTAATATGACCTCATAACTAATTATTTCTGCAAATACCCTATTTCCAAATAAGGTCACATTCTAAAGTTCTGAATGGACATGACCTTTTGGGAAATATTACTCAAGCCAGTATATTAATCTTCATAGGTGTTTATCAATTTTTATCATTTTCAAAATCTCACTTTTGATTTTCTGTGTTAATTTCCAACAACTGTGGATAAGTTCTCAGTCAATATCATCTCAATACCAATATAATTTCTTCTGTACCATTCTCTTTATCTTCACCTTCAGAAACTCAGTTGCAAGATGCAAGGCCATTTGATTTTGCCTACAAAACTCAAATACTCTGCACTTTTTATTTTCACTCCCCCTTTCTGTTTTTTATTTTCAATTGTCCCATCTTCCAAGTTTATCAAATCATTTTCTCTAAGTGTAATCCTATCATATTCTAGAATTTTCTTTTATTTCCCATAATTTACATGTGTCTGCTGAAATTCCTCATCTCTTCATGCATGTTTTCGACCCTTTTTACTACTTCCTTCAGCATTTTTATCATAGTTAATCTACCTCTGATAACTGTAACATCTGGGCAATCTCCGAGTTTGCCTCAATTGACTGTTTGCTCTCTAGATCAAATTTTTTGCTCCTCTGCAGGTCTTATATTTGTATGCTGGATATTTTCCGTAAAAGAACAGTAGAAAATAAAATGAAAATAAATAATAGTTACCTGCACAAAAGGGCATGGCTGTTCCTTTGTCAGGCTCTTAGAGTGGGAAGCTGAGATAATCTAATCTGTAGTTGAGGTGGAGATGAGCTCTGCTGCTGGTTTAGTTTAACTTTACATGAACAATGAATCTTGTAACACTGAAAAAATAAAAGTATTTGGGAAAAAAATAAAAAATAAAAACTTTACCACTTGCTTCAAATATTTTAAATGAAAAGGGCTGCCTTTCAGTGGGGATTGGGATCTGAGCATTGGTGAGATCCTTGTGGAATCTTTGCACTTTTCAGCTAAACTGCCAGGTATCCAAACATGGGGACTTCCTCTCTGCACTACATTCCAATAGCATATTTTAGAATTCCTGAAGTAGTCTCTTTGTATTCTACTCAGGCTTCCTCAGTAGGTGAACTCTCTCAAATTACCATGACTTTTGGAGGACCCAGTTGCTTACACTCACAATGTCTCAGAAAGATTTTTTTCTTTATTTTAGTTCTGTTTTATGTTCTTATCTTCCTAGTAAATGAGTGGTTTACTAAACTTAGCAATCTGGCTGGTTAAAAAGAAAACATACATCGTGGATTTACAAAGATAGATACTAATAAGCCAATGTTTACTGAACCTCATTTCACAGTGAGTCTATACAGGACATTGAAGAGATAAGAAAAGTTCTCTCTCTTTCACAAATCCACTGAACACTTACAATATATGGCACTATTGTGGCAACATACAATATAATTTAAGTAATTGGGATATGAATAAAAATGGAGCTCCTAAATTATAAAAGATCTCGCTTGATTTCAAAAATCTAAAATTAGAAGTGGACTAGTTCAGGTTCATTTTATCATGTGATTCTGTCATCTCCTAAAAATCTTGTCATCAATATCCATTTAGTGTAAGGAGAAAAAATTGGGTAAGAACATTCCCATTTTTCAGAATCTTAATAAAATAATGAACATCCATTTCATTTACATTTCACTGGCTAAAATTCAGTCTCATGCTCATACTTAATTGAAAGAGAAGCTGGGAAATATAGTCTTGCTGTGTATCCAGGACAAAAAAGAAAGAGATACACTCAGTTCATAGAACCTGCTAATTTTGTCAGCTTAAGTCCTCCTATTTTTAAAGATAAATATTCAATACAAAAGTGTTGATTGAATTGAAAAGGAATGCCTTATCTATTTATCCAAGCTACTGTACTGACAGTGGAGGCAAGGCATATTTTGAGGGAGGGGGTAGTTATCTTCCCGTTACTTCAGCCATAAGTGAAGGTAAACACACATTCAAAAACCTCTATTTATAATCCCCTTTTGAACTTAATATTTTCAGCCTCTATTATGCCTAAGGGTAAAGGTTAAATGATGGTATTAAAATACTATCAAAGTAACATTTTGGGTTTTTTTTTTTTTCCAATTACTTTTATTTTTTCAGTGTTCCAAGATTCATTGCTCATGTACCACACCCAGTGCTCCATGCAATACATGCCCTCCTCAATACCCACCACCAGGAACATTTTGTTTTAAAATAATTTCTTTAATGTGTTAGTGCATATTTTTAAGCCTAATATTCTAGTATGGACCTGTAAATCCAAGTTCTTCCCTATGCCATCCTCCCCACATATAATTTATAAACTTCGATTCTATCAATTCCTCTCTCACCACACTGTGGTCCTTCACAACTTGAATTTCAACTTCCCCTGATGTACAGGAGTCAGGTTTGAATGCTGTTTCTCAGGTGTGGCTACACCATAATTTTCAGAGGCATGACAGAAATTTTTCATGGTTTGTATCCACATTTTTTTCTAGTGATGCCAGATTTCAATGAATCAGTATTTACTGAAATATCTCCCATGTTCACTGCTGCATGATACATGTAAACAGTATTTTATCCCATTTTGTCTTATTAGCCCAGAAGTCTTCAGAAATATTATTTACACAGTCCTACATCTAGCAACTTATTTCCAGTTAAGATCTGGTTCCACCATATATCCATTTTCCTTTAAAAGTGCTCCTTCTTTGTGCTTTAAACTTGTTCTCATTATTTTTTATTTTGGCTACAGAACCATTTCTTCTAAAATGATAAACCTTGTTAATCTTCAAAGATCCTTTTGAGAACCAGTCACTGAGTACCTTCTAGGTGAATAATTTGAATTTGAATTTTATCTGGGATCTGTAAACCATTCTTTATCTGCACAGATAGGGATCAAGTAGAAACTATCCGATCATTTGCATGACAGAGAGAGAGAGAGGAAAAAAAACTGCTTTGATGGATACATGTATCACGATTATTTTGTACCTTGTTTTTTTGGGACTGATTTTGTCCTTTAGAATTTGGGTTCTACAGAGATCACACCCTGTTCAAAAGGCTTAATATCTGCCCACTCAAGACCACTTTTATAAATAATTATAATTTGCGATAAATGAAAATCTAAGAAGCTCTTGACTGCAGTTTGTGGTTACTTATATTAATCATATCTGCTGTTATTCACAAATTTCTCAGCATACAACACTAACACTAACCCTTGTTTTATGTAAAACGCAATTGAAGTAAATCTGCCTAGAGCTACTTCTCTCATGCATTAGTAATTAAAATCTCATTTCAGAGACTAAGCTTCATGAAACGTGTGAAAGACCACTAGACATAGTATTTGGCCTTGTGGCAGAAATCAAGTCCATACCTACAGAATCACTTGTGCAAAACTTAAGCAATGAAAGCACTTACATGAATTCAGTTCTGCTCCCCTTAATAAGTGGATTCCAGAAGAAAAAAATTTATAAAGACTGTAAGAAATGTATTGAATGGTAAAACTATTACTTCAAAATCCAATTCTAAAGGAGCTGTTGAGTAATGATGATTATCCGGGGTCCTGGAAAATGTCTGTTAGAAAAGTGTTCTGAGCAAAACATGGTTTACAATGATTTAGAAAATATGAAAGGCTGGATTTTGTAGATTGCTTGGTGCACATCTTGTTGTTTCTCTTAAATAAAGTAGAAAAAAACCTACAGTGTTGTTGTAGTCCTTTGGTTTTATTTTCTGGGATTAAAAAAAAGTATAGGCGTAAATGTTTTTACATGGTCTTCTTGAAGATATCCTTTAAAACAACTTATCAAATGGCTTAATTCATGTCTCTTGATTATCAGTGTTCATCAATATCACTGTCAGCCTTGATTAACTGGTTAAAAATTTCAGAGCAGAATAAGGAACTTTCACGAACCTTTCCCCCAAATCCCTGAGAATCACAATCATCACTGATACATTTTATCCCTTATCATAAATCTCTGGAAAGTAGCCGTGTTCGTTCATTGTTAACAGGGCAAGGAGCAGTGTCATAGAGGGTTAATCCATGTAAATTGGCTTCCACTCGTAAAGAAATTTTCTGTAACAGAAAAGAAAATTATATATAGGCGTTTGTTCCTTAAAGACATCTTCGATGTCTTCAACATTCCATCTTCAATATGTTCTGAAGAATATTTTTGGGATTGGAGATGTAAACCAATTCTAATGCGTAACAAGACTGAGACAGATGTTGTACTGCCAAAGCATCTGTAGTACCAACAGAGTTAGGAAAACCAAGCTTTTCTACTCAGAAGTTCTTCATTTTTCTTTGGTTTCTAAAAGGAATCGGTGAAACGAAATGTTGAGGATGGCCTACGTAAACATAGGCAGAGTTGATGAAATTTACTTGTTTTACGATCCGATGTCAAGGCTGAACCCCTTACTAACAATATACTACTTTTCCAAACACAGAAACAACTTACCCGAGTAGCTCTTCTTCTGGCATCGCTGCTTATGAAGTTAATTTTCAAAAATGTTGGAGACTTGACTATAGCAACTTCTCTTATTCCACCTGAGGGGAGTTTGCATAAATCTAATGCTGTGTTTTCTTACCTGAAAATCACGGATGTAAGTCAGGAAAAAACCAAAGAAGGAGAAAGACATAGACCATTCTGCTGCAGTGGTGATCATGTGAAGCACGTAACCCTTGAGCGACAACAGAAAAAAAGAATAATTCTGTGAAATTTCATCTGAATGATCCAGAATTTCTCTCAAATAAAAGAACCATAAAACCTGCAAACCAATCTGCCTTCTGAAATCCAAAGGACATGAGGTAAACACTAAGGACATATTAATACACTATGGCCTTTTGTCAAAAAATGTATCCATGTGAGTTTATTAATTGTAACAAACATGCCATACTAATTGAAGATATTAATAAAAGGGGTAGGTACAGAATATATTGATAACAGAGAACCCTCTGCACTATTTTCACAATTTTTCTGTAAATATAAAACTGTCTAAAATAACGTTTGTTTAAAAACTTAATTCTATTTATCTTTTATAAATAATTCCATATCCAAACATTCTGGAAAAAAAAAAAACAAAATAATACAATCCTTCACTTATTGAACATATCTCACTGTGGTTTTGATCTGAATTTCCCTGATGGCTAATGATGATGAACATATCTCGAGAATTAAAGAAAGACATTAGGAAAGTCCTCCTAAATGATCTAGTTATTGTAACTTCATCTAGAGCAAATAAAATTTCCATTTGAAGAACTAAGAACAGGAGAACCTCTACTCTATAATTGGGAAGTTACTGCCTTTCCCACAGCCATAAGATTCATTAAATGCCACTAAAAATGTTTCAGTAAAAATGCTTGTGATAAACTTAGTGTTATTTTTAGAGCATTAAATAATATATGGATTATAACTGAGGGAAACTATTAAATTATTTCATTCTTTCATTCTCACAAACATGTCCTATCCAGGGCTAGTTCTTTAAAAATAATTCAAAATGAAATGCCACTGAGAGGTTTGTGAAAATAAATGAACTTATTTTGTCATCTAGTTAGTATACATTCCTCGTCTTTTTTTCCTCAGGGTCAAAGATGTTACCTCCATTCAGATACCCAGGAACCCAAATGGAGAATACATAATAATAAACTTCTAGATGATAATTCAGAAAACAAGTATTCCAATAATAAAAGAGCTCATTTGGGTATGTTGTACATTACATCCATATTTGGGGGAGTCAATTTCTAAGAAAACTCTTTGCCATCACAATTCTCCTTATGTCTTGAAAATGTTCACTGTTGAATTGTGACAGAATACTGGTAGTGCTACACAAACTCGATCATACGTAGAAAATAATCCTAATTTAACAAAATGATTATTCTAGAAAAGTATCATTTTTAGTGATGACATGAAAAATACATCAAAATCAACCAAAATAGTCATCTTTAATATGAAACTAAGTTTTATAGATTCCAAGTTCTTACTCTGTCCTCAGGGTTCCAATGGAGTTTCTGTACAATATCTGTGCCAAAATTCCCACTGTACAAAAGTGATGAGCAAGTCAGCACTATAAAAAAAGTAAGTCAAGGAGAATCTCAGAGAAAACCTGTAAGTTTAAATTAGACTCAAAATAAAAATCACTTTAAAGGTCCACAAGGATTACTCATACATTTGTTTCCAAGTCCAAACCCATTTTCTTAAAGACTAGATATTATACAGCAGTAGTGAAAATTAAAATGTACCCGGAGGATTACTATGAAATGGTTTGCACAGTCAATCCCCTCTTTGTTCAGTAAATCAGCAGTACTAGCCTAAGATTCTGCTACATAATTGTTCTCGGGAGGGCATTAACTCATCCTTCATATCTCTGAAGTGACTATGATCAGGCTGAATCTTATCTTTGTTCCCAGCTCAATTACTAAGATCCTATGTAAAATTTGAATCTCGTCCTTTAATTTAGGGTTAGTAACCCAAGAATCTCCCCACAAAATGCCTGCTCACAATATGCCAACAGTGTTCACTTAAATTCTGTTATTTAATTCCCTTCCAAGTATAGCCACATTTTACAGGAAAGGATACTGCTAAATGCACTTACTCCACACCAGATTACCACCAGTAGTCTGATCCAGAAGACTTGTTTGCCATGAATTTTGGGCTGCATTTGGTAGGAAAGGATGGTCTGAACGAACATGTATAACGAGCCCATACCAAAGGTGAGCACAGCTCCACATACATGTACAACAAAAAAGGCTGTTTTCTTAGAGGTAGAAAGAAGAAATAAATAAGAGAAATTCAAAACATATTGCCAACACAATATTTAAAAGCACAAGCTAGTGATCTCAAAAGAACAGTCACTGAATGGAAAAGCACTGTGAATTCTAGAGATTACTTCCTGAAGCAATTCTCTCTCAGAGTACTCCACAAAAGCCAGAAGATTGCAGTAAACCAAACTGTTCATAGCCATTGCTGAAAATATGGCAGTAATTATTCGTTTACTCACTGAATAATATGTTTATTTGGGTACCTCTTCTGTGTAGAGCAGTGTTCTAAGTACTCAGATATATTAGTGAACAAAACAGACAAAAATCTGGCCCTCAGAGTTTACATTCAAGTGAAGTACAAACAATAAGTGACAAACTTTAGAAATAAGTCAAATCTGTCGTATGTTAGATGGTAATAAGGGCTACAGAAAAAGGGTAGTGCGTGGCAAAGGAGGATCAGGATGGTTGGGAAGCCGGAGGAAGTGTTTCAACTTAAATCTAAGTGCAATTTAAAGGCTCAAAAAATGAAAGCATTCCCTCTTGGCTCTCATTGATTGGTCCTGGATAAATTATACAAGAGATTACCATAAATTCCAATTTTTTTCTCCTTTTCCTCACTCTTATCAGTATCCATTTATATTTTACTTTTTACCACATGTACCCTCTGCTTAAAGGTGACAACAGTAGCTCTCCAAAAATTCTACAAACGTTTTTGGTTGAACTGCTCGAGTTTTCGAAGCTGATGCAGTCTGTATTTCGCTCAGTTAAGAAGGCACCGTAGAACACCTGGCAGAGAGCGTACGATGGGGTAATAAGAGGGGAGAGGTTAGGGCTTGGGTTCCTTCTTTCATAATCGACCGTGCTAATTCACAAACATAGAGCCCAGTGTTCTTAGTTGAAGCTGTAAGTAGTAAAAGGTAATAATGTTTTTGCCAAAGCCATTGGTTTTCTTTTGGAGAGGAAGGGCTATTTTGATTCAGTTTGTGGTGTTATAACTGGCAGTAAGTTACAAATACTGGGAAGAGAAAAAAGTACATTGCTATTACCACTTTGGGTGACAAAGGAAAAAAACCTCAGCACCCATAAAACATAATACAAAATGGTATTATCTTGTTATCTTCTTATGGGAATTTATATATACGAATAAAGGCTAGAAAAATAAAGGCAAAAACAAAATTAACTATTTTAGGGCTATGAGCAGGAATATAGATAAATTTTCCCCTTAAAAATATTCTCATATGGGGTGCCTGGGTGGCCCAGTGGGTTAGAGCCTCTGCCTTCGGCTCAGGTCGTGATCTCAGCGTCCTGGGATTGAGCCCCATGTCGGGCTCTCTGCTCAGCAGGGAGCCTGCTTCCTCCTCTCTCTCTGCCTGCTTCTCTGCCTACTTGTGATCTCTCTCTGTCAAATAAATAAATAAATAAAATCTTTAAAAAAAAAACTTCTCATATAAATTGATGAAGCTAAATACAGATACAGCTTGATTGATGCCCACCTGTGATCAGTACACAGTCCCAACAACAAAATCTTGTGAATTAAAAAGTAAAAATAAAGAACGGAGAGCACTTATTACTGTATTTTTATAATTAAAAATAAAGGCATTTAAAACTGGTTTTAACTGGCAGTACTTCTGTTTGTACAGTACTTCTGCTTGTACATTCAATTTTGTTATTTTAGAGACCAGGGAAACAGCAAAAGATATTGAAATAGGCCAGAGAGAATTCCACTGGAATGCCAGAGCTCTGGGACTGGTTCTACATGAATGTGAGTTTTACTTGGCTCTGATTAGGCTACTGTTCACAGAAAACTTCCGTAATGATAGAAGTTATATGCCTGGTGATGGGTATTGAGAAGGGCACGTATTGCATGGAGCACTGGGTGTGGTACATGAACAATGAATCTTGGAACACTGAAAAAATAAAATAAAATTAATTGAAAAAATAAGTAAAATCAGTGTTTAACCCCATAAAGAAAAAAAAAAAGAAATTATGTATAGAGACAGAAGTAAACTTCTAGAAAACTGATAGCAATGCAAATAATCCATATCTATACAAATGCAAATTGTGTCTTTTTGAATATTATTAATTATCACTGTGAATAATGACGAGTTTTACATCGTAAATTTATTTTAGCATTCCTTATTTGACTACAAACCTGTGGTACCTTGACTTCTCTTTTCAGCTGATTTGTAATACCTACTATTTCCCTCATTAATTAATAAGTTAAATAACATGTGCAAAAGTCATTATTTTATCCTCTTTAAAAATATATCCTTTCACAGGGGCGCCTGGGTGGCTCAGTGGGTTAAAGCCTCTGCCTTCAGCTCAGGTTGTGATCTCAGGGTCCTGGGATCGAGCCCTGCATCGGGCTCGGGGAGCTTGCTTCCCCCTCTCTCTCTCTGCCTGCCTCTCTGCCTACTTGTGATCTCTTTCTCTGTCTGTCAAATAAATAAATAAAATCTTTAAAAAAAAAAAATATATATATATATATATATATACACACACACATATATATCCTTTCACAAAGCAAAGACAAAAACTTATCCTTTGACAAAGACAAGAAAAATTACAGAGATATGTGTGGTCAGGAGCAGATCTCTGATAAAGAACTTATACATTATACACTGAATGGTCTATAAGCTTTACTTACAAGCAGTTAATGAAACTTAGGAACTAATCTTCTGCTTACTTAGCCTTATCCTCTCTCCAGAGTCTCCTTAAGGATAAATTTTATAGGAAGAAAGAATGGCAGTGACAACACAGGCACACATTATCGAGTTGTGTTGCCACAAGCCATGCAACACCAAGGATGACTGGTAACCATTGGAAACTAGAGAAGAAGCACATGTCCCCAAAAGGAAACTATCCCTTCCAACATCTTAGTTTCAGACTTCTGGCCTCCTGAACTTTGAGAGAATAAATTTTTGTTACTATAAGTCACCCAATTTATGGTATTTTGTTATGGCAGTCCTACGAAATTAATATAGACTTCTGATTACTTACCCTTTCCAAGTTTCCTCAAGGATAAATGTCCTTCGAAGAGAAAACTACCTCTAAGCAGGCATTGAGGACGCTTAGCATGTATTTGTTTTGCTGAATATTATTATACACAGTTGTTTACAAAGAAATTAAATTTGTGTTTTTTAAATCAGAGTTTTTCAAATCCCATTAGGTCTCTTTAAGCATAGACAACCACAGCAGTAGCAAGAGAATTTTTATCCATCCTGCTTTGTCCCTTTAGCCTCTTTAATAAGTCACTAAACAATGAGAACATCTTCCTTTGAAGAACTATGTTAGGTGATGAATACACAGTGGTGAACAAAACCATTGCACTTATAACTAATGGAGAAATAGATCAACTAAAAGAATTTAAAAACCAGAGATATAAAATTAGACTATAGTAAGTGCTGTGAAGAATTTGTTTCCAGAGGCTAAGAGAACACAAAGAATACAAATAAAGAAAACTCGAATTATATAGGAACAAGTCTATTCACAGAGAAGACCTCCCTGAGGAAGTAGTTTGCATGGAGAACGTGAAGACACCTAGATCTATTTAGGGTTGGGGTTGTGAAATGTCCAACAAAAGAAACATGTGACATGGAGTGAAATTAACTTGTCTTATTTAAGGAACAAAGAAAGTCCAGTGTTACGTACAAGGGAGGATATTAAGAAGGGGAATGATGTAGAACGAGGCTGTAGAAGTAGATCATGCAAGACCTTTGAATTAGTTAAGGAGCTTGGCAGTTCATCAAATTCCTTTTTCTCTCTTGATTACATCTCTTTTCATGGAAACTTGGAGCCATACAGCTTTAAGCAGGGGTACAGGGAAACAGAGTGAGATGTATATATAATTCCGAAAGATTACACTGGCTGCAATATTAAATGAAAGAGATGTAAGAGTGAAGGCAGAGGAAGTATTTAGGAGGCTATGGTACCAGGCCAGGCTATGAAAGATAATGAAATCTGAACTAGTTGAGCAGATGGTAGGGAGAGCAAGCGGAGTTGGAAATGGAGAGAAGCAGATGTTTTCAAGAAACGTTTAAGGGGTAAAACCAAGTCCCTACTTTAAAACACAGTGCTAGAGTCTCTTCCAAGTCAAACTCTATAACTCGCGTTTGTTCTGCAACATAGAAGTGGGAAGAGGCGGGGGCAATGCACTCACAACTTAAAATAAGCACTAAAAGTTTATATGAGAAAGGAAGGAAGGATATTGGGGTACTGTTACAGAGTCTGCTTATAAATAGGGCCCAGCAATGAAGCCACCAGTGAAGGACGTAGAGGAAATTCAACAGGTCCAAAATTAAAATTAAAATTATTAAAATTTTAATTTAATTTAATTAAAATTAAAATCAAAATTAAAAATTAAAAAGCCCAGGGATCCCTGTGGTGAAGATTAATTAGAATGAAAGCTAAAAGGAACATACCAAAAAAAGTATATAAACTGTTTTTATAGGTAAATGAGAAAAAGGCAGAAAGGCAGCGTGCACAGGCTACAATCAGGAACTGCCATTGGAATTTACTGGATTGTGTAAACAAGTATCAGTTATTAACAGAGGTAGCATCTTAAGTGTGGAGGTCACTTTGGGATTCTTACCATACGGGGATGAGAGATACTGTTAAATTGATAAAGGGACAACTGGAACAAAGAATCACTATCCATATACTAAAAATTCTCCAAAACATATTTTTAACACTGAGCTTTAGAAACTGATTAGTGAAGGCAAGGCAGAATCCTATTTGTGACATGAACAATGAATCTTGGAACACTAAAAAAATAAAATTAATTGGAAAAAAAAAAGAATCAAGGACACTTAACCAACTGAAACAAAAACAAAAACAAAACAAAAAACAGCTAGCTAGCTAGCCACCAAAAATTCTGTGTCCCTTCCATAGTATGGAGCTGCCCCAAGAACTGATGCTCAGCCTTTCATTTCCCAGCCCCTCTTCTTGTGTCCAGCAAATGTTAGTAGAATGATGTGAGTCACTGTCATGTCAAGGTTGTTAAGAAGCAGGTGTGATTTCTGCATATTGTCTTTGACTGTTTCAGTTGGCTGGATGCAGAAGACAATAAGGACTTAGGGAATGGGAGAGCTCAAAGATGGATAGTGTCTGTGTCTTAAATCACTATGGAAGGAAAGCCATTTATCAGCCAAAAATACCTGCAGTGGATGCATGAATATGCCTCTATACGTGTATCTGTATGAGTGTGTATAAATAGTTATTAGATGTCTAAATAGGTTATTAGATGTCTAAACTGAAGCTTTGAAGACTGCAGAGAGATTAATCAAAAAACACCCATACGCCCAGGATACAGCTGGTATTAACAAAGACTCATCTTAAAGAATGTCAATTGAAAGAAATGTGAAGAGTTTGCAAATATTTGTGAAAGTTAACCTGCTACTTTAAGAATTCCCTGAGAAAAGCTGAAAAAGCTCCATATCCTCCTTTTACTTCCTCATATGAGGGGCTGAGCACCTAGAAATAGAGGTGATCAATGGGAACATCCAAACAAGAATATAAAATAAGTAAATGAGTGTAACTTGTTAGGTTTTTTTTTTTTTTGCTAAAGAGCGTTACTTTTAAGTAATCTCTACACCCAACACAGGGCTCGAACTCACAACCCCGAGATCAAGAGTTGCATGCTCTACCAAATGAGCCAGCCAGGTGCCCCTGGCCATATATATATTTTTAAAGTTTGAGGAGGGCACGTATTGCATGGAGCACTGGGTGTGGTACATAAACAATGAATCTTGTAACATTGAAAAAATAAAAGTATTTGGGAAAAAAAATAAAATAAAATTTGATTTCACATCTGAAAAAAAATAAATCTATAATTGTGTCACCTATAATTTATATCAATTCTCTCTGGTCTTGGAGTAATCGTAATCTCCAACTAAGTAGTAATGAAGAGTCTGATAGAGTCCTGGGAATCCTTAAAAGGTCAGAATAATTTATAGGTTTTCAGGAGCTGACTGAGAATGAATTTTTCTAATTGCGTATGTAGTGAACCCTAAGAAGGTCAAATGATTTAAAGGCAGGGGATTCTACTTTAAGGCAAAGAAGCAATAACAGCATGTAACTGAATGTTTCAGGTCTCCTTTTGAACATGTATTAGTTTATGTACCTCAGGAAAATACCTATGCTGGGCTAAAGTACAAACCTGGAAGTTTGCCACAACAGAAAGTCCAAAACAACTCAGTAATCCAAGTACAAGGCCAGCCTTGTTTAATTTGATGATACGACTCTCTTCAGGATTCAGGGCATGAACTTGCTTGTAACGAACATAAATGGTTGCAATGCCTTGGAAGAGATGAAACAGAGATATGCTTTTGTAGACATGTTTTTGAAAACTTTAGTCATAAGATGAACTTTTACACACTGAATCATTCATTTCCTTGACTTCAATTTTTGATCCAAGCAGATAATAAATACCGTATGGAAGAGTGCAAATATTTAAAACAATCACAATTGATGAAAAAATATTTTAGTTAATCACTAATAAAAGTTTGATTCAAAAAATAAATAATGAACAGGAATGTAAAATACAGTAGAATTCCATTCCTTTGGCATTAGAACATCGTTCAAAAATCAAAACCGCTACTCTTAAACTTCTAAATTCTAAATTGTTTATCCTAAATGAATTTAGTTGGTGTTAGTTGTCGTCACTGTGTTTATAGCTTTTTGTCCTCTACTGGTCACTTAAGAAATCCACTTAAGGTCTCAAGAAATATTTGGTTATACTTTACAATTTCTATTTGGATGAGTAGTCAAATAGCCTTATAGATATTTTTTAAGGATTTATTTCTATAATTTAGCATTTTTAGAAACTGCCTTTCTTTGAAAAGGAATATATCTGGGATCAATAATTTAGTGATAACATTCCCTCAGGTATAACCAGAAAGTAAAACAAGTAACACAAGTGTTTAAAGAAGGAAAGGGCAATTTCGCTATTAATTTTGATTTTTAAAACAATTCCCATTACTTACACAAAACTGCGGCAATATTTAACATTGCCCCAAACAAGCATTTTTCTGGAGCTACTGTACCAGTGTCACTGAAAGAAAAAAAAGAAGGTACGTGGATTTCTCACACTAAATATACATGTGTATTTTTTCTAAGGAATAAGAAATAATGGGTTACTTCAAATCCTGTATCTTTTTATACATTCCTAAGTTCAACTCATACAGTTTTATGAGAACACGATAGTTCGAGCTCACAGTACTGATCTAGTTCACTTTTTTTTTTTTTAAGATTTTATTTATTTGACAGAGAGCACAAGCAGGGGGAATGGCAGGGGAGAAGGAGAAGCCATCCAGGAGCCCTAACTCACTTTTTCATACCACTTGAGATTACTTCTTTTTCAGATAATAGAAATCAATAGAAATTGATTAAAAAACAAACAAACAAACCTGGGCACCTGGTGGCTCAGGCAATTAAGTGGCTGCCTTCGGCTCAGGTCATGATCCCAAGGTCCTGGGATTGAGGCCCACATCGGGCTCCTTGTTCAGCAGGGAGCCTGCTTCTCTCTCTCCCTCTGCCCCTCCTCTCTTCTCATTCTCTCTCTCTCTCAAATAAATTAATAAAAATCTTAAAAAACAAACAAACACAAAAAAACCTACCCCGGGTATGTTAGGGTTGTGTTACTGATTTCCATCAATTGGACAGGTGTGTTCCTCTGTCCCACCTGAATGTTCCCTAACACTACAGGTCCTTTCACAACTCTGCTTTTGTCATCTGTTGTTGACCCTGCCTATAACTCAATTAATACCTAATTATTTCCCGTTAATTTAAAAAACATTTATCAAGCACCTATTATGTGCCCGACAGTATTTTAGGGACAGGAGTACAGTGGTTAGTAAAAGAGACAAAGCCATTCCCCTCTTGGAGTTTCCACATGAGACCAATTTTTCCCTGCCCTCCAAAGCCTTGGCCAACTCCTCTGGCAGAATGAAGAATCACAGAGCATTCTGTCCAGACTTCTATTAAAATCACTGATCACAATGTACTGCAATGCATTGGCTTAGATGCTTGTGTTTCAGGGCAGCAGGGAAAACAGATCTAGATCAACACCTACCATTTACTGTGCAACTTTGGGTATGCTCTTTTCTCTCTCTATGACTGTTCCTTATCTGCAAAATGGGGCTATTAATTCCCTCCAGCCTCATCAGCTCAACAGGAGGAAATGAAAGTGACAATACGTGTGAAGATCGAGCACAGCAGCAGACACAGGGGTGACACCCATTAAATGTTAGTTCCTTTCCCTTTCCTCAAACTACAGAAAGATGAAAAAGACAAAGTCTTTGGCCACGAATTGAAGTACTAGAGGAAAGAGATAATAAGGATCTCAGCTAACACAACGTAATGGGAATCAAAAAGAGAGGGAAAGTTAAGTCTGGTAAGGAATCAATAGGGTTTGGCAAACATCTCGGTTAGGTTTATGAAAAGTAAAGTAATACATATAAATTCTAAGGATTGCTCCTTCCAACTCTAAGATGTATCTTTAGAAACAAAAGATTCTGTTCCTCTGATCATCTTCAGGGAGTGAGGATTCTAGTTTTGGTGCTTTTTCTTCTACCTTTCAAATTTTCAAGAATAATGTATATACATTCCTATAACCAAAAAAAAATTTTTTCTGATTTCCGAAAATTTTAATAGTTGTATTTCAGGAGATGCTACAGTTTAGAAATACCCTGTAAGGAAACAAAAGCATGCATTTCCAAGATGGCTGGCTAAGTGTGCTCCTGCCTCGGCTCTGGAAGAGTCTGATACAAACTGGCCTACAAGTGAAAACAGCCGACTCCATCACCTCATCAGCACAGCACTCCAACCCAGTGGTTATCAAACTATTTTGATCACATGCCATCAAAAAAAAAGTCTGATTGTGCAACTTCAAAATATATGTATTTATTAGATAAGTTCAAATATCGAGATTTAAAAATATACATAGAAATTCTAATAATTTATTCTTGTGCCCCAGTACTCATCTTCTGCATTCTACCCAGGCATCCACTACTTGAACCAACTAAGAGAATATCTGAAACATACTTACAGTGGAATTGTCTTTGGAGTGAAATTTACATTTGGTTATGTCTTTTGGGACTATTAACAATTAAACCTTTTAGATGGGATCTATGAACTGAGAGGAACTTTGCAGAGCATCTAGTCTAACTTAATCATTCTTCATATGAAGGAAATGAGCCTGAGAAGTAAAATTAAGTAGTGCTGAGTTTAAGTGTATTAGAATGTTGGAGAAAGATCCCAGGGTAATAATACTAAGGTCAGTAGCAGAAAAATAAAAGGGTAGAACAGGGACAGAAAAGGAAGTGTCTAGGGTAGTATCAGAAAATCACATGCAGTACCATCAGAGAACTGAAACTCTGAAAAAGAACCGAAAGGCCTCTTAAATGATTAAAAGTTCTTTAAAGTGAAAGCAGACAAGTTCTTGAAGGGGAAATAAAAATGCTGAAAGGCACTCAGGAATTACTGATGTGTGTTCTCTAAAAAGTTACTAAAGAATGAACTGACTCCTTAAGCTACATGTTCCTACAGCAGAGTGGTGTGCAGTGGTGATTATTCATCACATTATTCCTAGAATTGGAACCTTAAAATTCTAAAATATCTTTGGTTTTTGTACATCTTCCCAAAGTGTATCCAATTTATTGGTATCCTTTGCTCCATACCATACCATTGTGGGAACAAATGTAGATAGTAACATTCTGATCTCTTCTTGATACTTTAAAAAGAGAAATTTAGACTTCTGGCTTGTCATCCTTTAAAAATTCACTATTTTCTACGTTGGAGAGGTTATTTTTCAGAAGGTAAACAAATGAATAAAGGAAACAACTATAACAACAAAACAAACTATGGAAGGAAATCAACCAAACCATTAACTACCTCTGGACAGGCAGGAGCTGGAGAGGGGCTGAAATAGACTTTCATTTTTTACGTTTATAATCAGTCTAGTGTTGTTTAAAATTTGTTAGGATAAGTATATATTGTCAGGATAAGTATATATTGTCTTTATAACTGGAAAAAAAGAGTTTTGAACATAGCACAAGCAACTGAGTACCCATATTTATATCATTCTTAGTTTTGAAATTTCAAAAATACTACTGATAAATTTTGATACTTAATGTGTCAGAAAGATCTAGACAATATGTCATAAAGATTAAAAGCAGAGTCTCTAGAGTCAAACTGCCCAAACTGCATTTTGGTTCCATCCCTTACTGAGTCATGTGGCCTTGAACAAATAACGTATTTCCTTCTCTCTTAAATGGGGGTAACAATTCTTACTTCATAGAGTAGTTGCAAGGATTCAATTATTTATCCTCTGAAGAATGCTTAGAACATCACCTTGTACACAGTAAGTAGATCAATAAATAGTTGCCATTACTATTATCTTTTAATATTACTGTTGTTTGCAGCATTTTTTAATTTTAAGGAGAGAGTAATTCTACTTCTATCTTCTGAGACAACCTCAAATATTTATTTGGAAGACAAGGCACTTAGTGTCTTAATTCACTAACTAATTCACTAAGTGAATCATACCTGTCTCCACCTTTACCACATGGAAAGAACCAAATACAACTTCCTTTTTATATTCTTTTTGTTGTTGTAATGCTGAACATAAAATCTTAATTTTAAAATGTTAACATGGAATGTTGGCTTCACTGTTAAAATGTGAATGATATATAAACAGTCTCCTATAAAAAAATACATTTCACTGACCTGATATAAGGCAGAGCAGGGTCAACATGGTGCAGTGTTATGGCCGTAATGTATGAAAATATGAAAGCAGCAGCTGTCCAAATTACTAGGGCAGAAGGGAGGAAACTGAGACCTTGTTGAAACCACCACATCTCAAACAGGTCTTCTGAGGCAGAAAAAACAAATTAGAGATTATTCACAAGTATTTCATCTCTTCTACTTTAGTCCTCCACTCCCACTATCTTGTACTTATCACCACGAGCTATTCCACTTCTGAAATCATCCCCCACACCATGTACTAACACCTGCTTGCTTTCAGTTTTTCTGTAAATGGAACCAAGCTTCACCCACTTGCCATATCCAGAAACGTACTTTCTTCCTCAGCTTTCCACACATAATCAAGTAGTAAGTACTGTTTATTCAGCCTCCTAAATTTCCTTCAAATCTACTCTTTCTCTCCATCTTCACTGCCACTACTCTACCGAAAATACCATCGTTTCTTGGCCAGATTATTATTATAATCTCCCTAATGGTCCTTCTGTAGTGTGGACCATGACCAATCTAGACGCCACCCTAAAACCAGAGTGATCATTCTAATTCTGAAATATCAATCTGACTATCTATTCTCCTATAAAGAATATTTCAGGGCCTCCCTGTGCCCTTATAAATTGTCTTTCCTGCTTAACTCAGTCAATAGGGTCTCTGCATTGTCTGATCTCTACTTAACTTTTGGTAATTCATCTCTGGCTACTTCTTTGTTCCCAATTCCTTGCTCTAGCGCTCATCATCTTCATCATCATTATAAATGCAAACACAGTGTCTACTCTGTGTCAGCACGTTACTATTCCCCTTAAATACATGATCTCATTTACTTCTCACAACAGAATTATAGAGGTTAAGAGCACTGTCCAAGGTCACAGGGCTGGGACTCAGTAGAATTCAAACTAAGGCACTTCTGTTCCAGCACCAATCACTGTGCTATACGGCTACAGCAAACTTCTTTCAGATGTTCAAACGTGTTATGCTCACTTGTACACTCGCAGACCTTCATGTACACTGTTCTGGCTGGGTAATAGACCACCATGCTATCACCCTCCAGCCTCACTACCACCTGCTAACTCCCACATATTTTCTTTTTTCTTTTTTTTAAATTTATTTTATGTTATTCATTTGTGAGAGAGAGAGAGAGAGAGAGAGACCACAAGCAGAGGGAGCGGCAGGCAGAGGGAGAAGCAGACTCCCTGCTGAGCCGGTAGCCTGATGTGGGACTCCATCCCAGGACCATGGGACCACGACCTGAGCCGAAGGCAGACGCCCAACCAACTGAGCCACCCAGGCATCCCTCCTCCTATCTATTTTCAAGTACCAACTTTTCCAGCTTCAGCTGAGTGTCCCTACTTTGTTTCCGAGAGCACCCTTGACTTCCCCGACCAGGACATTCATCTCACTTAACTGTTGCTTGTTTGCTTGGTTTTATCTTCCTCACTAAACCTTAGCTTCTGACAGAGCAGGAACCAACTGTTTTGTTCACCATTATATTTCCAGCTCCTACATGAGGAGGAAAAGAAAAAGAGCACCTAAATATACACATATCACACATCACCATTTCTCTCTTAAATTCCAGACTGAGGATGTTGTTTCCAAATTCACTTATGATTACTTGATATTAATATATCTGAATGCATCTAATTTTTAAAAATAAATACAGAAATACTTTCAAATTACAAAAAATTAATCCTATGCATGTGAAAATAATGTCACGTTTGGAGGAGTATCTTCTCATAGTTTGATGGACAGAAATTGAATATTTCCCGTAAGAACAACTCTTATGGGCATAATCCTCCAATGTGCCCAGCTTCTTCCAAATAATGAAATCTCAGCCATTTTTGACTTGTACTTGTCATTTACTCTGATCATCTGACTTGTTGCTAAATATATACATTTAAGTCTTGCTAAATAAGTTTCTTTTCCTTTATCCCTAAAGTCACCATTATAGACTTGATTTGAATAATTTCCTGATTGAATTATCAAAATCTCCTCCTTTCTGTTTTTTTTTTTTCCTTTTTAGTCTTTCACAGTCTATCAATTTTCTTCATCAATCTAGTTAAACGTGACAATTCCTTGCCACATTCCTATAGTGCTTTCCCCAGCATAAGTTTCTGGGACAATAATTCTCAATTTCTATAAATTGTGATCTACTTCTAAAATCTTTAATTCTTCTCCTTTCTTCTCTTTGAAATTATTTTTTTTTAAAGATTTTATTTATTTATTTGTCAGAGAGAGAGAGCACAAGCAGAAGGAACAGCAGGCAGAGGGAGAGGCAGGCTTCCTGCTGAGCAAGGAGCCCGATGTGGGACTTGATCCCAGGACCCTGGGATCATGACCTGAGCCGAAGGCAGATGCTTAACTGACTGAGCCACCCAGGCGTCCCTCTTTGAAATTATTTTATTTTGGATAATACTTTTTTTTTTTTTTAAGATCTTTTATTTATTTATTTGACAGAGAGAAAGATCACAAGTAGGCAGAGAGGCAGGCAGAGAGAGAGGGGGAAGCAGGCTCCCTGCTGAGCAGAGAGCCCGATGCGGGGCTCGATCCCAGGACCCTGAGATCATGACCTGAGCCAAGCAGAGACTATAACCCACTGAGCCACCCAGGCGCCCCTATTTTGGATAATTCTTACATAACATCCTTAGAAGACTCTAGTTTTGAATTTGTTGGTTCCACCAACCCTTGCACCTGTTTTATAGTTTTTGACTATGAACTTGTATTTGGATGATTCTAATTGGGAGTATTCTAAAAGTTAAGAGTGAATCATTCCAGGGAGGGTCTATATCTATTTTTGCCAGGCAGTCTAGCACATTACCAACCTCAGCCACCTTTAATTTCCTGACTTCCAGGTTTTTTAGACCATGTAGATATGTACATTTGAACCTTGTATCTGAGTGATGGCAAACCCTGTAGTTTCAAGTTCTCAAAAAGTAGCTTTACTCACCCATCTGGACCTGGGTGAAAATGAACAAATTTCTTTGTGATCCCCCTTTGCCAGGAAGGAGATATTTTTCCTAGCCCACCTTTCACTGAGTAGTTTTTTGAGGATCCCAGCTGAATTTGGGGAAAGGTGGTTCTCCAAGGCCATGGGCTGCAGAATTTCAAGTAGAAATATTTACATTTTAACTTTTATGAACAATCATTCCCTGAAACACATTTATACAAACTACCATATGAATGGTGCCTCTTGGAGTTGTATACCTGAGAGGTCAAAGGGCTATGAATTCTATCTTTCTACCTTGGGTGGGGAGCAAGAGGAGCCTATCACTGGTCCTTAATTGTGCTTTATTTCTGCTATCAGGCAACCCAAAAGATGCACCGCTAGTTTACTACTCCAGTTTCTATTCTCTCTTTGACCTTCTAGCCCTAGGGATTTCCCTTTCTGTTCTACAGTCCTGCAATGCATTTAAAAGGCTAATATAATTTATCCAGCATTTAGGTGTTTTGGCAAAAGGAATTTCCAAAATATTGTGTCCATCCTATTGCTAGAAGCATAACCTCCTCTTCCTTTAATCATTTTTGTATGTGCATGTCCTTCTTAGAGGGTTGGGGGGTTGGGTGAGCCTGGTGGTGGGTATTGAGGAGGACACATATTGCATGGAGTACTGGGTGTGGTGCATGAACAACGAATCTTGGAACACTGAAAAAATAAAATAAAATTAAAAAACAAAATAAGATCAAGCTCAAATATGATCTTCCACAGTGACTTTCCCTAATCTCTTTGCATCCAGAAATAAGCACTCCTTCTTCTGAGAACACTCGATTTGCACATCTCTTGCGGCTACTCTCTTCTATAGTATGACAAATAATGAAAGGGTCTTAAGTGGATAAAATCCTTGATGAGAGACTCCACTTCACTAAGCACAGCAGAGGGCCTTGCCCATGGTAATCATAAAATATTTTCTGAATGAACAAACAGCCAAAACCAAATTGATTCTTAAACCCCAAAAAGATTCATGATTTTTCTATTTCAGTAAGCAGTATTGTCATTTTTCCAGGTTATCCAGATTCTGAGGCCTCAGAGTAACCCAAGGTTCCAAGACAGTATCCTCTTGCTACATGTGGCTATTTAAATTAAAATTTCGGTGGACTAAAATAAAACTTAAAAATGCAGTCTTTCAGTCATACTAGCCACATGTCAAGTGCTCAAAAGTCCCAGGTGTCTAGTGGCTACCCTGAAGGATAGTGAACATAGAGAACATTTCCATTATCATGGGAAAGTTCTATTGGACGATGCTGAGTAGCTATTACAGGGACTGCACTGACATAGCACAAGAAACACATTACTGATAGATAATAAGTGGTAGCTTTTAGTACTGGGTTTGTTTGTTTGTTTGACAGAGAGGAGAGAGATCACAAGTAGGCAGAGAGGCAGGCAGAGAGAGAGGAGGAAGCAAGCTCCCTGCCGAGCAGAGAGCTCGATGCGGGGCTGGATCCCAGGACCCCGAGATCATGACCTGAGCTGAAGGCAGTGGACTTAACCCACTGAGCCACCCAGGCGCCCCTAATACTAACTGTTAAACGGTCCAAAATAATACCCATTTCACAGAGGTTCATGCAAGAACTAAATGAGTTAATATATGCAAAATACTGTCACAGACAATCAATAAATGGCTGTTCCTCTTTTAGACTGTAAAAGATGAATTACCTGTTTTACAAGTCCATAAGATATTGGTCTTCAAATCTGCACAAACCTGCACCTTTGTAAATCCTGAAATCTACATACAAAGAAAATAAGAAAATGTTTCAAACCACATTCTTTTAAACATGTACAATTTCAAGTCAGTGCACCAATATTTGTTCATGGGTAGGACGCTATGTTATAGAATTATTAATAAGTTATTTTTCTTTAAAGAGTCAATACTTGTGTTTAATTTTTTATTTTAAATTTAGTTTGGTGAACATACAGGGTTATATTAGTTTCAGGTGTATCATACAGTGATTCAACACTCCCATACAATACCTGGTGCTGATTGGATTAAGTGTACTAGTGTGTTTTATAACGATGTTGTACCATCTGAAATTAAATAATATTTTAAATCGAGGATATCAATTTTCCTATCCTTTCTCACATTAGACACCTTTCACTGATGTCAAAAAAGATAAAATAAAAGGAAAAACACTGAATTTCCATCCTATGGAAGGAAAGACAAAAATGAGGAAAGAAGGATAGCTTATTATTAAGCAAAATAAAACATTAACTAGTCCATGCGATGCAACAGGAAGAACACAGTTGTGAGATCGGCTTTACCCAAGTGCAAATCCTAGCTTTATCAAGTCCCAGCTGTATGATTTTAGGAAAGTTACTAAACTTCTCTTAGTTACAGTATTCAGATTTGTAAAGTAGCTATCTCAAAAGGGTTGTTCCTTAGAGTAGAACAGAGAAAGCATACAATATAACAATGATAGGTGATTTATCAATTCTATGCAACTGTAACTAGCCACAGGATGGGAACACTTTTTTTTTTTTAAGATTTTATTTATTTATTTGACAGAGAGAGAGATCACAAGTAGGCAGAGAGCCAGGCAGAGAGAGGGGGAAGTAGGCTCCCCGCCGAGCAGAAAGCCCAATGCGGGGCTCCATCCCAAGACCCTGAGATCATGACCTGAGCCGAAGGCAGAGGCTTTAACCCACTGAGTCACCCAGGCGCCCCAACACTTAATTCTTTACATGTGTAAATCATCTTGGATTCATATCTCCTCAGGCTTTGAGGTTCTCCTTTAAACTGACAGTTTAGAAGACAAGCAGTCCTTGAAATGATTTACCAGTCTGCTAATGACAACTGAAAATTTTAAGTGCCTTGACTTGGTGAGGAAGACTACTTTTGCCCATGTATTTTCACAGTGGAAAGCTAGAAATGTGGCTGGCTAACTGCCAAGAAAACAAAGTTAAACTTTTAATGGTTAATGATTTAAGAAACCTTTGAAAATATGCAAAAATAACCTCCATCTAGTAGTAAGAGTGCTTAACGAAATATTCTTGCATCTCTCACCTACCTTCTCTGCTTTCTTTGAAGATCCATGAATCAGAACTGCAGTCACAATTCTTAAATTTCACAAATATTTGAAAGCCACTGGTAATAAGATTAATTCCTTATGCTGTCTCCTCTAAGTGGTGACTGCTAAGAAACAATAAGAAAGTAAATTCTGGATATTCCAAGTAAAGAGAGATAGCGTTAAGCTCTTTTTAAAAGTCCACAGAACCACCAGGCAAGCAAAGCATAGCATAAGAGAAAACGGTTATTTTTCTAAAGCAAAGCATAAGAGAAAACGGTTATTCTTCTAAACTCTAACCTGGCCTTCAGACAAATGTGATATTCTTGTAACTGTTACATACCAGAGTCTAGAAGATTAAGTAACTTTTTTTTTTATAAGTTGGATCAAACGTTACGAGGGGAGAATCTGATAATGCCACAATTACAGAACTGCATTTGGGTACCGATTTATAAATTAAAATTTGGGAAAACTGGAAAAATTATTTCCCTGGTGCGTTTACTGGTTTTCAAATGTATCCTAATGTAAAGAACGAACAGTGTGAGGATACAAAGGACCAGCAATTTACCTTTCTGTATTGGGCCCACACACCCCTCAGGTACGCCCCGCGACAGAACTGCGCGTGGTAGACGAGCTTCGGATAAACACAAGGTCACCACAGATCTCCATTTCAAACCTGCCCCCAACCCCCCTACCAAGGAATCTGAGCCTAGGAGTGAATACTGGAACGGTACCCAACCGCAGTTTTTGTGGGACTGGGGTGAGGGTTCTCGGTAGCCGCTTAAAACAAAACCAAGGCATTATTTACACCGCTGCCTTCTTCTAGAGGGCCAAAGCTCAGGGACGGGCTCAGCTGGGCTTTGCCGGCGGCCAGGAAAAGATGCGGAAGGCGGAGCGTGGCTCGGCTGGCACCGGAGTAGGAGGGGAGAGGAACCCGGGGAGACTAAGGATGGGGAGGCAAAGGTGAAGCACGGGGACCTGAGCCCAGCCCGCACCCGCCCCTGTCCCCCAGGTCCCCAGGAGTCCGTCTGCGCTCCGGCCACCAGCGGGTCCCTCTACCGCGCTTCGCAGTGTAGTCCCGGGAAGCAGAGCCAGCCCGCACGCCACTCGCGCGCGGGCCACGGGGGTGGGGGGCTCCAGGCGGCTTCCACTTCCCAGACCTGTCCTATCCCATTCTCTGAACCACACCCCTACAGGGGGCTGGGGCCTGCCCTCACGCCCTCTTTGGCCTACCTTCCTTGGAAGACCCCGTCAGGGATGGCGCCGCGTCCGAAGCCGGCCGGCAGGACTGAGACAGGGCGGGACCCTAGGGCGCGCTCCCGAGCAGCCAGGCCAGGCCTGGGGCGCGCTTACCGCCCCGAGGAGCGCGCCCGCGCCGCCGCTCGTTCCGATCCCGTATCCCTTTACGGCAACGCGAAAGTGTCGCGAACGGGCTGCCGCCGATCAGAGTCGCTCAGTCGTCTGGAGGCGGAGGGCTTATTTCTAGCGGTGTGCTTTCGGGGGTCGGGGTAAGGCTCCGGGGCTCGGCCTTGGGAAGATGGCCGGGTGTGACGAACGTGTTGGGGGGCACGACTCTCGAGAGGCGTGGAGAGAGAGCTGCATGCTCTGGGGTGGGGCATTGGAATATAGGTGTGTATGGACTCGGCGAGGCGAACGCAGTGCTTCCTCGCGCCGGCTGGCCTCGCGCGCGGGGTTGTGGGGAGGGCGAGGGGCGCCTGCCCCTCTGGCCCCGGGTGGAGAGATTGAGATGGCGAAGTGCTAGCGCGGGAGCCGGGCGTCGTGGTGCGGAGAACCTCGGCCGGCCGGGGCTGGGCGGGCTGGGGGCGCTGCTCGCGTGGAACCGACCTTGCCATGTCAGGTCCACACCCTCCTTGCTCAGGTGCTTCCAGGTCTCCAAACCGTGTTGCATCCGGTCCCGGGGTGGCCTGCCTTTTGGAATGCGGTGCTGATGTGGCTGGGCTACGCTTCTTGGTCAGCAACTTTTCTAGAAATTTCAGTGTATATTTATTTATAAATAGCTAGGGTTTATTTCAGCAGTATTCTTGGAAGGAGAAAGGACAGGAGGGTTGCTAGTGTTTGTAGGTCTTCCCAGGAACACTGGATGGATGGGATCTTTACAGTTAGCTGTGTTTAACTTGTTTTCTGCAAATTCGGTGTTTGGCGTTGTGTCATTTTGCTGTTTTGGATCATTGGTATCGAATATATAATTTTGCTTGAGATCTCTTAGTTCATTAATGAAGCCGTATTATGATAGGTAAATTCATAGTTATCTTTCAGCAAATATTAGTGTCTTATCTTGTATGTGGGCAGAGAATAAAGATTCAGTTTCTGCACTCGAACTAGTAGGATAGGAATGTTTTCAGTGTGTGTATTTAATTGACTAACAACACAAGTTAGACTGTCGTAAGGATACTTAGCTTTACTACTTTGGAACATTGGCGTTCACATAAAGTTCCAGCGATTGAAGTTCTAAAAGCATTTATTTTGCTGCATATCTGTTCTGTGGTGAGAAAAACTAATCAGAGCCCCTTGTACAACTTGTCTGTACAGTGCTTCCATTTGAGAAATAAGTACGATAAATCTGCCTCTTGTATTAACGTGTTCTGCCAGAGGCATCTTTATTTTTTGTCCAGTTAATAGATTGTTCTGAATATTTACAGCTATGGTTTCCTAAATTTATTCTCCTTCGTTTCCCATACTCAATCTCTCTTCAAATTTACATTATAAAACTTAAATGTTTGATATCTATAGCTCTAAGCTTTGCCATAAGCCAGACTACATTTTATTGCATAGCCAGTTTGTTTTCTAGGCAGCAGTAGAGTTGTTCTTTAAGCTGGCTAAAAGTGCTGGTGATGTTCTTTTGAGGGTCACGCTGTGCTGTCTTTTTTAAGGGAATACGAAAATAATCTATAAAATGCCAGGCTTTTGCTTTTCTTTTTTTCTGGAGGAAGTTGTTTCCTTTTTTTTTTTTTTAAGGAATGCAAGATTTCACTTCAAAACAGTAGATCTGAAATGCATTACACAGTACTGTTTTTGCTTCCAAGTCTGCTGAAAAGGCTTTTGTTTTTGCTAACTTGTTCTATGTACCACTTGTTAAATAATACTGAATGTAATCCTGTGATCCTATTAGTTTTCCTTTTTTTTTTTTTAACTTTTTATAATGTGCTCTGCCTTCCAGATAGTGTTGGTCATTAGTGTTTTTCTTTAGTAGTGCCATAAAGGTTGGAAAGAACTGTGTAGTCACTAAGTCCCGTGAAAGGACTGTAAACACACTGCTGAATCAGTGCAGCTCGAAACTTGGCACCCTTAGATGTGGGGGATGGGAATTCTGGAATTTCACACTATAGGTTGAATATTGTGTAAGTTTACCTTATGCTCTGCTGAGCAGTTGGAGATGCCATTTTTAGTGGGATACTTGTCAGATGTTCCCCAAAGCTGAACACAGGAATAATGTAGGCAGCATGCCATTTTCCTCAGCTGCTACAAGCACAGATGTTCTATGTCACAGATTTAGCTTCACAATTTGTGTGTAATTTTAGTAAAGGTATTCATTAAATATCTCTGATTATATTTTTGTACCTTTGTTGGACTTTTCACATAAATATTCATGCCTGCACAACAAAATTTTTTGTTAGACCATATGTGCCCCCCTCCTCTGGACTCCCACAACAGTTTGTTCACAGCACATTATAACTTAGCTGTTTATAAGACTCTCCTCCCCACCCCCTTTGAGTTTCTTGGGATCATGGATGGCATACTTCAGTCTATCTGTTTCTTCAGCATCTAGAACAACTAGGTGCTCATGAAATACTAGATGAACCATTTTTGTTCCTTGTTCCACCAATAAGTCCTGATTACCTACTTAATGTTAGGTATGGTATGAGAGTCTGGGAAAAGAATGTTAAGACAGGCATGGTCCCTGCCTTCATGGAGCTTATAGACCAATGTGGGGAGAAGACCAAAAACAAGACCATTTGCTTCTCCATTCCATATTCCCATCCCACATCCCGTTTCCCTTTTTCTCTGTAAAGTTCAATCTTCCTATAATAGTCACCTACCCTGTTGCACTCCATTGAGATATGCTTGCTTTTCCTTTGCTGAAATTCAAAAGCTCCTGTTTTTTCCTGAGATGGTATGAATTGCAACAGCCTCTGGGTCTCAGATGTGATCAGATGAAGGAAGAGTGGAGATGGACCTGTAGCAATGACAACCACCTCTGTGTCTATGTCTGTAAGCATGTATTGAAAGCAAAGTAGGTATCTGTAGGTTGGGCTACATGTATCTGAATTTATATTGCAATCTTGTTGCTAGTAGCTTCACAGAGACAATGTTGCCAAATTGAAATAGTTAAAAACTCATTGGCTTTTTTTTCATGTATGAATTATGTAATGGCTGGATCTAGAAAGGTTTGTCAAAATGTAGACTTTTCTAAAAGAGAAATAAAAGGTAAAAAAAAAATCTAGGTCAGAGGGGGAAAACACTCAGAAGGAAGGTATCAGTTTATCATATAATCCTGCCAAATGGTCAAACTTAAAACCATTAGGATCAGTTACTTGTTGTTTAGTGCCAAAAGCAAGCCAACACTCTCAATATGTCACTTGACTTTTACAGTGGGATAATGGAATACTACAATAATAAAGTATAAATTGAGATGAATAAACTTTTTATTCCCATTTTTAAGTTGAATTCTGTAAAAGCTGATTTATTGTAGCTCCCCAAATGTGAAGATGTGTCATTTAATTTAACTATAGAAAATTTGACTACTATAAAATTAACTTTTGGGTGGTTATATCTGTTACTTTCTCTAAAATGATCTTGTAAGCAGTTGTTTGACATTAATCAGTTATTTTGTGATACAGTTGAGTGTGTGGGAGAATTCTTTGAAATAATTTGCCTTGCTTTGAAAATTATTTCAATATTTTTATCTCAGCACTTTAGGTAAATTGTGGCACTGGTGATTCTTCTAAGATTTTTGAAAATTTAAGGCAGTTGATAATTACAAAACTATTTTCTGAACCAATTATTGAGACACATGATTGAGCTTTTGGTTGTCACTCTAGATCCTTGGTAACATTGAAACTTTGGAACTTGATATATATGGGAATAGAGAGTAGTAGTCTTGGGTATGTTTGATACCCGGTCCATTGTTGAAATATCCTACTTCCTGTATCACATTCTGTATTCCCATAGTGGAACATTTATGGGAATTTCATATTGCATTCTGCATAGCTTTCTACCAGAAGATTGAAGTACACCTCTCTTGGTTTGATGCCACTACCCTTTCAGTTCTATTGAGATGATTCCTTCCCCTCCCCCCAATCCTCTTATGGCTTCTCTTTCTTCTGATCTGTAACTGAGAGTTTCCTGCAAGTTATTATTTTCCTTTTTTCTTCCTACTTAATCCCTTTAAGAACTTTTCTTTCAAAACAAAAACAAAAAAACACTAGACTTTAGCATCCAGAGTTGATAACTTGAAATTTTCATCTCTTGCTTAAACTCCAGGTGTTTGACTTGTCTAAAACATACCTACTTAAAAATTACTTTTATGTCTTTCTAACCTCTATTCCCAGATCCCCATTCCATCACCCTCCAAGCCAAAATAACTGGTTTTCTTTCCTTACTTCCCTTTTTTAGTCTCTTTTGATTTGTGTTTTCTTCTGCTCCTTCACCTTTCATATCTAATTCCTAAGTGCTTTCCCTTTATTCTCGTTCTAGATAGAAATTACTTATAGATTTGACTGTCTTTCACATTTCCATTTTTACCACCCTCTTCCAGGAGCTCACCACTGCAAACGTTTGAAGTCACCATACTAATTTTTGAGTATTCTCAGTACATTTTGCATGCAGTCTGATGAATATATATAACTACCCTTTAATCTTGAAAATATTCTTGTCATTTTCTTATGTTGCTTAGTAATTTATAATAATTATGTTATCTTTAATCTTTTTGTAAGTCAAGTGCAAGTACTTCAAGGATTAAACTCAAGGTCCTTTATGAATACTCATCACTTAATACACTTAACACTTTTTTCTTACTCCCTCAGTTCATCAGGTCACTCTGCTAATACATATATTCCGTCTTCTTATAGTTAGGGTTTTTTTTTGCTCTTCACCCCTGCCTGAAATGTCATCAATATCCCTTTCCACTAATAAGTTTTGTCTTTCAATTTAGCTTAGACAGAGACCCTGTGTTTGTGTGAACCTCACTTGCCAACTGTATGAGCTTGGACAAGTTAGCCTCTGTGCCTTAGTTTCGTTTTCTATAAAAATGGGGATAATTAATAATCCTTACCTTCTAGAGTTGTTGTGAGCATTAAATGAGTTAAAATGTGAAACATGTGGGGCGCCTGGGTTGCTCCATTGGTTAAACGTCTGTCTTCGGCTCAGGTCATGATCCCAGAGTCCTGGGATCGAGCCCCACATTGGGCTCCCCGCTCAGGGGAAAGCCTGCTTCTCCCTCTCCCACTCCCCCTGCTTGTGTTCCATTTCTCTCTGTCTCTCTCTGTCAAATAAATAAATAAAATCTTTAAAAAAAAAAATGTGAAACATGCTTGAAGTGTTAGTGTGTAGTAAGTGCCCAATGTTAGCTATTAACATTAAATTAAAATCTGATTTAAGACCCATATTATTCAAGTCATTCTTCTGATATTAATACTAATTTGCTAACTATCTTTGGGTATGCCTTTGGACCTCAGTGTCCATGTATGTGAAATGATTAGGTCATTTCTAAGATTTGTTCCATTATATTACTGAAATCAGTGTGAGATAAGAAAAAAAAAGGCAAGAGCTTTGAAGTCAGACAAGCTATAAGGCATCAAGAAGCATATTACTCTTAAAATCCCTTAATATTTTTCACCTGAGAGTGAAGTTATATGACTTCTTTTGGCTTACACCATTAATAAGAACAAAAACTAAAAACAGATCCCTGGTGTTCTGATCTGTTTGATATGCATTACTGTTACCGGTTGTTTTTTTTTCTTTTTAATTTACTGACATTGCTATAAATAGTGGCTGACAGATGTGTCTTTTTCTCTTTTTTCAGGTAAAGACCAGCCACAAAAAGTGGTGAAACAAGATAAATTATTCTCTTCAAATAAAAGACAGCCAAGATCCATGAGTGGGCATCGGTCAACGAGGAAACGATGTGGAGATTCTCACCCGGAGTCCCCTGTGGGCTTTGGGCATATGAGTACTCCAGGGTGTGTATTAAATAAATTGTTTCAGTTACCTACACCACCATTGTCAAGGCACCAACTAAAGCGGCTAGAAGAACACAGATATCAGAGTGCTGGACGGTCCCTGCTTGAGCCCTTAATGCAGGGGTATTGGGAATGGCTAGTTGGAAGAGTTCCCTCCTGGATTGCCCCAAATCTCATCACCATCATTGGATTGTCAATAAACATCTGTACAACTGTTTTATTAGTCTTCTACTGTCCCACAGCTACAGAGCAGGTAAGATAAATTTCTTAACAGATTTGAGCATTTGTTATATACCCAAAAGTCTGTAATTGGGATTTTTAGGTCATTTTAACTAAAGATAAGATGATCTGACAACTGTTTATCAACTTTTCTAAAATATTGTGTCACACATACTATTAATAAAGTTTTTAACTACAGTCTACTTTATACCCTCTATTTATGAAAACCAGAAGCAAAAGGATAGGCGTTCTATCTCTGTATTGTTTCTTACAAGTGCACGTGAATCCACAATTATCTCAAAATAAATAGTTTAATTAAAAAAAGGTGCAGTCTGATTCTAGCAAGTAAATTAATGTTACCATGGATTAACATGTTAAGATAGTCCTTTTAAAATCAGCAAATCTCAATATAAAAAAGTTTTTAAAAATGAATTTTTAAAAAATTTTTTAATAGCTGAATGAAATCTTAGCAAAGTTTAAAATGGTTAGAGAGAAGAAGTAGTGAGATGGCACAGCTGTAAATCAGTTTTATCAAAAGTGGTTTCCTCTCTATTCCTATAAGAATTGTTTGAATATCCCTTTTCTCTTCCTGTAAATATATGTGACCGATAGACCTCAGGTATATCTCTATTATACTAACAAAGCAAAAGACATGTAAGAAAAAGTCAATAGAATGCATTTCCACTCTGTATTATGCAACAGCTGCTGTTAAGAAGGGAAGTAGTTCTTGCTGACAAAGACTTTCTTCCTGGGCCTTCTTAAGTACAAGTCTCTACTACTGTTCTCTCTTTTACCCTCTGTACCCATTACTTAAAACCAAAACTGAAACTAGAGCTGTTCATCAGAACAAGTAAATTGATGTTTATCTCTTTGGTTTTAAAATTTCCTTGATAAAAAGGGAACTAAATAGTGAGGTAAATGGAAGAGAATCAGAAACATTTATTGTGCTTCTATTAATCCGAGTGATCAGTCCCAGGTAACCAAAAAGATAGAAGGTGATCCTCAACTAAAGGTGTCAAAGGTGACTCTGAACCATAAGAAATCATCATGGTCACAATAGTCTTTATTTTGTTTTAAGCTGGAAGTAATCAGTTAAGTAGTCTTTTCAGATGATTTGTTCTTTGCCATAAAATTATCACCATCCAACTCTCTATCCCTTTTGGTTATCATCAATTCATTTGTTTCCACATATAGCTCTTAAAGTAAATGACTATTAAACATCACAGTTACCTATACGACAAGTTTGCTTTTTTCGGGGGGGGGGGGGTCTTCTTCCAGATGTTCATTTCTTCCTCACCCTTGAATACTTTTATTTTAATTCCTCTTTTACTATACAAATCCTTTCCATACAGATTGTATGAATATATTTCTGATTTTTATCATTTTCTTAACTATCTTCTTTTATATCAATCAGGAAACTTAAAAAACAAAAACCAGTATGATTGTTTAAATGTGTCCTGGAATTCTTTATCACATGTCCTTTGGACTATTTTAACTGTGGCTTATTTGAGGACCTGATAGCCCCTTCAGCGGAACTTGGTCCAGATCTCACACATCCTTAGAGATACAGCAGAACAACAGGAAGGTGTGTTGATTCTAAAGGAAGTCCTCTCACAATCCTAAGCTAGTTCCATGATGGGGGTCAGGGACTGAGGGCAAGTTCCAAGGTAGCTCAGCCACTAATAGTCACTTATTGAATACCCCAGAGTGTACCAGGTACCATGTTCTCTATAATACTTTTCTTTAGCCTCTGTGCTTAGGTGATTTGGAATTTTTGGAGTAATCCTCAAATTAGTTTAAATCTTTGAAGAAACTTCCAGAATGGGAACTATTCTAATCACAGAGAACTTTTCAGAATTGTTGCTAGGAGGAATCAAGGTAGAACATGACTGAGCCACTGTTTCGTGCTCTGCTAGGGAAGATAGTGTCCCACAAAGGCTATGCCTGGATGCATTTATAGCTACACAGCAGAAATCTTAGTTAGGCTTTAGGTCACAGTGCATTAAAATAGGTCATAGCTGTCTTCCATGATATGTTCTTATCTCTGTGATCTTCAGTAAATTATGTAAATTCTCTAAGTCACAGTTTATCTATCTTTGAAAGTTTATTTTGTAGTATTAAGAGAAATAAAAGTATCCATTTAGAGTGCCTAATGTATAATGCGCAATAAGTGGTTATTATTTCATTGGTCAAAAACATTAAGTATGTAACATGTTCTTCCCTACAACTTTCCTCTTATTGCTGATTTCCTCTAATAATACATATATACGGAATCACAAATTATGTAAGTCCTTATGGAATTTCTTATTTTTTTTTAAATCATTGTTTTGGAGTCAAAGAGTTCCATAAATTTATTACCCAGGGACATTCTCATTCATTTTAATTCTAATTCCTTTGGGCCTTGTCCCACTGGGTGAACATTAAATTTCATGTCTCCAGGTATTGCAAAGTTTCCATACATTTTTTATGTTACTGATTTTTTTTAATAGAGTTTCAGATACCAGTCTTTCTAGTAGAAAAGAATGTCACTATTGTAATGGTTTCAGGAGTTTGCCATTCTTGTTAGAAAATAACTTTACAGTAGATAAGAAAGGAAAATCAGCCCTTATTTTCCCATTTCTAAGGTTGAAATGTAGACTTAGCCCTTTTTATATGGATACCAAAATATCCTCATGATCTATTTCTGAGACTAAGTATTTAAATCTCATCAATTAGTAGCTTTGGTCTTAGTTTCATAAGTTAACTTGGAATTTATCTTGCAGCTTGTTATATGTTACATATGCTTGACTTAGCTTTGCTGCATAAGATAGATAAAAGAAATTGGTGTTAGCTATTTTATACACAGGAAAACCAGAATTGAGCTATGTGCTGTTACCAGTAAGAGCTCCCATCAGGTTTAAATATAACTTTTTGGAATATGGTCATACGGAGTTTTTTGTTTTAACATTCATTTGTTTTTGTTTTATATTGCTAAATTTAATGTTTTTGATCTAACTTGCTAAGAAATTTCTTAGTGTTTTTTTTTTAATATAGAAGATTGGAAAGAAAATTAAAGTGGCCAGTTAACTCCTACTGACATTGAAAAAGAAAGGGGAAACATTACATAGTTGGAAAATTCAAACAGAATGGTATAAAAAAAAGTAAAATCTTTTTTACCTAACTTTTCTTCCCACTCTTACCTCTAACTCCTCTTTTTATACATAATGTAAGCAGGTTTTTGATATGTCCTCCCAGAAAAAAAAAGAAAAAAACACTATTGCATCAGCATATGTACACATTTGTATGTATGTAAACCCCACAATTCTGTTTCATAAGCTCCCTAAAACCATGTTTCTTAGAATTTTTTCACTTGAGTTGACTCATATGAGAACATCTCTGCAAATTTTGCAAGTCAGTTCATTGCCTGATTGTGATAAGATTATTTTCCTATGCTGATTGTTCTCCACCCACCTATCAGGGTGTGATGGTTTTCTGAATGATATATTGAATGATGTATGTGTTCCTTTATTGATTCAGTGTATCTCTCAGGTTCTTAAACCAGCTGAGACCAGGCTTATTCCTGAATGAGAAAGCTTTCTTCATTTTTTTTTGGTAAAGATTTTGCTTATTTATTTGACAGAGAGAGAGAGCACAGGTAGGCAGAGCAGTATGCAGAGGAAGAGGGAGAAGTAGGCTCCCTCTGAGCAGATGAGCCCAATGTAGGGCTCCATCCCAGGACCCTGGGATCAGGACCTAAGCCAAAGGCAGACACTTGCCCCCAGGCACCCCGACAAAGCTTGCTTCCTAAAACACTTCCGAGTTGTGAAAGAATGGGAACAAGGAAGAAATATATAAATATTAGTTTTAGTATTCTACAGATTCACAGGAGGAAAGAATGAATCTGAAGACCACAAGACTTTGCTTTCTTTTATATATATGTAATTACCGTTTTGCCATTTCCTAGGATTGTGTGTATACTGATAGTTGAAGTTGTCTGTGTTTCAGACTAACACTTTGCCCCCATTAAAATCCAAAGTTTAGACCCCAAGAAGTCCCTAGCTTTCTAGTCCTGTTAAGCAGTACTGTCCGATAGAAATTTCAGTGATGATGGTTATGTTCTGTGTCTGTGTGGTCCGGTCTGATAGGGAGAGCCACCATCTGGCTATTATTGAGCGCTTGAAATGTGCCTAGTGTAGCTGAGGAACTGAGTTTTTAGTTTTATTTAATTTTAGTGAATCTAAACTAAAATAACTAGTCCAAATATATCTAATAATCTAAACTGAAAATAAAATAATAAAAAATATATCTAATAATCTAAACCGAAATGGCTAATGGCTACTGTGTAGGACAGAGCAGCTCTAGAGAGTTACTAGGTTCCTTTAGGAGCAAGAAGCAGTAGAGTCAAAGTCTGGAAGGTAGGGCTCTTAGTCGCTTGAGATTCATCAGTCCAGTGAGCTTGCACATAAAGTATGATTACACAATCACAGTGATTGCTTTCAGGGTTTGTAACTCTGGTTTATGCTGTGGTCCTTTTGACAGCTTCAGTGTTCTAAGATATGAGACTCTAAAAAAATGTTTAAGAGAATATCCTTACCTTTAATACTGAGAACTAAATAGGATTTTGAGAGAAACCTCTTTGCAGTGCAGAATATAAATATTATTTGCAGCTCTGAGTAGTTTTAATATGCTGCTGTGGACATTTAACACTCAGCTTAACTTGATAACCAATACCTGAGAAAATACCTTATGATTATAGAAATTTTTTCCTGGCTTGGGCACAGGAAAATAGTGAAAAGTGATATAAAACACTCTTCAACATTTTTTTTTTTTTTTACTCTTCTACATTCTTTTTTTTTTTTTAAGATTTTATTTATTTATTTGACAGAGAGGAGAGAGATTACAAGTAGGCAGAGAGGCAGACAGAGAGAGAGGGGGAAGCAGGCTCCCCGCTGAGGAGAGAGCCCAATGCAGGGCTCAGTCCCAGGACCCTGAGATCATGACCTGAGCCGAAGGCAGAGGCTTTAACCCACTGAGCCGCTCAGGCGCCCCATTCTCCTTTTGTAATACAACATTTAAATCCAGTATTAGTGGTTCAATTTCTGTCTGAGAAAAGAGAAATTGTTCCTTGAAAATGTGCCCAAAAATATTTGAAAAATAATGTTCTAAGCACTCTGTGTGCTAGATCATCATTTCCCTAGTGTCATCCCATGGAACCTTGAAGAGGTGTGTTGAAAAATAGGTTACATGCTCAAATAAATTTGGAAAATGGTAGCATATTGGATCCCCCTTCTTGAATATTCACAGTGTGTATTAGCAAAATTAAGGGCTGGAAGAAATCCTGTAGTAGAGAAGTCTGTTTAACATTGTTTAATCCAGTGTTTCCCACGTGAGTTTAGCATGGAATTCATTTTCTTCGCATAAGACCTGTAAACATCTTGAAAGATACAATTTGGGAAGCACTATACTAGATTATTTTCTAATTGACTCTTAGAGTCTAAATGTTAGGAGGAATGTTATGGAGGTTACCTAGTCTGATCTCTTATATAACCTTCCATAGTAGTAGTTATCCAGCATCTGCTTGAGCACCTCTACAAAGCAAGGAATTTGATTCTTTTATAATTCCGATCATCCCAAAAAGTTTTTCATTACATAGCCCTTGGATTCTCTCCCATAGCTTCCAACCAGTAGTACTTCTCTGGACAATAAAGATAAAATATCTGCGAGTAAAAATATATCAGCAAAACATACTAATGAATGTCTTTATAACTCTTGTGTTTCTGATTTTTGGTTTCACAGGCTCCTCTGTGGGCATATATTGCTTGTGCATGTGGCCTTTTCATTTACCAGTCTTTGGACGCTATAGATGGGAAACAGGCAAGAAGAACCAATAGCAGTTCTCCTTTGGGGGAACTTTTTGATCATGGTTGTGATTCCCTATCAACAGGTATTGTTGTTTTTTAATGTTAATGATTAATAGTGATAAAATTAATGTGAAAAAAATATTGGAATAAATAAGAGGTTTATAGTGTTTTGATGGTTATCAGAATAAGTGATTTATATCTAGTGCTAATGTTTTCAAAAGACTATATAAATACAGTTAATATTTGATCATTATTGGCTGTATGGGGAAATTTAGAAATTATGTTAATTTCTACTGAAGTTATTTTTAAACCTGAATATTATTCTTTTGGCACCTCTTGTTTTTAAAATCTTAGGGCATAATTGTCATCCTCAAAAATCTCGTGAATTATAGATGAGTACAATAGTGGGAGACTAGGAAATTTGTGGTCTTTATATTTAAATGGATATTCTGTGGATGTTTAAGATTATGTGGTAGACTTGGAGTAGCTATGAATCTAAAAAAAGTCAATCCTTTTGTGAATTATGTAGGCTTTTAGTTTTGTTTTTTTTCCAACAGTCATAGTGTTTACTATGTTTCAGGCACTGTTTGAAATCCTTTATAATACTGATATATTTTATCTGGTTTTTATCATCATGTTACAAATGAGGAAACAGGCACAGGGGGTGGTTTTTGTTTTTGTTTTTTTAACTCTGCTCTGTGAATTTTTACTGTTCATTAGTATCACTATTACTGAGTTTGGAGAATACTCCAAAAATGCTCAAGTATTTTAGTTGCTTTGAGACCTTTGGTTCCACTATGTGGTATAATGAAAGAAGAAATTGAAATTATGGGGTAAAAGATTACATTCTGCTTTTCTGGTACCTTGGATAACTGAGAGAAGATTGTACATTCATAGCATGACTTCTTTTTGCCTCATCTAAAATCATTCCCAGCTCAGTTAATGTTGATTTTTCAGATTATTCAGTTTTTATTGTGATCTTTGTCTTGCAGTTTTCGTGGTTCTTGGAACTTGTATCGCAGTGCAGCTGGGGACAAATCCTGACTGGATGTTTTTTTGTTGTTTTGCTGGGACATTCATGTTCTATTGTGCACACTGGCAGACATATGTTTCTGGAACATTGCGATTTGGAATGTAAGTAACACTTAATGGTGATTTTTTGTTTCCTCTTTCAGATATGGTGAATGTTGCTTTTAGGTATTTCAATATTAGGAACTGATCAAAGCACTAAATTAGCTTAACAAATAAAAGTAATTTAAAATTCATTATTATAGCTGCCTAATGTTCTATCATTCTATCATACTGCTTTAAAGGAACTATTAGAACATCCCAACCAATATTTTTTAAATAATAGGAAAAGCAGGAGTCCCTCCTCACTCATACCCACTTGTTTTTCCCTCAGATAAATTCACTGTATTTTTCCTATTATTCACCATAACTCTGTGTTTTATTTTGACATATGAAAATGCGTTTTCAGGAAAAAATAAGATAGTTTATGAGAGCAAAGAGCAACTCTCATCTCTAAATATCATAATTTAATTAAATTTTATTTTCATATTCTTTATGACTCTATAAAAATCTAAGCTCTTGATAATTCAGCTGACATGACCTACCACGTAGATTACTACCACCAACAAAATGCCCAAGAATTTAAAAAATGAAATACAAACTCCTTCAAACTCCAAAATGAACGGTTCCTACCTGGTAATCAGTACTTTTCTGTATATATTAATGAGTACACTAGTCTTGGAATGAGGTGAAGGGTGGAATTCATCAACCGGTGTTTAATTAAGTATCACAGATCCTGGTTACACTGCTTAAGTTAGTCTTATTTTTCTCTTGGTGTGGGATTAAAAGACAAAGAACTTGAGAAAAAACTGAATACTTCATGAAATATCCAAATAAAAATCTCTGATTGCAAATGATAGAACATCTTAACCTAGTCTCTTTAAGATGAATCATTAATGGATATTTAAATTTTAGATCCCACATTAACTTAGTTTTCTAGGTCTTGTAGGAGCTAGATTGCACAGAAATTCAGCTGTTCCTCACAAGTGTAGTTCAAATGATTTTTGTTAAACTTATTTAAATAGAACTTAAGATGTTCTTAACTTACTACAGTAACAATAATTATTAATATTTTGGATATTAACTAAAAGGTATGTCCTGAAGGTTTAGAAAACATTTTTGAGGCCCATCTTAAGGTAATACCCTTAGTGACAATAGCGGACAAGTGTGTCCAATTGAAAATCGTATGCCTCTCATTCTTCAGCAGTTTATAAAATGATCAGTGCTCAGAAAATATTATGGATTTCTGATAGAAAGAAGCAATAATTGAAAATACTATGTGCAGATGTTTTTTCTCAATGTTGTTTTCATAGCCTTTACCTCAATAATGTTTCCATAGCATTTCTCTGCATTGGTGAAACCACAAAATATATTAGACTTCTAAGATCACTTGGTTCACCCTAATTCAGTTTAGTTTTTAGAGATGTTACTGTTTTCAAAATAGCAGAATTTATAATACCTGGATTTGACATAGTTTGTTTCAGTTGTTATTATCTCATAGTTAATTTTCAAGCCCTTATTTTGAAAGCTTATTAATCATCAGCTTGGAAATTCTGATTATCAGAAAGATAATTATCTTTCCCTTTCAAGTAAAGAAACACCAACCATATGGTATGGGAACTGAAGGAAGGAGAACAAAGGAACCATGGAAGTAGGGGGAGAGTAAATAGTGTTTTTGGGGCGATTTGATATCACAGCTTTCTATTTGCCAGTCTTGGAATGTCCCTTATGGTGTATTCCTTTAATTAAATATGTACTTGGAGAGCTATGAGCAGTTCTATTTTTTTTTTTTTTTTAAGATTTTATTTATTTATTTGACAGAGAGAGATCACAAGTAGGCAGAGAGGCAGGTGGAGAGAGAGGGGGAAGCAGGCTCCCCGCCAAGCAGAGAGCCCAATGTGGGGCTTGATCCCAGGACCCTGAGACCATGACCCAAGCCGAAGGCAGAGGCTTTAACCCACTGAGCCACCCAGGAGCTCCTGAGCAGTTCTATCTTTTTTTTTTTTTTTTTTTTTTGAGCAGTTCTATCTTAACAGCAGTTAAATCATAAGATGTTTGTAGGGCAGTGGCAGGAGATAAAGCTAGAGAAGATCCAAAGAATCAAAGACTTCTGTGTCCTGCCAAGAAATATGGGCTTTTGTTCTGAATCTGTGGAGAGCCTTTGTAGGACCTAAACCAGGGAAATGACCAAAGGACAGTTTGGAAAGAGCAGGCTGGCAGTATTCAGAGGATGAATTAGAGTGTGACAGAGGTAAGGAGAGCCTTAGGGGTCATCAGCATCATTAATGTGAGGAATGCTAATGCCTGAGCTAGTGCAATGACAGCGCAATCAGAGAGAAAATCACAGATTGGAGAGAGGTTTAAGAGGTAGAAACTGTAGGACCTCATCTCTATCTGCATATGGAGAATGAATGAGCGAGCAGGGACTGAAATAACTCCCAGTTCCCCTCCATGGGTGGTTGGATGGAAGGTGGATAAAGGACTACAGGCAGAAGAACCTATTTGAAAGGGAGAGTTCCACCTAGAACATGTATTTGAGGGATTTTAGACATCCAAATAGAATGAAAATAGCTTAGAAAACTTAGAAAGCAAGCCTAGAAAGAAGCCTATGAAAATTATTGAACCGTCAGAGGCAGAGGCATACCAGAATGAAAAGCCAGAGATTTCAAAAGAGAACAACACTAAATGTTGCCAAGACTCAAAATGAGGACAGAAAATTGTACACTGAATTTGGCAGTGTGAGGCCATCCAGAGGCGTTTCTCTGTAGCAGTAGGGTAGAAGCCAGATTGTAGGGGATGACAAGTGAAGAGAATAAATAAGCACATGTTAATACAGGTGACTTACAAAATGTGTGGCTGTGATGATGGGAAGGAGCTAGGCATCTGTTAGAAGATAGAACAAAGGCTCAAAGGAAGGAGGGTTTTGTATTTACACAGAAGAAATTGGCTAGAGACTAGAGAAGAGACTGAAGCTATGTGGGGAAAAAAGAGAGAGATGGGTATATGGAGCTAGATTGTTGAAAATGCAGGACCAGAGTTTAGGGTAACAGGCAGAGGGGCTAGATGGGAGGACACTCTCCCCCTGAGACTCTAGTTCTTCCTTGTGATGAAAATATATATAGAAATACTGGGGCCAGTTTGAATTTAATATCTCAATTTAAATTACATATTACTATTACAAGGAATTGGTTTTCCTTTGGAAAATTTGAGTACAATTTTCTGAAATCCTGTATTCATATTAAGGCTGCACTATTTCTTTTTTAAAGTATAAGCAGTTCTCAACAGTCATAGAAATGTGCTGTGAGTGCATACGTTTAAGGAGATATTTATCAAAATACCACTGTAATGGCATATGGAATAATAGCGATATTCCTAAGGAATTTTTTTAAAATGCCGTTTTGATTTCGCATTCTTTTCAAGAGCAGAGAGAATAGGCAGATGTATAATAGGCTAAATATTGAAGTGAAGTTTGTATGTATGGACGAGAAAGTCCAAATTTTATTTTGTTTAATTAGAAAATAATAAGATAAACTCTGAAATGGAATTTGACTAAAGTTTTTTTTAAATCCCTTGCTTTTTCTTACTCCTTTTTTGGAGAAAAGTGAAAGCAGCTTTAGGTACCTTAGGAATTTTATTTTATTTTTATTTTTGTTTTATTTTGATGTTTACACATAATTGAAAAAGATCACAAGGATTTCTTTTTTATATATAACCAATTTAGGTTGTTGTGTGTTTAATAACCACACACTGTATTTGCCGAATAAGAGATTTTTCTTAGTCTCCTAATGTCACCATTTTTAGTTGCTATTAAGTTTGCTCATAGTATCTTGACCAGAAATAGGCTCCATATTTAATTCATCTATAAGTAATTTCCTTTCAAAGTCAGATATTATGAGAAAGCCAATGTGATTTGGATACATTATCCCTGAAATTACAGACTAAATCTTTCAGCACCTTGCTCTGATCACAGCTTAAAACTGCCTTTTACAGAGAATATTAGTACCTTTCACATCTAGACAGACCCCTGTCCTCACAGTCCTTCTGGACTGAGCTAATAGAGATCTGACAGAGATGAGAACTCATTGGGACCCTTCTAGGTCCAGCTGAGCCTGTTAGGATTTTTACTAGCCTGGATTTGAAAGACTGGAGAGGGACATGGGCTCAGAGGCTAGAACTTCACAGAAGGAACGGGTGGGTGGAAGAGGATAAAAATTATGAGTTGAAGCTCATTTGTAAATATTTGTAAAATATTTCTTAAAATGTTTATGGATTATATTAAATGGAAGAAATCACACTTCCTCTCTTAAGGCTTAAACCCTGTATATCTAGATATTTTAAAATCAATAATTTCTACATATATATGGAATCGTTTTTATAAATTAAATGCTTAGAAACTCTAAACAATCTCTGATAAAACTGTTTATGCAAAATACTGGACTTAAAAAAATCCTCCACACTGTGAAAAGTAGAATTCTTACTTAAATTATCATTTGTGGGGGGAGCATTGGGGAGTGGGGAGGATACTCTTTTCACAAGACAAAAAAATTATAATGAATTGAACTAGATCAGTACATCTTGCCTCAAGTGTTGTTTCCAAATTATTGTCTGTATATCAGCTTGGGCAAGGCCTATAACTTTGATTTCCTAATTTGTAAATCAGAGTTTTGGATTTGATGGTGTCTAAGGTTCCTTCTGTGAGTCTATTGATTTCACAGATGTTTCCAATGTACTTATTACTTATAACATACAGAGTATTTACTTTTTTACATTTTTCAGTTCATGCTTCTAATGTTTCACATTTACATTAGCTAATAACTCTGCTACCACATTTATTTCTATGTAAGTAGATAACTTCTGAATTTTTCTTTTCTAGTTAAATGAGAAAAGTCAATAGGCTGTGTTCTACTGGTAGTCTGACAAATCCAGTTCATTTCTTTCCCAAGAAACCTCTAAAGAATAAATATTTGCAGATATCCTAGTAATTAACAACTGTTAATGTTATAATCCAAACTGTCTAATAATGTATAATCCACTTTTTGTGGATTAAGAATTAGGAAACTTCCTATTGAATGCCTATGTAGGATATTTGTATCTTTAAAAGTTTAAGATTTATCACATCAACTGAGAAATATCAGAGATTTTCCTTTCAGTTTTTAGTTTCCCTATTGTATTTTTTTTGTTGCTGTTGGTAATGATTCAGTCATTAGGACTATGCTCATTTTAATTTTATTAAATTGTTATAGAACATATCTTAAAACACCTATTTATATTAATGTAAAGCCTAGATTGCAGTTTGGACTCTTGGATCATCAGGCAAAATCATAGACCAGTTTCTATCTCCTTTAGCAATCCTCAGCTCTTAATTTTGATTACATGATCTTGATTTGAAGCCTGTTCCATACCACTAGTCTTTTCCTGTCACCATCTGTGTTCCAAAACTTCATTCGTGATTGAGTTGGACGTTTTACTTATTTTTACCACTAATAAACTAATCCGATAGAGAGTTATAATGCTGGTTGGAATTAAGGGAAGAGAAAGAGGGAAAAGGATAAAATTCTGGGCTAGAGATTATTAGGGAACAAGACAAGGAGTTGACCAGTTTGATTGGGTTCTAATTGTATCCAAAGTAGTCACAGTTTCCCCTTGCCCTTTCCACATACATGTGCTAATTCTACTAGATTAGCGGAGGTAGGAGTATGATGAGATGTGGGGCAGTGAAGGGGATAGATTAGTGGTTCTTCAAACACATAGATGACTGTGCGCTGGGGCTTCTGAAAACATTCCTCTCCAGGGAAGTTGGGTAGGTTTTGGCACTGACAGGACCTATGTTAAAGATAATGTGATTATCTGGCAAGTAGGATTCACTACTTAGGTAATTAAGAGTTGACCATGTTTTTAGTTCTAGTGTTACCAGCTCCCTATTAACAAGTCATTTATTCAGTTTGTTACAGTTAGAATTTTTAAACTTTTCTACTATTTTGGTTTGGGTAAGAAATATACATGTTTGCATAAGGATAGTAATAGTACTGTATAAATTGTATCATTGAATCTTTAGATGTTGTTATATGGGGAATGCTACCTTCTAAATCTGTTTTTACTACCTGTAAGGCTCTTTGGCAAAAGCTCTGAGTAAGTTATTTTGAAATGTTTGTTTCCTTATGCATAGATTCGATGTTACAGAGTCCCAGATCATAATTATAATATGCCAGCTTCTCACAGGAACCCTGGGACCTTGGTTCTGGAACTTCACGGTAACTGCTAGAGTATTCATGCTCTCCAATGAACAGTGGCGTGAACTCAATAAAGACAGCACCTTTGTCATGCACAGAGTAATTGAAATGTAAAAAATAAAAAATCTTCTGGTGGTATTTCACAGACAAACAGGTTAATAGAAAATAATTTTAATATATAGGGCAATAAAAATCCACCCTATTAAAATTTTTTGAAAATAATATTTATGGTGATTTGATGCTAAAAAAATTCTCTCTCACTTACTATACCTAATACAGTTTTTGCTCTATGTAATATTTTTAAAACAAATACCTTTCCACCATTAACTAGATTTTTTTTATATTTATATTTTGAAAATAAAGCAAGCAGAGTTTCCCTTTAGATAAGTAAGTTGAGAGGACTCTTAATAGTAATAGGAGAGATTCCGTGTATTCTCTTAACTCCTTTAGAATATATTCTTTAAGCAATCTAGTACCACTTCTGCTTCTGTTTTCAATGATCTTAATTTTTTAGAAAATTAATGCTTGAAGCTATTCTCATTCCTATTTGTATCGCTTATTGTTTTCTTCTCTTAGTTGTGCTTTTAAAACTACGTATCCTTTGCTTTTCATGTTACTTTAGCCATCTTTTGAATACCCTCCTTTTTCAGGTTTACTTTGTTTTTAATAAATACATATCTCCTTAGCTAATGCTGAGTGAATAATATCTCCTTTTCCTCTCATATTAGCATTATAATTTTGACCTTATGACTTCTGAAAGTTCAAAAAGATTTATTAGAAAATGGTTTTCCAGTAGAATAGCCAAGAATCCATCACACTTTAGTATGAGAGGTTTATTCACATGAAAAATAGAGCTTAAATTCCATTTATTTTGCGTTCAGGGAATATTGGGGAACTGTTCATATGGACACCTACAGATCATTCTAGTAATACAAGGCTGCATTAGGTTTCCTATATTAAATCCCCATGCCCAAAAATGTTTCAGTAATGTGATAGAAATAGTAAGTCTGGTAGCAGAGTTCTTTTCTGAAAAGTATTTTGTAGCATTGTAAATCCATTTATTCAGTGGCAGTAGTGACGACGTCTTTGGAGACAGATTAATAGTGAGGAATAGTCTACATCTTTTTTTTTTTCAAAATAAATTTAGACTTTGGAAAATACTGAGGAGTACTATAGGCATGATTTAGAAGCAAAACAAAAGCCACTTTTATTTGAATTTGTAATGTATTTGCATAATTATTTGTGGGAGTCCTTCCTAGGGTGGAATAATGTGCATAGTTCAGAATGTGTCATTTTTTAGTACCACTCTACCCATAACCTGTCTTCTGGTACTTTCTTCAAAGACCTGAAACCTTATACTCACTGCAGTTGTCTAGATTTATAATTTTTGATGGCTCATTTATGATTATTATTAGTTACACTCACCAAAGGTCTTCTTTCCCAGTGTTCTTAGAGAAAATAGTCAGAATATTGACTATATTACTTTCACCTTGTTTGTTTATGATAACAAAGTACCTGTATTTATAGAGCCTTTCCTATTAAAATGTTCCTAGAAACTAATGCATTTTAATTTTAACATCCTGAAAAATCTTTTGGAAATACATTCTTTTATCAGTTGCTAACTTGCACAGATTTGCTTTTAATATTTGTTGCTTTAACTGATTTGATCATTGAAATGAGACTGTCATATGTTTCTTTGTGGGTGTTTCTTTTCTTTCTTCAAAGTTCAGGGGGGAAATAAGCTTAAGAAAGAGTTGTTCATTATATTTTGTTTCTAGTTAATTTATTAGCGTTTAAACTTCCTATTCTATTGCCTTTGTTTTCTACCAATTTAAGGAAAGTTGTGTTCGTATATAAGAAGCATCATCCTATGTGGGCTCCTTAGTGATAAAAAGTTAAAAACTTAGGACAGATTTTACCCCAGTTGATCAGTAAACTAAAGAGTTTTACACTGTGTAGGTACAACACTTCCAATTTCTTGGAAAAGTCTGTTAATCTATCTGACTGAATTTCCTCATCTATAAGATGGTGGCAATAGTTCTACCTCCTGGGATAATTGTGAAGATTAAGAGTCAAAATATAATGTGCTAACTATAGTGCCTGGTGTATGGTGTTTGTTACCACTATTATTATATTAATTTTAAGACCTGTGTTAGTAATTCCCAACAGTTTCCACATTTCTTCCAGAATTGATTGTGCTAGTTTGAGAGGAAGAATAGGTCCATGATCCCTTCCTTTAACTCCATCAACATTATTACTAAATGAGGTGAGAGGACTCTCCTAATTCTTCCGTTTCCAAGGGCGTAAGGCTGTCCCCTTAAATGTGAGACCTGAATTTTAGTTTCTCTTAGAGGACTTACTATGTTTTAGCCTTTGGGTGTTTTTGTCTTCCTATTCAAAAATCGCTGGATGGGTTGCTGTTGTTTGTGTTTTTTAGTCTTCTCAGATAATCGAAAGATCCATGTAATAATTCATGTGGTAGATAATATGGTTTTAAATAATTCAGCTTATCTCAAAAATAGGTGCTTAGACTTTCTCTGTATGTACCACTTGATTTTAAAATATAGTTATCATTCACTTGTCTGGTTAATGTTACTTGGCATTTAGCTTGCCATGCCCAGTTTGTCCCGTATCAAGGGTAGGAAGTAAAATATTGGAAGGGAGTATGATCAATTTCTAGGCCAGTGTTCATTGCAGTCTACCAAGATTTCACCCCACCCATGGTATTTCTGGTATAATAAGTGTTCTCGTTATGTATAAGCTCCCTAGAACTTCAGATCCATTTATAGATACTTGCAAATCTCTAGTTAATAACAATCTAATTCTTGAATTAGATTAATTAATAATAATCTAATTCTTGAATTCCAGACACCCTCAATGGATGTCTTTTCAAACAAAATTCTTCTTTTTAAATAATAAATAGCTCACAAGTCAAGTTGTACAAATGTGGGGGTTTGATGTTGTGAATTTAACCCTAGTGCATATTCCGTTTTAGCCAAACTAATAGCCAACCCAAATTATAACACAATTACATTTACTATGTGTGGTTTAACAAACAAATTGTGTTTGCAAATTAGCTGCAAATATATCTTTGAATGCATATGTTACATGTACAAGAGAAATAGATTAACTTATTTCTGGTATTAGAGTGGAAAGACATAAAACATTCTGGGAAAAGATGATTAACATGCTTACTGACTTTCACAGAATGTCAGTTAAATCCCTTTACATCCCTCAGTTATTCCTGAGTCTTGTTGGAATTCAAACCAAGTGTGTTTGTTAGGTATCCCACTAAACACTGAAAAATAAAAATAAAATTCAAAATAGAAATTTTCTTCATAATTAGTTAACTTAGGTAGTTTGGGGTTGTTACACCCCTGAGTCACATTTTAAACCTGTAATTCTGATGTAATAACTCATCTAGGCTGCCTTTCAGTTGGGATGAAGGCGCCATGAGTTCTTCTCTCCAACTAGAAAGTTTCTGTTCCCTGTTTAGAAGTTAAAATTACTCATATTCACTTAAGATACCTTGATCTCTTTACCTCTTAGTCAATAACCATTGAGATGTTGTTCGGAGTGATGGACCCAGGGGATTTATTATGAATATTCAAAGTTTTTTGAGTGCCGCATTAGAGCCTCCGCACCAGAAGAATGAGGGAGCTTAGTCTCCACAACTGGTTTTCTTCTTTCCCTTTGTCTTCTGTGGCAGCTATCAGAAATCAGAATGTTGTTTATTGCTGGCTTGTGGTAGCAATTAAGTGGATTTTACACAGCTATTGGGGAAATTCCTTTTGTACTTTGGCAACCTATGCTAAAATAAAGTGGAAATAAGAAATTATTTAAAGCAGTACCATTCAGGATATTCAAATACCTTCATGGTTACAGAAAATTAAGTGTATTATCATCAAATTTCCCCCCGCTGAAACTTTTAGGCTGTGGAAATCTAATGCCATAGAGATTTGTTTTCCCATATGTCTTTAAAAAAAATCACTCTGGTGTTTTGGATGCTCTTTTACTGTATATTCTTTGTATCTTGAAAGGCTTATTTTTGGTGTAGTTGCGAAGGATGATTTTTTGTTTGTTTTTTGAGAAGTAGTCCCAACATTTGGGAATTTTATCACCTATGTTATTATTCTGAAAATAATAATAAGGAAGTGTCTACAGAAATGCCAGATTCTGGATAACTGGTCTTTCCTCCCCAGCCGAAAGGAGTGAAATGAGCCCTGTCCTAATATATGTTACAATAAGTTCAGCCCACACTAAGAGACTCCTTAGTGGAAAGGTGGAAAGGTGAACTGACACATAACTAGCTATTTCCTGAATAGAATCATTGACTCTTTTGTTCATTGTTAATAGCTTCTGCCTCCTGTCCTCTGAGCTTACTTAATTCCTGTCTCTGGGGATGGCCTCTTACTGCACCCTTTTTAATTGACAGTCAAGATTAGAGCCACACCTCCAGGAGTGGTGATAGGCAGTTCTCTTGATTCAGAGCAGGAGGGGCTCATCCAGGAGTACTGAGTATTCCTCAAAATCAGATAAGCAAACAGGAAAAAATATTCTTAACTACCTACAACTGGTAAGTAAGCTTTCCTGGACTCTCCCTCCTAACATTAAGGCACTGTTGATCTAAATACAATGACAGTATCTGAATGGTTTAGAAAATTCTGTCTTCCAAAATTTCCAAACAAGCTAATCCGTAAAATTTTACCTAGGAATCCCATTTGGGGCTTTGTAAAGATCTTTCATGTTTCCTATTCTCTTTTACATTCATCCAAGGTACAAAGATTAATTGCATGAGGTTCCCTCCATTTTTATTTTGTAATTCTATACTTCTGGCCCTTCCCCTCCCAAAAGGCTACTTCATATATCCAGCAAAATGTTGTAAGATGTCTACCCTCCTCCACCCAAGACAGAGTCGATCATCTTTGACACCTGCTTAGTCTCCTGAATCTGCTACTGAGTGTAATTCCCCTTATTGGCAACACCACTCATCAGGTCAGCTCTACAGATTCTTTTTAGCCTAATTCAGTCCATTTCCCCCCCAATAACTGTGTATTTAAAGATAACTACACTATATGTTTGCAACTTAATAAGCTTCTGTTCAAAAAGCATTCTTGAGCAAAGAAAGCTCAGTTTTTTTAGTTGTGAGGGACTGGTTTCAAGGTAGTATTTATTATGGGCATGAAAGCTTACATACCTAGCTCATGTTACATGTTTTTAAGTGTCAATTTTAGAAATGGGGGTTCCATTCTACTCTGGGAATTGAATCCCCTTGCTCTTGATATCTATTTTTCTTAGACTAATTTTTTTTTTAATTTACCTTCTTAATAGATAAATTATTCACTTTGTTTAAAACTAACATAAAAAAGTTATGCAGTGTATGGTCTCCTTCCCATCCTCATATCCCAGCCGTCCATTCCCACACTGTCCTCTCCAATAGGTAACCACTGTTCTTAGTTTGTAATGTATCCTTCCAGAAATTTGTTATGTAATTACCGGGGGAAAAAAAAAAGGCTAGAATATTATTTTTCTTCTTTTTTACACAAAAAAGATACCATTTGTACACTCTGCAACATTCCTTTTCACCTAATATATCTTTGTTATTTTTCAATATCACTATGTAGGGAGCTGCCCCCTCCTTTTTTAAAAACTACCGAATATTCCATTGTATGGAAGTACCAGAACTTCTGTAACTATTCCCTCACTGAGGGCTATTTTAAAAATTTTCCTATTATAAGTAATGCTGTAATAAATAACCTCGTGCAAACATTTTGTGCAATCATATCTCTAGGATAAATTCTGAGAATTTTAACTTGGGATCCAATAATCTGAGAATGATAATTTTAAGATTATATAAAGTGCTAGTCTGTAAAAGGAAAGGAATACCAGTTTGTGCTTTGCTCCTCAGTCTTTTTGTCCGTATTCTTTTTTTCCAGACTTTCAGACTTCTAATTTCTACTGCCCTGTTTTTGTACCAGGTTTGTCTTTTCTTGACTGTAAGATCATTTTCAGCAACCTCAAAACTAATTCTTGGCTGCTTTCAGTTCTTCTTTCCAGAAATCTTAGGGTAGTTGACCTGGTAAGCGTAAGATTTGATTGAGAATTGAGTGAAAAAAATTTTTTTCAAACCCCTTACCATGGAAGGCATTAAATTAATATAACTAAAGGGCAGTAAGTTTTGTAAGGTATCAGTGATTATGTTACTTAGTAAAAACTCACCATTTCTTTCATATAGTATTACAAAGCACTTGTTTCAAGATTTCATATTATATAGCAGTACAATGCAGTCCTCTCTGCTTGAGACTCTAAATTTAATACACACATATCCTGCCCAGTCCCTTTTTTCTTTTTTCTTGTTTTGTTTTGTTGGGTTTTTTGTTGTTGTTGTTGTTTTTATATTTTTGGTGGGAAAGGTTAAGCTATAGTTTCAGCCCAACTTCAATGAGTTAGAAATTTCCTATGGAAGGGAGGGGTTTTTATTGCTCTGTGAAATTCATCAAATTAAATTAAAAGCCTCTGGATTTTATTTGATTTTGCTCATAACAAATTTTTGACACCTCCTTTTCCCCTCTCCTCAATATTTGAGATTTTTTTCTATTGTGCATGATAGAGGAATGCTGCTAAGCTTGCAAGTAATTAACTTGAAATCGTTTTGAGTAATTCTGCTTTTTTGGCTTTTTGTACCTAATCAGAATTGATGTGACTGAAGTGCAAATCTTCATAATAATCATGCATTTGCTGGCAGTGATTGGAGGACCACCTTTTTGGCAATCTATGGTAACTTTGTTCACATTGTGTATCCCATGTAATGCATGTTGTCTTTTGCTTGTGTTTTCTAGTATAGGATAATCCAGTTAAAGGGTGATATGTAAAATTATTATATTCTTTATGAAAATGAAAAACCACAGCAATAGTAGGACACAAACGTCTATTTAGAGCATGGTGAATTTTACTACCTGGAGTTAGGTGATACATTAGATCCATTCCAGAGCTATTGTTTTCGAAGGCTATTTGAATTATTATTTGTTGTCCCATTTTACATCTGAGGAAACAGCAGGTAGTATAGCAAGTTAACCAATGACAAGATGAGACTTTTTTTTCTCTTTCTGAGCTATATGAGTCTACTAGTTTTTCTGTCCTATGCTTAAAGCCGAATAACAAATTTGGGGTAGTAAATAAACTAGCCCCAAAACAGAACAAACGCTTACTTAAATCAGTGCCATAGAATTGTTTTAACAAGCCAGGACTTCGATTTTCAACCTGACCTATAAACACAGTTTTTTTCCCCCACAAATTTCTGAAAGAGGGAACATAATATATATACTACGTGGGCCAAGACTTAGGAACCAGACTGCCTGAGTTCGATCCAGGCTCCACTGCCTGTTATGTGAACACCATCTGTTATTCAACTCTCTGTGGCTGAGTTTCCTCCTCTGTAAAATGAGGACAATCACAGTACTTATTTCATAGGGTTATTCTTTTTTGTTAAATGAGTAATGCATGTAAAGCCTTTAAAACAGTGTGTATCAAGTACAGGATCAGTGATAGCTGCTCTTACAGTTGCAATTTTTCCTTCCAGATTTGAGTCACGGTAGTTTGTAAGCCCTGGTCCAGGTAATTGCTGATCACTACCAACACTGCTTCAGAATTTACAGTTTGTTTGGTGTGATCACACCAAAAGATGTACTACTGCCAAACAAATGATTCTTTAAAAAAAAAAAAAAATCAGATTGATTTTAGGGTATAAGGGAAATTGACTGAACAAGATCTTTCCCACACTTAATTCACTTTATGATGGTAAATTAGCTACTTGAGGAGGTGTAATTGACATACTTCCCTGCATATTCATCACCAGAAATTGTTTAATGCCTTTTGTTGGGAGGATAGGGTTATGAGGAGGGAGGAGATAAAGGAATAAAAATAATCCATAGTCAACCAGGAAAATTCTGAAACTATCCAGTTATGTATATAATATCATTCAAATTCACATCTTTCCTACACATTAGTCTCAAAAGCCAATAGGGTCTTTAGTGAAATCTGAGCTCTGTGGATAGATATATGGACATAGATACATAGAGATAAATAGATATAGAGAATTTTATTACTTTTACTTTCCACAGTTGACCCTGAACAACACAGGTTTGAACTATGAGGGTCCACTTATATGCAAAAAAAATTTTATGCAGTACAGTAGATGTATTTTCCTTACGATTTTCTTAGTATCATTTACTTTTGTCTAACATCCTTTACTGTAAGAATACAGTATATAATACATATACAAAATATGTGTTAATTGACTATGTTATCAGTAAGGTTTCTGGTTAGTAGTATGCTATTAGTTCAGTTTTGAGGGAAGTCAAAAGTTATATGCAGATTTTTCAACTGCATGGAGCTGGGGTGGGAGATGAGCACTCCTAATCCTCATGTTGTTTGAGGGTCAGTTGTATGTTGACTTAAATTTTTTGTATCTCTTGACCATGTTGATTATTATGTTCATAGGCTTTGTGCTTTATACCAAAATCTCCCCTATTCCAAAAATTGTTTAAGTATCTTATCTTAAACAAATATAAGTTACCTGTAAAGTTTTGTCATACCAGTAACCAAAAAACTGATTTCTGGCTTGATCATTGGAAAACAAGTCAGCGTTGGTTATATATACTTGGTTATCCTTATCAATATGGAAATACATAAAGCATTATTGCAAATGAAGTTATAGGCTATACATACATCCTTTTTATTTTTAAAGAGAGAGAGTGCAAGAGTGAGGGGGGAGGGGCAGAGGGAGAGAGGATCTTTTTTTTTTAGAGCATGTGAGGAGAGAGAGCACACACTATTGTTGTGGGGGGACAGATGAGAGAGAGAATCCCAAGCAGGCTCTACGCCCAGCACAGAGCTCAACTCAGGGCTCGATCTCATGACCCTGAGATCATGACCTGAGCCAAAATTAAGAATCAGACACTTAACTGACCGAGCCCCCCTATATATCCTTATTTCTTTAGGTGGTACCTGGCAGTGAATTTGCTTCAGGTATACTTGTTATCTTTTTTACTTGGACTGAACAGTGATTTTTTTTTTTTTCTTTTAAAAGGATCAAATATTTTGTCCTATCTTTATTGATAATTAAATAATATAATCATCCTTTTTTATTATATATTTTAAAAAGTAACCTTAGGAACTGTCAGATCAAAGACTGAAAATCCCTAGGCCCAGCAATCCAGTTCCAGTAGTAGTGAGGTTAGGTTGCAATAAGGAAACAGACTCCAGGCCTTTGTCTTGGTGTTACTGGCCCTACTGTTACCATCACAAAACTGAAAGGGAAGGGCCTGATTTCTCTGGTGATATTTGGAAGCTCAGAGAAATATTGTGTATTCTTTGAGCTATTACCAGTTCAGATTCCCATAATTGGCCTCAGACCACTGTATTTTTTTCTTTTTACTTAGCCCATAATTCATCACCGAATGTGGTGTTTCAAATGTTTCAATGTGGTGTTAGTTTAGGAAAGATTACATGTAACACTCTCACTTATTTGTGTGCCAAAATGGAGAAAAGATACAGGTTTAGGGCCCAGATGTGAAATTTTCATCTCTTTTGAAGTTGAGGGCATAAAATGGAAATTGCTTTCCAAATCCTCGTAAAAAGTCTTTTACTGGTAGTTAGGAAGCAGATTTTGGTAACAAAAACAGTACAAATGTCTTCATAAAGCTGATTCCAGAAGGTCAGCTGCTTTGCAAAGATAAGTGATTTATATCTGCTGTTTACGGATTACCCATTTTGTGCTGCTGTTTTTTTTTTTTCTTCAGAGAAGGTGGGTTTTTACCAAAGTCTGTAATTAGTTCCATTGGTTTTGGTTGGTTGTTTTTTGTGGGGGTTTTTTTTTCTTTTTTTTTTAAGGGAAGAAATTATTTTCATGCACAAAGGTCAGTGCACATTAAAAGAAATTATTTTCACGCACAAAAGTTTTGTGCAAGACACAAAACAATAGTCCATATTGTTGATTTTCTGTATTGCTTCCCCAAAAGAGTATATATTCTTTTGGAATGTCTTGAAACTATCTTTTATCATATCACTCTTTTTTTTTTTTTTTTTTAAGGAGAATATCATCACTTTGAAAGGGACCCACATGTAATCCACTCATGGTTACTTTCACTGATGTTTGATTCTTTTACATGTAGTAGTTTATTAAATGTGTACTAAACCACAAGATACCTTCTTTAATCCAGTTAAGGCAAGCCGTGAAAGACTTCAGGTGAAGTTTCAGAATTCCTTAGGTAGAACTAAAGACTTAGTGTAATTTATTTGTGTCTCATTCTTAAACTAAAAGACTGATGAAGTGCCCTTACACTTAAATAATTCAGACGTGGTGATTTCCCTTAAACACTTGGTAGACACTGTAATCATTGTTATATTAAATTTTGATGGAAATCACTTATGTTAAAAGTATTTATAGTCATTGCCACATTGTTTGGAAGACAGCTAATAATATCTAATCTCAAAGTGATACATTATATTTCTGTTGAAATTTACAAAGCCTAAAAGAACATGTTATTATGCCCCTGAGAAAACTTGTCTTAACAAATTAGTAATTGATAATCTGTATTAATCCAAACTCTTGAACCAAAACACGTCCATTGTAATATGGTAAATCTGAGAATTTAATACTGCTTTTCCATCTCTAACCTTATTTAGAATGAATTAGATTGAGTTGATACTATTTAAATGCATAATGTGGTAGCATAAATCCAGAGGCTTTTCCCCTGGCTGTAGAGCAGACAGCATGACCCAAGGGAGGTCTTACTCTCCCTAGTCTAAAAGACCCAGAGCTCTGATAAAGATGTTTTCAATGTAGCTTTCTTGCTATTTCTGTAGAGTAGATGCCCGTGGGTTGCTTTAGATGAGTTCCAAGAGGAGGAAGACAGAAAGGGAAAGATTGAGAAAGATAGAATGTGCCCACCCTCCTTGATCTTGGGTGGGAGGTGGAAATGGCAACAATTTTAGTGGTTCAGTTGGTGCTGAGTTTTAAGGGATTGCCTGGTGAGCCTTGGGATTCCTCTCATTCTAGCTTTCCCTTCACTTTGCCTCAGATTTTCTCGTAGCTAACATCCTTTTTCCTTCTTAATATGGGGGTAAGCTCTGTCTTCATATTCTCCCATAACAGTAAGTCTGCATAGACAGTAAGAGAAAGGGAGATCTTAATCTTCATTCAACAAGTGTATATTGAGCACTTACAATATGCATGGCTCTAGGGAGAATATAAAAATCAATGCAAACAAAATCTTGCACTCAGGAGCTTTTGATTTGGTGTATGTAGCTATCCTATATGAAGGAAGTGGAGAGGGTCCTAAGAGTGTTTATGATACCTTCCTCCTAAGTCTATAGCTTGCTTACTTACTTTGTGGTTCAAGCAATTTACTAATTTGCCTGGCTTCTTTAATGTTTCTGTGTATTCTTTCTTCTTTCAACAGGCAACAGTTTCCATTTACCTAAAAGCATTTTCACCAAATTTTAATTATAGTTGTAGTAGTATTATGGCACAGATTACTGCTACACTGGGGTTGGCACTCATTTGATATCCTGGCCCTAATACAGACATGCCCCTGTAATGGATTAATGCTTTGCTTCTTTTGAAATCTGAAGGAGTATAGTATTTCCCCCTTTGCCATACAGGTCCTTTGTCTCTGGAGGGAAAAGGAAACTAGCCAGGGTATTAAATTTAAGCCAGGTGCATCAGATTAAGATTGCAATATCCCTAGTTTTCCGAACTAGAGCAGAAAAATCCCTTGGAGCTCAAAGCATCCACGGCGTTGATTTTCTCCTTTACTGTAAACAAGTTTTGATTTGGGCTGTTGGGTTTAGAAGTGAATTAGGGAAGGAAGAAGACCATTTAGGATGCTCCGTAAAGTTCTGGGCTTAATTTTTAAGTTGACCTACTTCATTTTAGAAAACTAAACACTGCCGTAGTACAACTTGAAATTTGATTACAATTTTTTTTTTTAGAGCTGCAGTTTTGCAAGAGGTCATAGAGCTGTGTAAACAAATTGAGTTCTTCAGAGTTTTGAAGAAATAGAGTATCTAAACATTAAGATTTATGTCTCTACCAATTTTACTTGGGTTTTATATGTACAAAAAAAAAGTGGGCAATATGACGTTTCCTATTTGGTTTTGAAATGGTATCCCTAAAAAGTATAAACAGCTCTAATTAAAATGTTTTCCTTACAAGAATCCATTGCCTATTCAACCCTGTGGGCTTTTGGAGTTTTGTACCTATGCTCATTTGTTTCTATTAATAGAATATGTCACTTTATGTGGCTTTATTTTCAACCCATAATGGACAAAATGTGAGCCTTCTTAAAAGTGGAATGAGAGGTGCAAAAAGGAAGAAAATCTTAAATGATTTTAAAAAGTTAGTACAAGTGTATTTCATTTGAAATGGTGGTTATTGTGTTTGCAAGATTGAATACATGATCCCAATGCCCTCAGCCCCCCCTTACTTTAGGTAAATCAATCCCTGTTTTCAGTACACTATAAAGATACATTATTTGCTTATTCTGGAAAGGAAACTTAACATGTTAAAATTTTGGATACACAATTGTACCTGCTTTGATGTGCCTGACGTCTTTTTTACCCTGTATATGAAAGTCTCTTGGCTGCCTCTGCTTTTTCAAGCTGCTTGTATCCTAACAGTTGGGAGTTGGGAACTCTTCTGAGTACAACCTTCGTCTTCCATTCCCTAGTTCGCAGATTTTTTAAATCTAGTTGCAATTATTACTAGTCTTTTATGCTCCACACTTTCTCTCCCATAACAATTCATAACAAACTACAGATTTAAAGACAGAGTTCCAAAAATGTACAAAGAAAAAGGCAAAGTACACTTCATTTATACAAAGTCCAGAAGACAGCCTATCCCACTGTTGCCAGACTTCTGGGATGCATTAGGTGAACTCTGCTTAGCTTGTGGCACAAATTAATCAAGTTGGATCAGGAATTTTTTTAAAGGTTGGTGTCAGAAGTGAGATTAATTTCTATATAGCCTCTTCTCTTGGTTATATTGTTTATAATGGAAAGAGGGAAATGTTCATTAATTTAAATATTTGCTAAACTGGAGGGAATGGAGGATATTTGGCAGTATGAATCAAACATTTGTTGTATTTTCTTATTTTAATTTGTATGTATTTTAATTGTTCTCTCTCTCTACCCATTAAAGATTCCAGTGCTGAATATTCAAATGAAAATTTTTCCTGCACTTTGTACTGTAGCAGGGACCATATTTTCCTGTACAAATTACTTCCGTGTAATCTTCACAGGTGGTGTTGGAAAAAATGGATCAACGATAGCAGTGAGTACATCTTAAGATTTCCAGCAATTGTATATACCAGGACTTGGTTTTGTAATTGCCTTTTCATTTGAATTGTATAAACTACTTGTTAATTTAGAGTTTCTGCTTAGTCTTAAATAAAAGTGATACCTAAAACTTCTCAGTTTTATCTATACTTGCATACGTTTCTACAGTTACATGCATTTATACACATACATTTTTTAAAAGTATGATTAGGGGCGCCTGGGCGGCTCAGTCGGTCGAGCGCCTAGCTCTTAGTTTCAGCTCAGGTCATGATCTGGGGGTCCTGGGGTCGAGCCCTGCATCAGGCTCCACACTCGGCATGGAGTCTGCTTGGGATTTCTCTCTCCCTCTCCCTCTGCCCCTTCCCCACTTGTGCTCTCTCAAAATAAATTTAAAAGTAAATAGAAGTATGATTTGCTTTGTAAAATAAACCTGGCCATGTAAGTAAAATCCTCAGTTTGGGCCTAACCAGCCCATGCTGCTGCTTTCTTCATTAGCTGGTCTGGTATTCAGTTACAGAAACTGCTGGCTGGCAGGCACCATGAGGTTCTTAAAAGCTTGAGATGATCTGCCTTACAGCAGATCCAAGTGGTATCTGACAGTATCGAGTGTCGTTAATCCCTCCCCTCTCTTTACTCTGCACAGGGAACAAGCGTCCTCTCTCCTTTTCTCCATATTGGATCAGTGATTACCCTAGCTGCAATGATCTATAAGAAATCGGCAGTTCAGCTTTTTGAAAAGCATCCCTGTCTTTATATACTGACATTCGGTTTTGTATCTGCTAAAATCACTAATAAGCTTGTGGTAAGCACCAGAGTTTTTATTTGTTTTGTTTTTAACATTCATCTTAGTTTGGTTTTATGGCCCTAGTTTTTGTTCCACAGCTTTCCAAGCAGTTCTAGAGTTTGCTCTCCCTCCATCAACATGGGAGCCGTTTTTCTCTTTGAAGCTACAACTTGACGTTACCAGAAGCTCTGTGGACCTCTACAACGCTTCTTTCTACTGCACCTTAATTTGGTGCTTTAGTTTTTCTGCCTTCTCCAGTCTCAGTCTGTACATTCAAATTAAGGCTCTTTATGAAAAGCATCTTTTGGGGGGCTTTGCTACATGGGCTGTCCCTTGAGTGTATAGCTCTTGCACATACTTCTTTTTTTTAAATTTTTTTTATTTTTTTCAGTGTTACAAGATTCACTGATTATGCACCACACCCAGTGCTCCATGCAATACGGGCCCTCCTCGATACCCACCACCAGGCTCACCCAACCCCCCAACCCCATCCCCTCCAAAACCCTCAGTTTGTCTCTCAGAGTCCACAGTCTCTCATGTTTCATCTCTCCCTCCGATTTCCCCCAATTCACCCTTCCTCACACATACTTCTTGTCAGTTTTATAGTTTTGGAAATTCAACTTCTTATTCATTATTGCTAAATAATTCTTAAAACTTGTGATTCGAACACAAAACTGATTTACTATGTAGCGCACAGTTGCTCTAGTATGAAAGTGCCTGCATCATGGTTTCTCCTTTATTTGCAGGTGGCTCACATGACTAAAAGTGAAATGCATTTGCTTGACACAGCTTTCATAGGGCCAGCACTTTTGTTTCTGGACCAGTATTTTAACAGCTTTATTGATGAATATATTGTACTTTGGATTGCCCTGGTAAGTGTTGTACTGTGTCCTATTTCATGATTTGGAAGCCACTTGTTTTCTTGTTTCTGTGGGCCAGTCCTGAGAGAGAGATCACGCAGTTGTCATGATTTGGCATGAAAACCACAATTATGGGACTTTGCGAGAGTGCCTTGTGGCTTCGTCTTTGAGCCATTTTTTTCATTATTCTTATTAGTCCTGCCTTCGTCAGGGCTCAGAAACTCCAGATTTCTGACTAAAGCAGGAATCAATAAACTACATCCTGTGGGCCAGTGACCTGTTTTGTAAATAAAGTTTTATTGGAACACAGCCATGGCCATTCATTTCTGTATTGTCTATGGCTGCTTTCATGTGATAGTGGCAAAGTTGAGCAGTTGAGATGAAGACAAAGCCTAAAATATTTATTGTCTCTCTGAGAAAGAGTTTATTGATCCTTAGTGTAAAGGAAAATTAAGGAAATTAAGTTATTAAATCATATGGAGTTGAAGACAAATCTGAAAAGAAGGGAAGGAAGAGAAGCCCCTCCTTTTTACTTTCAGGAAGCTAAGAGATGGCCTGCGGAGGTCCTGAGAATCTAACAATGTCTCTTCTTTCCAGATCTTCTCTTTCTTTGATTTGATCCGCTACTGTGTCAGTGTTTGCAATCAGATTGCGTCCCACCTGCACATACATGTCTTCAGAATCAAGGTCTCTACAGCTCATTCTAATCATCATTAATGATGTTATCTCGGTGTTATATAGGAAACTCGTGTTTTCTGCAGGAAAGAATATGAACATATTAAGGAGAATGGGGTGGATAAGAACAAATATAATTTATAATAATCAATGTTGTATAACTTTTCTTTGTTATCGGTAACACTCCTTAACTATCCTGTGTGAGAATGGGAATTTCAAGTCCCATCCTGTAATTGTACATGTTGTCATACAGGGTTTGGCCCAAGGAAGCATGCAGGAAAAATTGCCATGTGTTTGTAATTATCCTGGATTCGGAATAAAATTGTCCTGGGGAGCAGATCCCCAGTGGTGGAGATTTCTAATGTAGAATATTTGCAGGCCAAAAGATGGTTGCTTTATAATTTTAACAAATCATCATCTTTTAGTGACGTCCTTGTTTAGTGTCTTCTCAGGCTTTCTTTAACTAAGGAGCTCAGCTTGTGGCACAGACATATCCCACTAGCTTGTGAGATGGAATTAGTGATGAAAACCTTGAATTTGGACTGAAAGGTTTCCTATCTTTACATTGTTGAGGAAGTCATTATTTTATTGCTCAAGAAATGATATCTCTCGTGGGCTTGGGAAATCCTATTAGCATGCAGAATAATGTGGTAACTTTGTTGATCCATTTTATTTTTTTAAATAAATATATGACCTGAAAGCCAGCCTTTTTCTCAATTTTATTCAGTGGAAAGATAACTAAGTTTTGATGTCATTTTTTAAAATTCAAGCAAAATTTATTTCTCTTCTTCAATAAATAAGGAAATTCGGTCAGCTGCTTTGTCATTATGTGTCCTTCAGTCTTTCTATTTTGTTGAGGTTGTTTAACTTAAAATCTGGGAGAACTAAAACATGGAAAACAAAAAAATGATACATAGGAGAACTGTGTTCATTTTCCCTTTCGATAGGTTTTTGTTGTTGTTGTTGCACTTGTCACCCTTGCGATTAAGTCTTTTTTTTTAAAGGCAACATCATTTATTTTTGCTTATTTATTTTTAAAGATTTATTTATTTATTTGTTTAAAAGAGAGAGCACAAGCAGGGGGAACAGCAGAGGGAGAGGCAGAAGCAGGCTCCCCACTGAGCAGGGAGCCTGATGCGGGGCTCGATCCCGGGACCCAAGGATCATGACCTGAGCTGAGGGCAGATGCTTAACCGAATGAGCCACCTAGGCTCCCCAAGATTATGTCTTTTAGGAATCTCAGACCTTTCCCCCAAATTTTCAAGAAGAGAGGCTTAGGCCTCTTTTGGCAGTTATTGAAAAGTTGTACTCCTATTCTTGCTCCTCAGTATACTATAGTTTGAAGTGAGAACTAGATATCTTCATTAACTATAATCCAGATCTGTGTCCATGGTATGTAGATAGTACAGTTGCTTGAATGGAGGGAGACAGCAGAAAAGAAACTATTGGCTAAAACAAGGTATCTTCTTACTGATTTTTATACTGTTTCCATGATCCTGGTTGAACAGTACCTGCACTGCCTTAGCTGACAGGTGGAACTCTGCTTTCTTGCACTTGTAATGTTTCCATTAATCCCATGTAATCTTGAGTCGCAGTGACAGTGAAACCTTCAATTTCTCGGCTAGACTGTAGCAGTGAAGAGAAATCTATTTTTGCTTGCTAGCAACTTCTCCAGCATCTGGGGTAGAGAAGTGTATGCAGGAAAATGCCAGGGCACATACACACATTAAAAAGATGAAAGTTTTGAAAGACAACAGATGTCTAAAAGTTTCCCATCCCTCACAGTGTTGAAACAGAAGCTGTCATTAGAAGTATAGAGGGAAGGGCGCCTGGGTGGCTCAGTCAGTTAAGCCATCGACTCTTGATTTCAGCTCAGGTCATGATCTTCAGGGTCGTGGGATTGAGCCCCACATCAGGCTCTGTGATCGGTGCCAAGTCTGCTTGCCCCACTCCCTGCCATGCTTGCTCGCGCTCTCTCTCAAATAAATAAATAAAATATTTAAAAAAAAAAAAGTATGGAGGGAAGATGGTTGAACTTTGGACTCTTCCAAATGGATGAGTTAAACTCCTTTGGACTCTTAAGAGTATAATACTGTTTTGTGGAAGGAGAAAAATGGCAGTGAAACAATCCCTCTACCTTTAGCTAAATTGTTGAACTGGGCTTCTCAAAATAACCAAGTAGGAAGCTGGATGTCTAAACTGAAGGCTCCAAACCGGAAGTGATGGGCAGACAGACCTGTCTGTGGATGCAGCGTAGAGCTCTTCACTGGCTTCTGGAAGCTGAAATTTCTTACCCTCAAGTTGCCCTACAGCACAGATGCTTCCTGGGCCAGCAGCCCTTCCTCCCAGGTTCTGGAAGGCACACCTGACTGGAACCAAGAACTGTTGCCCCATCCCAGTGCTGTTGCTGCTTCTCCCCATCCCCCCCCCCCCACTTCCTGTTAGAAGCTCAGCTGCTCACCCCATAGTTCTCCCACTCCGCACACAGCCCCACAGTTCCGGGCCACGATGCCCAGGCTCCCCACTCCCAGTCCAGTTGACTCTCACATCTGTGGCCTTGTGCTCCTGGTTCTCCGCACCTCCCCCCCAGAAGGGAGCCAAAGATAACACGTAAACAACAAGGAGATTTTCATCTTTATTCTTAGCTTCACATGTCCACAGACTTCTTTTTTATGTGGAGAGACTGAGCCTTTGGGCCACAACTGCTTTCCGAGTTGAGGATTTGGTAATAGTGGTTCCTGGAAGAGGGCCATCACAGCAACTTCGAAGGCTCCCCAACACCCGTGCTACTACCGTCTGCCGCTGTGTGTCTCTCATGCACAACGTGCCGCTGGGAGCCCAGCTCTGTGCGCACACAGCTCAGAGCCTTCCAGAGTCCAGAGAAACTGACTCCAGGGATCCCAAACCCAAGACGCCAGCTCCAAGCAAGACCTGGTTACCAGGACTCGGAAGAAGGCTGTGGATTCTGGAGGCGGCGCGCTTTGCCGATCCCACCGTTGCTGCCAGGCGCCAAAGTCCAAAACTGGCCTGTGAGTCCAGTCCCTCCTGTTCGCCACAGCTCTTATTTCACAGTCTTTTCCCTTGATTTCCTGTGTTTCTTCTGTTCCTCATATTCAAGTATCTTCCGTTGGAAGTAGCCTGTGGGTACAGATACAAGTGTTAGAGGCATGTCGTCTGGCCAGGCGGACGATGATGAGTTCAGGAGTGAGGATCAGAAATAACCTCTCTGCTCCCCGTGCTCCCCCGCCACACCCACATTCCTGTCAGGATCCCCATGTCCTCATGGGCCCCTGGAGAGCCAGGTATTCAGTTTGGCCCAAAACTGGGGCTACAAATAGAATAATTAATAACAATTAGCTCCAGATTAAAACAAAGACCAACTTCTACAAGATGGCAGCCCAGAGGCGTTTTCTGAGGCTTCAGGTTATTTCGGTCCAGCCCCACCGACAAGACTGTCTATTCTGTGGGCCTCCAGAGCTAGTGCTCTTCATCCTAGGGCCACACCTGACTTGGAGGCAGCGACCCTCCCTGGGCCTGAATGATAGGGACCTGTCACCGCATACCTGCAGGAGGGTTCCGGCTCTTCTCCGCTTCCTGGATGAAAAGGGAGAAGAGCTGTGTCTTCACAAACTTCTTCACAAATCGGCGGTTGGCCTTGGAGTTCAGAGCCTTACAGAAGGCCCGTTCTTGGAAGTGGCCTTGCCCGTTTGCCTCCCACTTGATGTAGGAAGCATAGTGGCCCACCGTCTTGACAAAGAACTGCACGAAAGGGCCCGAGACATGCTCGTTGAGCTGTTCGGAAGCTGCAGGAGACACACAGAGGCCATCTCAGGAGAACCGACCGCCCCTGCCTCAGGCTGGCTTCCAAGGCAGGCCACCGTCGGGGGGAGCAGCTAGGGTCGGACTCATGATCACTGATTAAAATGGGAGACTGGGTACGGGTTCTCTGCCTTGCTTGGGAAGAATAAAATCTTACTCTCAGACTTGCCCTAGAATCTAGGCCCCTAGGGCCAGTCCGGCACCGCTGAATGAGTCCATTTTAGTTCTGGCTGGGATGGTTGGGAATCCTGCCCTCAGGTTCTGTGGAGAAACCCAAAATACGGGGGGACCCAGGACTTACTCCGTGGCTCATTGATGCCCTGACCAAGGGAGTCCAAAATGTCATCCTGAAGCTTGGGTGGAAGGATATCTTTTTCATCACCAACCTAGGAGAGAAGAGCCAGAAGTCAAGCAGCCCGGGAGGAGGTGCAGTGTTGGCAGAAAGCCTGAGGGGGGCATAGAATCTACACCCCGACTCCACCCCAAGTTGGCCACGTGGGAGAGAAGCAACAGAGGCTGCTTCTTGGCCTTCCCTCTGTAAGCATTAGCAAGTGTCCCCTGTATCCCTGTGGCACGGGGTTTGTATCCCTGCTCTAGAAGCACCAAAACCAATTGCCTGGTGGTGGAGTCGTCTTTGCCGAGGACTCCTCGAGAGAGATCTTGTCAGCACGGGTTCTCACCCAAGAAAAGCACTTTGAGTTTGTGCGAGTAGGTGGAGCACGGGAGGGACTAAGGCGATGGAGTTGGTGGTGGGCCTGCAGGGGGCCGGAGCCCAGACACTTACCGACATTAAGAAGGTTCCTTCGCAAAGATTCACCAACAGGACCTGAAATAGACACAGAACGAAAGGCTTTCTCTCTTCCCATCAGAGACTCCAGGAGCACTTAGCATCTGCATTTCTGCCTGTGGCTGCATCTGTCCGTGTAGTGGCAGCAAGATCAGCAATTCTCCCTTCCTGCCTGATATCCTCCTTTCTCACCATCCTTGGAAACCCCCCAGTTCACTTCCTGGGAAAAGGTAGGAGAGTGTAGGAGGGCGGAGGAGGAGCGCCGCGGTAGGAGGGAATACAACTGGGGAAACCACAGCCAGTCACTCCCTTAATGAAACATCGATTCTAGGAATGGCTTCTATATATGGAACAGTTAGCACACGGCACACACGATCAGGCTTTGCACATTTTCTCTCATTCGATCCTCCCCATGGTCCTGTAGAGGGAGGCACTATCCCCATTTTGCAGGTGAGGAAGCAAAGAAGTCGCCTGAGATCCTACAAATCTTAGAACCAGTTTCCAAGCCTAGAGGGAGCTGTTCTAGGTACCGCATCCCTCTCCTCCCCACGCCTTCAGCTCCCTGCCCTCTGGTCAGATTTAGGCCAGCACTGGACACCTTCTGATTTTTTTTAACGCTTGCAACAACTTTATGTACGGTTGCCCAGGAGTCCGACTTTATAAAAACTCCCTGGGAACTTTGGGCCTTCCCGCAGGAAACAGGAAGAGGAGGAAATGTGCCCAGGGCAACAGGAACAGGGAAGGAAAGGCAGTGAGGAGACCATGTGTCTGCAGGCTGCACGGAAGGTGAGCACAGGGCTGGCACTTGAGTTCATCACCGCCAGAGGGGCCCTCGGTCCAGACCTGACATTACAAATTGGCAACCTGCCGATCTGTTTCTTGAAGCCTCAGAGTATTTTTAAATAACCGAGTAGGTTTCCAATATTTAAATTGGAAAATTTCACATAAAATTTGCTTTGGGTGCTTCTGAAAAGTCAGTAGCCCTAACGCTGGTTGGTCCATGTTTCTAAAGGACCATGTTCGGATGGAAGGGAGTGCAGCTGCCTCCTTTAGGCAGGGTCTGTGCTCCACAGTTTACCAGGGTCCCCCAAAGCCTGGGTTGGTCATTTAAATGCCTGCTGGGCCTGTCTCTTTGGTTTAGACTCTTGGTCTTGTCAGTACGGTGAGTGATCCTTCTATGCTCCCTTCTTCCAAATAAAGGGAAAGAGGAACCGGAAAGTGTGCCAAAAGAGAGAGCAGGCAGTGTAATCATTCATCATCAGGGGAGAAAAGCTGAACTAGTCCAGGCCTGAGACCACTCGACTACACAGGCTCAGATGCCTTTCTTTAATCAGGGAAGGCGGTTCATTTCGGGAGCTAAGAATGTGCATGAAGAATTTTTTCGTGAAGTTCCCCAAAATCTTTCTAGTATTACTGTCTGTCGAGTAATCCCTTCCAGAGCTTCTGTGGGCAGAGAATCCCCTCACAGCCACAGTGGGCCCTGGCCCACCCCCCTTCCTCGTCCCCTGCCCATCTCACAGAGCAGCTGCTGAGGACTAAAACGGGCCAAGGCTCTTGGATAGCAGGAGCCGCAGTCTGGCAGGCCTTGGGGTGTCTTCCTGCCTGGCTGTCGGGGGAGGAGCTGGAACTGCATTGTCAGCAAGTTTCATAACTCCTAGGGTTGGGACATTTTAAGTCCTTGCCAAACATGGGACTGATACTCTCACCCAGTTAGTCACATGGCAAAGGCTCCTTCAAAGGGCCCGTCTACTCAGCACTTCTGAGGAGGGCCGGGAAGGCCAAGGAAGCGAGGAAGGGAAACAGCCTGCTTCTTTACTGCCCAGCAACACTTTGTATAAGAAGGGCTTTGGTTCTATCTGGGGTGCTAGGTTTCATCGTTGCCTGTGGGGCCTAGAATAAGTCAACTGAGTTCTCTGGACCTCCGTTCTTTCTTATGCAAATGGAAGAAGTTCTCCCACCACGGCTGATCCCTGTCTCTTTAGTAGCTCACGACGAGACCCCACCTCTCGCCTCGGTCAGCCCTTCGCACAGGTTAGCCAACGCAGACATACCTAAGTAACCCTCGTAGCTTGAGAGTACAGTAAGGTGATCTTCAGAAAGTGGCTACTGACAACTCAAAGCAGAGCGCAGGGTTTGAGTTGTCTTTCCAACACTGGAGATAGCTACGCTACCAATGCCCATTTTCGCCACTGAGCCCTCTGGTGTGTCTGGGGCATTGCTAAGAAATAGGATGACAAAATCAAGGGGGATCTGGACCTATATCCTCAGAAAGATAACCTGGGGCGCCTGGGTGGCGTGGTCCGTTAAACCTTTGACTCTTGATTTCAGCTCAGGTCATGCTCAGGTTTGTGAGATCGAGCCCCATACCGGGCTACGCACTCCACTTAAGATTCTCTCCCTCTCCCTCTGCACATCCCCCCCGCCCCACCACTACTTGAGTGCATGCACACCCCCTCTAAAATAAAATTAAAGAAGATAACTCTTGCTACAGAAATCTGCATTTTTCAAGACTCATAGTTTGTAGGAGGGCTACGTTCCCTCACTTGCAAGGAATGTGAACGAATTCTAGTAGGCTGTGTGTTGTACGGACCAGCTGTGCCTGTCCATTCAGAAGAGAGATGGGACAGCCCAGAGCCTGCCCTTTGGCACTAACTGACCTGGGACAGCTGGATGACCCCTGCATGAGCTGCCCCTTACACCCGGGAGGAAATCGTTCAGGAGGAGGAAGCAGCCGCTTACTGAGCATCAATTATGTTAGGCTCCAGGCTATGAACTTTTTGCAGGTTATTTCCCCTCGAATCCCTAGCACTCGAACACCGCTATCCCCATTTCACAGATAAGAAGCTCAGCCTAAAGGAGGTGAAGCAACTTGCTCCAAGTGACACCGCTATTAGCCACAGAGCCCAGGTCCGACTCCAGCTGTGCGGGGCTCCGAGTCACGCCCCCTTCTCGCTGCACCGTACCTCTTCCATGGGGCTCTCCATGACCTGCTGCTGGAAGCGCATTTGGACTCCGACCATGAAGGGAGTGGGGCAGCAGACAGTGTCCAGGAGTCTCTCGGGGACAACAGGGATGTAGGTGTGAGCCCAGCTGAAGGGGTAGAGCAGCGCGGCAGCAGCATGGATGCACTGAGACAAGGTGCTGGGCACGGGGCACAGAGAACACGAGTCAGAGAGGCCTCCCTGCACCTCCACCCCTGCGCAGCCCCCACGGCCCCTCCCCCTGCCAACAGCAGAAGCAAGTCTGGAGGAGCTGTGCTGGTTGCTGGGTAGCTGGGAGGGGAGGGACGGAAACCAGGAGAGGCTGAGGCTCCACTCATCAAGGACAGGGCCCCTCTCTCTCTGATCTTTCTTTTCCCCGTTAGTCTTCCCTCTCACCCCTGCACAAAAATACTAGTGGCCCCAAAGAGGAGGGAAGAGGAAATGCCTTCACTCCGGCAGATCACTGGGTGAGCCCGTCTATAGGCTCGCCACCGCGCTAAGGATGTGGATACCAGGAAGTCCACGGCGCTGACCCTGCTTAACAAAGTCACAGCGTAGTTATGGAGACAAACATGTAAACAGTGGAGCAGAGAAGAGAGGCCAAGCCCCGTTTCCTCCTTGCCGCTCTCCACCCTCACCCCCAGTCTTTACATTCCCGGCTCCCTCTGGCCCCCCGAGGTTATGTCAAGTTAACAGGTTGGTGCCTGAGCTAGTTTGGGAAATTCCTAGATTCCAGGAACCTTTGCCTGGCGATTGCCCGCCGGAAAGTCCCGGAGAGGTGGGCCCTCCACCCTTCCAGGGAAGCATTCCCTGTGTGATTACTGCCTCGGTCACGGCTCAGGCGGACTCCTCACCCCACCCTCCAGCACGCACACTCAGCCCCGCTCTCTGTCCTCTCCACGGCCTCGTCGTGGCTCTTCGTTTCTCCAAACGAGCCTCAAACCAAGGCCAATAAAAACACAGAGGCAGAAACCCTGTTTCAGTTCTTGGTATGGAGCTCGTACTTCCTGAGTCAGAAAGATTGGGTCTCTGAGGGTCCAGCCAAGGCTGAGGCTGCCTGGAAGTCCCCTCCCACCTGGGCTTTGGGGACCTGACGAACTCAGTGTGGGCAGGAACTGGGGAGTCGTGGGATCTCCCTGGAGAAAGTGAGCACCCAAGAGGCAAATCCTGCCAGCCTGGGCCCGGACCCAGGTCAGCCGGCACCTGGAGTCCCCTTCACATCCTGAACACTGATCTCAGGGGAAAGGCAGGAACCCCAGTTCTAGCCACAACAGAACCTTCTCATTTTTCTACAGGGTTGAAAGTGGAAGCGCTGTTTCCAGAGCAAAAGATTACACCACTTCCCTTAAGGATTTGGCTCACAACTAGAGCCTTTTTGGTTATCACTGATTTTGTAGAAGGTTCAGCCCACAGCCCTTACTCCCTGCCCAAACTTCCTTTCCTCTAAAACCCATGATATCCAGCTGACCCTCTGGCCTAACATCCGAGTCCCTAACATCCTTTTCTTCTTCTTCCCTAAAAGACAGAACCAGGGATGTGGGCCCAATCTCACTGGCTTTCTCCCTCCCCACACAGCCACAGAAGGTCAGCTTCCCACTGTTCCGTGGTGTTTTTCTCCTCCATTCTGTCACATGTCTCCCCATGTTTCTCTCACACTTGAGGCCCCTAAAAGGCAGAGACTAAGACATGACAGTATCCTTCTTCGATGATGCCCAGAGATATATTCAACTGCGAACTTATTATTAAGGATAGCAGCTAGCTTTTGCACAGCAAAGGAAACCGTCAATAAAATGAAAAGGCAACCTACTGAATGGGAGAAGATATGTAAATGATCTACCTGATAAAGGGTCCATAATCACAATATAGGAACTCCTACCACTCAGCACCAAAAATCATCACCACCCTGTGATTAAAAAATGGGCAGAGGACCTGAATAGTCACTTTTCTAAAGAGGACATACGGACGGCCTAACAGACACACGAAAAGATGACCAACATCACTAATTGTCAGGGAAATGCAACTTAAAACCACGAGATATAACCTCACTCCAGTCAGAATGGCTCGTCTCAAAAAGACAAGATATGACAAGTGTCGGCGAGGATGTGGAGGAAAGGAACCCTCGGGCACTGTTGATGGGAATGCAAACTGGTGCAGCCGCTGTGGAAAACAGTGTGGAGGTTCCTCAAAAAAATTAAAAATTGAGCAGCAACTTCTTCCTAGAAACAACACCAAAGGCAAGGGAAGCAAGGGCAAAAATGAACTATTGGGACTTCATCAAGATGAAAAGCTTTTGCACAGCAAAGGAAACAGTCAACAAAACCAGAAGACAACCGACAGAATGGGAGAAGATATT
>CM052900.1:82171910-82212661 GCA_028534135.1 Potos flavus | reverse complement strand
GAGAAACGAAATCCTGCCATTTGCAATGACATGGATGGAACTAGAGGGTATTATGCTAAACAAAATAAGTCAATCAGAGAAAGACAATTATCATATGATCCCTCTGATATGAAGAATTTGAGAGGCAGGGCGGGGGGTCATGGAGGGTGGGGGAGGGAAATGAAACAAGATGGGACTGGGGAGGGAGACAAACCATAAGAGACTCCTAAACTCATGAAACTAACTGAGGGTGGCTGGGGGGTAGGAGCGGGTAGGGATAGGGTGGCTGGGTGATGGACATCGAGGAGAATATGTGCTATGGTAAGTGCTGTGAAATGTGTAAGCCAGATGATTCACAGACATGTACCCTGGGACAAATAATACTTTATATGTTAATAAAAAATAAAAAATAAATAAAAATTAAAAATTGAAATACCATACAACCCAGTAATTCTGCTGGGTGTTTACTCGAAGAAAACAAAAACACTACTTGGAAAAGCTAGATGTACCCCTATGTTCACGGCATACTATTCACAATAGCCAAAATATGAAAACAACCTAAGTCTCCACCAATTGATGAATGGATAAAGATGATGTATCTATAGTGGGCTATTACTCAGCCATGTGAAATAATGAGATCTTGCCATTCATACCAACATGGATGGACCTCCAGGATATCACGCTAAGTGAAATAAGTCAGACAAAGACAAATGCCGTGTGATTTCACTCCTATGTGGGATCTTAAAAACAAAACAAGACAAACAAAAGGGGAAACCAACTCATACATACAGGGAACAAATTGGTGGTTGCCAGAGAGGAGGTGTGAGGAAGGACAGGCAAAATACGTGAAGGGCTAGACTTCTAGTTATAAAACAAAGAAGTCGTGGAGATGAAAAGTGCAGCATGGGAAATACAGTCAATAATATTGTAATAATATTGTATGGTGACAGGTGCTGACTACACTTATCTTGGTAAGCACTCCATAATGTATAGAATTGTTGAATCAATATGTTATACACCTGAAATTAATATAACACTGGATGTCAAGTATACTTAATAGAAAGTAATAGTAGAAAAAAAAACATGATAAATAAAAATAAAGACCCCCCCAAAAAAAAATCCCAGCTAGCTCTTACCAATATGTGTGTGCCTGCTGGGATGGTAGGTACCCGATGTGTGCACTATTTCATTTAACCCTTGACACAGCCTTATGAGGCAGGTACAATCGTGATCTTGATTTTACAGATAAGGTCATGACTTCAAGAAGTGAAGAAACTGACCTAAAGGGAAGCACACAGCTAAAGGCGGAAGAATAGATTGGATTGGAAGCTTGTGCTGCTGATTTCAACACCTCTGCTTTCGACCACTACAGAATTCCACATACCCTAAGGTCAAAGACCACGGCTAGTTTGTTTGTATCTCCCCGATGTTTGGCATCCGGCAGACAGTTGACACACAATAAATGTTTGTTGAATGAGTAAATAAATGGATGGATGAGATGTGTTTGCCCTTAAGGATGACGGGCTTGACCTCCATACCAATCTACGCCTTCTCACCCTGTCCTGCGCCCTCCCTCCCTCCTGAAGCCATCACGTCTGCACCTACTCTGACTGGTCTCCGCCTCAGCTGTCCCAGGAACACTTCAGGCCCTGCTCAGAGCTAAATCTGGAGCCCTCTTCAGGCTTAGGAAGCAATCAGGTATGGAGGCAGATGCAGGGGAATTGCAATAGGTATTTCTCTACGAGGTTTAGCACAAAATCAGACCTGGAGGTAGGAGGGGGAGCATGTGGATCCCACAGCCTGATTGCCTCAGAGAGCCCTCTGGCCTGTCCCCTGAACCCTGGGGGGGGGGGGCGGTTGCCAGGCAGCCCAGGAGAGCTGCTCGGAGGCCGGGCCCACCTGAGACCTTCTGCCAGAAAGATGATTCTTCTCTCCAGCACCGCAGAGGAAAAGATCTGAAGGATCTGCTCAAAACGGAGACAGTTCAGCAGAGAACTAAAATCCACGTGCTCTAGGTGGGAGTCCAGGGGCCGAGTCAGAGAGATGAACTGCAGGGGAATCCGAGACAGGAGGCATCACCACGCTGAAAAATCGCAGGGTCTCGAGTGCTGGGCCTCCACTAGCCTCCACTCCCGGCTCCCCACCTGCGTACAACGGATCCCGTCCCTCCCCTCCTTTCCCTCCCATGCTGACCCGTCCCCAGCCCGGCCCACAGGCCACGCCCGCCCCTCCAGGGCACACACTTCCTGCCGGAGGGCCTTCCCGGCTCAGGCCCCCCTGGGCCACTCTTCTTGTCTCCCCCTCCCTCTGTCTCAGAGGCCCCCCTAATTTGATGTGTGTTTCCCATCACGTACTCAGGCAGCATCCCGTTTCTTCCCTTTCATCACTGTCACACCTTTTTAAATTATATACTTTATTCATGCATTTACTTATTTAACGTCTGTCTCCTCCACTAGACTTTAAGCTCCAGGAGGTCAGGAATCACATTCATTGTATTCACCACTTTACATGCAGAAAATAGTACAGCTTGGTGCATGGCAAGCATTCTATGCTTATTTTTGGAGAAAGGGAAAAGGCTCGCCCCTTATTTTTATGTGGAGGAGCCAAGGTTCAGAGGGACACAGCGATCTTCCACAGTCCCCAGGGTAAGGCCTGGGATGCTTACAACAATGTCCTACTTGCTGCCTCGGTCGGTCGGCTTAGTGCCTGCAACCGTAGCACCCCCGTGAGGCATGGGTGGGAACGCGGGGGTGGGGATGGATGATAAGGAGACAGATGGAGGCCATCAGGTAGAGACACTGGACACACACGGGAAGATGAGGGGGGAACGGGGACAAGCGGCAGTTTGAGGGCTGCAGGCATCGTCCATTCTAGCACCAGGAACCTCAGCTTACATGTTCCATTATAAATACAAGTCTTGGTGGCTTGAACAGTAACGAGGTGCTTGGGAGGATCAGAAACTGTGGGTTTGATTTTCAGCTCTGTCAATAATGGCAGTCGGGCCCTGTCCCTGCCTGGCTCAGCCTGTGTGTGCTACCGCGGTGGATGGCAGGACTGAGAGAGCGGCACCCCCGCCACGCCCCCCCCCCCCCAAGCCTGCCCTCTCCAGCCAGGGAGGGCCTCACGCACTCAGTAACCCACCTCCGTGCCCGAGTCAGGGATGAAGCTCTTGAGGGTGACGGTCTTCCCGGGAGCAGGGAAGGCCGCCTCTCGGAGGCCCTGCATGAACGGGTAAATCACTGCCATGGAGATCTGGTCCCTCTTCTCCACCTCGTCCAGGATCTGCAAGGCAAGGGACCATGGGAGTCGAGGCTCAAAGGAAGCGGCTGGGAGGCGGGAAGGCAGCAGAGGCCTTCCCCCCTCCACTCCCCTACCAACCCCACCCCCGCCCTGGTCCAGCCAATCCTTGAGGACCTTCCCGGCCCCTCCGCCAACTGCTCCCCTCTTCTCCCTGGCAGAGTCCAGCCTGCCTTTTATCTCCAGCATGAGACCTGCTGCCTTCCTCCTCTTACCCTCTTCACCGGTCCCCATTCCTCCTAGCACCCGATGTAAACTGCCTTCCCCCCAAGAGTCCTCCCAGAGCAAACCATCATCCACGATGGTATCATGTCCAGTCATGCTGGATGCAGTGGGAGCCTCGGAGCCTGGGCCTCCTGGGTGACACTCGGCCCTCCGACTTCCACTGGAGACTCCCCGGGGCCAGCGACAGACTCCATCCCTCAGAACCCTGCGCGGAGGAACACTCCAGCAAGCAAAGGCCTACAGGGTCCCACCCTCATCCTCCCAAAGGCCTGCTGGGGGCAGAGCACACTGAAGCTCTTTTGTGGCCACCAAGACACGCCCTGTCCCTTCTGAGGACCGACTCAGGTGTCGTGGCACTCCAATTACTCCAGCAGGAGAAGCCCTAGAGACCTGCCCTCAGAGGAGTCTGAGGGACTCTCGGAATAGCATGCTGTGACTCCCTATAGTAACTGTCTTCATATTGGCTCAGGGTTCCGCGTTTCTCCTGTCACTTCATTCGAGCCTCGCGCCAGACCGTGAGTCAGGGAGGTGAGGGATGTCACACGCCTTTGCCAGATGAGGAATGGGGAAACTCCCGCCTCCTAACCTGGGGCTCTCCCTGCTGTCCCGCTGCAGCTGCTTTCTTGCCTGACCGAAGGGGGGCCTGGGCTCTCTGCAGGGCAGGGGAGACAGTCCCCTGGGTTCAGTGCCCACTTTTCTCCAAAATCAAGTCGAGCCCAAGCTCCACTCTGCCTTGGTTTGCTCGCCGGCGCTGAGGGCAGAGCTCTGCTCGGGGCCCGGGGAGCATAGATGGGGAGGCAGCCGGGCTGCCCCGGCAGCTGAACAGGCCCAGCAGGCCCCGGGGAATCCCGCTCCACCTGTACCTTGGAGAACAGGCCGAAGCAGCCGATGCAGCTGACGATGCAGTACACCTTGGGGAGGCGAGGGCCGCGGCCGGCGGGCTGGTGGGGGGGGGACAGAGAGGCTCCCTCAGGGCCGCAGCCTTGCCCAGGGCTTCTCCCCACTGGGACCGACGGGGCGCAAGGCTGGAGGCAGGGGCTGGGGGACTCAGGGGGGGAAGTGGGGGTCAGAGGAAGAAAGGCCCGGCCGGGCGGAGGTTCTGTTCATGGTACAGGCAGCAGGGAGGCCAGAGCAGCTCCCAAAGTTAAAAGCAGATGGCCTGGAAGGGGCCAAGCGCTGCCGCCATCAGCGCCAGCACCATCTGGGGTCTGCAGAGAGAGGGAGCAAGCGTGCTGTGGAGATGAGGGACACGCTAGAGGCGACAGCACTGTGCAAGTGACTTGGAGAAGCCTCTCGAGACCCAAGAATCATGGAATCCCAGTCTCTGCTCTGAGAGGCTCCAGGGGCCAAGGCAGCTAGGCCTGGGTCCAGAGGCTGGAGGGAGGATCAGGTGGGAGCCTCCCACAGGGCGAGCTGTTGGAAGCCTGGGGACAGCGGAGACCACAGCCGGGCCAGCAAAGGTCCCCCGGGTGGGCAAGGAGGGGCCTGCGTCCCCGTTCCTGCAGGAGTGCAGAGGGCACTACCATGGCAGCAGGGGCTGGGCCGGGCTCTCCCGGCAACCACCGCTGCCAGGGAGCCTTGGCTTTTGCAGCTGATGCGCGAGCAAGCCCAGCTGCGGAGCGGAGCAGGCCGCAGAGAGGAGGGGAGGTTCTGAGCGGCACAGACCAAGAGGCGCCTGCAGTAGCCGATCTTCCTGCTCCCATCCACGTTGGTCAGGACGAAGGAGAAGGTCTCCCTGAGGAAGAGCAGACACGTGGTTTGCATTTACTCACCGGATCCTAAGAGAGGAAGGCGGTCGGCCTCAGACAGATGCTGAGGGGGGTCAGGAGGGCAGCGGGAAGCTGCTGATTAATCATGGGAGTAATAATCACATCAGTAATTTATTAAGTGCTTATCGGCAGCCAGCTCTAAACACGCCCCCTCATTTCATTCTCAGAACAGCCCTTTGAGATGGGTTCAGTTGCTATCCCCACTTTAAGGACAAAGGCGCTGAGGCTGAGAAGGTGGTTCTTATGCAAAGTCATTGGACTCAAAAGTGGTCCAGCCAAAATCCGAACTCAGGCAGCCAAGTTCCAGGGCTGATGCTGAAAGGGACTTCGCCACATTGCCTTCTCAGAAGCCAAAGGCCTTCCGTCAAGTCCAGCTTCGGCCAGAAGCAGTCAAAGTGTGGCAACCATCATTCCCAGGGCAGGTGGGAGATTCTTGCCCTTCTCTGGACACAGGTGACTAACGGGTCAACCTGGTTGGCCCAGATCATTGGCCTTGGGGGACTCCAGGCGAGACGTTTATAAGTGAGTCAACTGCAGTCCCTCTCCGTCAGGAGGGAAGCTGGTGAGAAACCGGCGTGCACGGCGAGTGAGAGAGCCGCCAGGCCCACAGAGCTCGCACCTGTCTCTTCTCCCCCCCCCCCCCCCACCAGTCCCAGATTCCTCAGTCCCAGGCCCGAGCAATTAATTACCTGGGATACTCAGTGAGCGGGGCCCACTCATTGCCATCTGGGAAGCAGAACAAGGGGATGGCTCCCAGGAGCCGCTCCTCCTCCTCCTGTTGGCCCCGAAGCAGGTTCTCCCTCTAGAAGGAAGAGGAAAAGAGACCAGGGAACTGTGGAGGTCGCGGCCGGCGGGGAGGGCCTGAGGGTTGGCAGGCTTCTGCGGCTCTAGGGCAGTTTGAGAATAAGCCTTCCCACTGGCACGGGGGCTCGAAGCGTGCCTCTAACAGTCCCTCTGCACAGAAACTTCATTCTGGGGCTGGACGCACCCCAAGGCTGAAACAGCCCCTCCTAGGCCAAATCTACATGAGCCTGAGTTGGACATCAGGACCCTAAGGACCCACATAGGCAGGAGGCGAGCCAGGCCTTCCCTGAACACAGGCAAGGCCCAGAGGCTGCCTGGCCTCCTGGGAGGCCACGTGAGAGACCCACTCAGCTGTCCAACCGTCGGGGTGAACGAGAAGGATGCCCTAGCCCCACCCTGACTCTAGCCCCGTAGCAGACTGGAAGGAGGCCGAAGTTTGGGCTGTGGCCCCAGGCAGAGCCTGCCCACAAGCGGAGAGCCGGCCCCACCCTCTCCTTCCTACCCGCCCCCAGGGAGGGGAGGCCGGCAAGGAGGTCTGGTGGAAGGCAGGCCTCTCTACCGAGAAGGGCGACTGAGGACGGAATTTGGAAGAACGACGAGGCCCCCAAAAGGGGCAGAAGAACCAGCCTCGTTTCCCGGCCAGGGAGCCCAGGTCAGTTCCTCACAAAGAAGCCAGACCTAGATTCTGTGGGTGATAACAGGAAACCGGGCTGGGCCTGAAGGAAATGGGAGCCCCAAGCACAGGGCGGCTCCAGACTCAAGCCCTGGCAGAGTGGAGTGGGGGCGAGGGCACCCCTCCCCCCCGCCGCCTCTCAAACACCCAAATCCTGTCTCCCTCTGCCCCTCTCCTTCCATCCTTACCTTGGGAAACTGGTAGGTGATGGTGGGCTCATAGTCAGCCCCCGAACTCTTTTTTTTGAGGGAAACCACGAGGAGGTATTCAAAGAAGAGTTGCCCTCCAGCAAAGGTGGGCAGACAGTGCTCCTGGGCCCTTTCGGGCTCCTTTACAGGGTCCCTCGGGTTGTCCTGGAGAGATCCTGAAACCAAGACACCAAGCCCACTTGGTATCTCAGTGGCCCATGCCCCAAGGGGTCTGCGTGGCTCCAGGCAGCGTCGCCCCTCAAGGCCACCACGCCAACGCTAAGGTCCCCGGAACCTGCCCAGTGACTCAGGGCCCCAAGCAGGGGGAGAGGCACCTGGGCAGTTTTCATGCCTGCCCTGGGAGATTTCTGAAAGCACAGGGAGCCAAGAGGAGGACAGAAACCGCTGATTTGGAAGCCAAGGAAATGTACTGGGGAGCCTCTCGGGAGGCCCTCTGCCCCAGAGGCAGAGCCTGGGGCCACCTGAAGCAGAGGCCTGGGTGGACGTGGACCCGAATCAGAGGAGGTCCCAGGGCCATGTGTCCGCGGCCACACCAACCCCTGCGGCCGGCATGACTGGCTCTGCAATCTAATAGGGGAAGCATCCCGGCCTACGCACGGGGGGACCAGGTGGAGGTCAGGCTATAGAGACTCTACATGGAAGAGAAGGAAGAAGCATTTCAAGGAAGAAACAGCCCCGAGGGAGAGGGTCACCCCAGAGAACAGGAAGTGGGCAGTGCAGTCCAGACCTGCTCGGAGTCGAGGCAGCCGGTTGCGGAAGAGCCTGAGCATCCCGCCTACCACTTGTCCTTCCATCTTCTCCAGCCTGCGGGGCGCGTGGAGCGCCTCCCCTTCCTCGGACACAGGCTGGCTACAGAAAGCCCAAGAGAGCGGCTGCCGCTTCGGTCTCCAACCACAACTCCATGGAGCCACGCCGGGCGCTGCCTTCCAGATAGGGGAGAGCAGCTTCCATGCTGAGCACCCAGCGATTGAGCAAGAAGGATGTGACGGGACCCAGGAAGGCAGCCGAACGCCCGCGTTGACAGAGGCAGCATCCTGGCACTGCCGCTCTGACCTCAGTTCCTCCCAAGAGCCGCGGGGTGTGGCAAGAAAAAAGGTCATGAGCAAACACCTCTAAGGCCCAGCTGTTTCTGGGCCAAGGGCTTTGAATCCTGCGCTGCGGGCTGTGCTGTGGGTTTATGTACAACCACGGGACAGTGAGGAATGGCCAGCAGCGGCAGACTGGGCACCGGAACCTCACCAGCCCCAGTATTCCCGTAACTTTGATTCCTGACCTCTCACATCTCAACTTGATTCTCTACGGCCAAAAAAAAAAAAAAACCCTGCAAGCCCCCTCCCCACCCCACCCCCGCCACGGCATGCAGAAGCTTCCAGAACTTCAGGACTGCAAGCAAGTGCATGGGACCAAACCTTCCCCACAGCCAGCACGCCACTGCCTCCCCTGATTGAGATAAAGAGACTCGACCCATTAATTCTCTACATGGAAATTTTTTCTAGCAAGAGAGTTCTGGGAATGGATCCGAACCTTAAAACCCTCCTCTCCCGGAGGTAAAGGAGAGAGTATCTCTGAGCAGGAGAGTTCCTGATGTATCAGGATGATCTACAGTGGAGCATCTGTCACTCCCCTGCAATAGATCTTTTTTTTTTTTTTTTAAGATTTTATTTATTTGACAGAGAGCACAAGCAGGGGGAATGGTAGAGGGAGAAGGAGAAGCAGGCTCCCCACTGAGCAGGGAGCCCGATACAGGACTCAATCCCAGGACCCTGGGATCATGCCCTGAGCCGATGGCAGACTCCTAACCGACTGAGCCCCCCAGGCATCCCCCTGCAATATATCCTATGACTGACTTCTCTCACGGACCCGCTCCAGAGCTCCAGCAAAGAATCTCTCTTCCCAGATAGGAAGCACTGACTCAGGACATTCTCCGAGGCCCACAGTAGGGGACTGGTTGCATCAGCAGCCTGAGGCTCACTAGGTGACAGGGGAAAGCAACGAGGTGATCCCAGCCCCGCCCCCAGTCCTGCTCAGTCTTTTTTCCCTGTCCGGTCAGGGCAATAGTTCTGCCCAAGCTAAGAGCAGAGCAGCAAGCCCCTTGGGCTCTAGTGGTGTCTCGAGGCTGTGTCTGGAGGCTGGGGAAAAGAGAAAAATAGCACTAAATCACCTGGGAGTCTCACATAAACTTCTGAATGAGTAAATGCATGGGGTAAGAGCCAGGAGGCAAAAAGGCTTCGTGTCCATGTCTGCCACTCCAGCGAAGAATAAGCAACTTTCTGGCAGAAAGTGGGTTGCTGGAATCGGGGAGATAGCTGCCTTGTTCTTAAGAGCTCTAGACTAGGCTTTTGTGGGACTAGTAAGAGCCAGTACTCAGGGATCCAGACATGACTCCTGGGGAGAACCCCAATCGCAGTAAACAAGGATGTCACAAATGCTGTAATGGTGAAGACAATGACCCAGAACACTCAGAACTGTCACCACACCTTACTCTCAACCTGCACAGACTTGTTCAGAATCCTTACCACCTGTCTGAGGAACACATGTCTTCCTGATACAGATGGGGAAACTGAGGCACGGAATAATTCAGGGACTATTTAGGGTCTATTAACAGAATCTATTTGGAGTAGGAATTAGGAGAGTTCCGTGTCTATGCTCCCGCCTTCTGGATGCAGTACACACCAAACATCCCACCAACGTGGGGTGCCTCCTGTTTGCAAAAGTCTTTGAGAACCCAAATCTTTTCACTGATCGTTCCAGAACCTCAGGAAATTATTCCTTTCCCTAAACCCTTTGGGTTGCATTTTCAGCCCATTTCCTCCCGCTTTATCAGGAGAGCCTGGAGAACAACAAAACTCACAAAATCAAACAAAAGAAGTTATTAGACTTTTGGGCTGAAGCCCAAGAAATCCAGAAAAAGATTGCTTTCTTCTTCCTCTCAAACAGGTTTATCAACACAAGAGAAAAGCAGAAGAGAAAACACTCTATCCTATTAACATAGGCCATCTCATTTAATCCCCAGGGCCCTGGAATGAAATTACTATCCGGAGTTTTTCAGTTGAGGAGGGAGCCACCCTTTCTAGGGAAGTCAGGAGTCTGGTTACACTTGTTCGGGCACCAGGAAGCCCCTCCCACAGGCACCCGAGTAAAGTTACAGAACCAGCTAGAATATAGGTGAGGGAACTTTCTGGAACTTTGATTTGGAAAGCTGGCCCTTCTTTTTCTAGCTTGGCAACTCCCAACTCAGGACCTCCACCAGTGCCACGTCTTCCCACCAGGATGATTTACACAAGCATGTACACACACACACACACACACACATCCTCTTATCACACAATTGCCCCAAGGCCAAAGGGTGAAAGAAGATGGGGAACTCCCTAGAAAGGTGGAGGATGGTACGGAAGATGAAGAGGGCACACTCTCCTGGCCTGACAGGTGGCTGACCTCGGAACAGGTCATACAGGCTGCTCATCTTACAGCTACTCCATGCCCAGGAAGCTGCTCCAGGGGCAATCATCAGCCCAGTTTGGGGGCTGGGGTGGGTGGAAACAACTGGAATGTCTCTTCTCAGCAGCAAAAAGCAGAACTCTTCCATTCACACGGATTTCTAAGGGTTAAGGGAGTTCAGGAAAGACCAGGCCAGTACTCTCCAGAGAAAAGAGGACACCAGGGGTGCCAGAGTGGCTGAACTCTGTTCTAACTATTGCGGTTCCCGGCCCTGCCCCCACTCTCCTCTCTGACCTCTCTGCCTTGAAGGGACCAGATACTGGAAGCCTGTGTTTAGGGAGAACAGCAAGGACTGGGAGTGGGAGGGGGCAGGAGTGATGGTAGAGGGGACACTGATCTCATTCCCAGATCTCCCCAATTCCGCCACCTGGAACAGGAAGGGGTCTCACTCAACTTTTTGACTGCCAATGTTAGAAGGCTGGGAATGGCCCCAATTTACTCTCTAGTTGGCTCCTTTCTCCTTGGGACCTCTGGGCCAAGTATCTAAGGGTTACTGCTGCCCAGCCACAGGACTGGCTACTGGCAAGGCGAAATAAATGTTTGCTGAATGAATGAAAAACATGAATGAATTCCTAATTGCGTTCTTGCAAAGCCCAGTGCCCCTGCTAAGAAGAAAAGGGAACGAACAGTGACTTCTAACTGAATCCCCACAACCCTGTAATTATTTTCCCCTCACCTGGGGGGGCGGGCCGAGGGGGATGGTGGCGGGTGTCAGGAGCCACCGGAGGCGTGCCCTGTCTGGTTCACACACTCTAAGGCAGCAGCAGAGCAGGTCTGTCCCGGGTCTGCCGGGGGCCACCCTCTCCCCGGTCCGCCGCCGCCCGCAGGTGGGGGTGGTCACGTCGGGGAGCCGAGTTTCTGTCGAGCCCAGCGGCGGGGCGGGGCGGGACTGAGGCGGGGGCTCCGGGAGGGCGCCTCAAGTACACTGCGGTTGCACCACAAGCTTCCTGGCTGGAAGGACACGTGGCCCCGGGGCCCCACAACGGCTTCCTTTGGCCCGCCGCCTCCCCCTCGCCCCCAAGGGCCCGGACGCTCCTCCGACCTCCGACCCCGCGGCCACCTGGCCCCGTCCTCTGCACCTGCGTCCCCCCGCCGGCTCACCTGGCGCCGAGCCTGCGCTCCTAGTGGCCCTCGGACTGCCCGCGGAGCCGCCGCACCCCCCCCCTCGCGCCCGCGCCGCGCTCCCCCGGCCCCCGCCCCGCCAGCCTCGTGGCCCGGCTTCGGGCGTCCGTCCGTGCCACCCCCGCGCCCCCAGCCCGCACTGACCCCCGCGGCCGCGCTTCAGTCTCAGGCTGGCTCGGAGGCGGCGGCCGAGCCCGTCCATGGCCCGGCGAGTGCCCGGCGCCCGTCCCGGGTCCGCGCCGGCCCCGCCCCCGAAGCTCGCCCTCCGCGGGCCCGGCACTTTCGCTTTCACGCGGGGGGCGGCCGAGGGCACAGGCCCGGGACGAGGAGGCGCACCTTCCGGACTGCGGGCCAACCCCCGGCGCACCTGGGCGGGCCGGCTCTGCCCTCGGCCCCCCTGCGAGGTGGCGTGCGGTGACAGAGGGCGCTCGACGCGCGTCCGGGAGGAGGCGGCGCCACCGCGCTCCCACCCTCCGTGGGGCGCCCCGGGAAGTTCGACTTGCCCAAGCCCGCGGTCCCCGAACGCGCGGGAGCGACGCGGTCACGCCCCACCTCCGCGGACGAGCGGGGAGTGCCCTCTGGGCATCGGGGCCTCTTCCAGGTGGCTCCGGACTTACCTCAGAGGGCACAGAATTCTCAGAGTCAGCACACTCTTCCACCTTTCATCTCTCCCCACCCCGCAGCCACTTTAGCCTCTGGCCACTTCCAGATCTTTTGCCTTCTGTGTCCTTGCACCCGCAGGGCACGTGTCCTCCCTCTTTTCCTTGTTTCACTTCCGTAAGAACCAGCGAGCCAACGGCTGCCCTTTGGGCTCCCGAGGAGGGACAGGAGAGGCGCTTGGAGTTCTGACCCTGCCTTCCCTAATTCCTGCCCTGCCGCCCCGCAGAGATGTGAAAGCTAAAGAACAGAAAGCTCTTTGTACTGTGATACGGATGTCAGGGATGATGAGGATGTTCGAGGTGGTGGTGACAATGATGATGATGATGATGTCAGTTGCGGCTGTCCACACTCGGGGTCTAATCCCAAATCCCCATACAGTCTTTCAGCTCCTCCTCCACCCTTCTTATATTCATCGGCTTCCAAACACACAGAGACTTCAGGCTTCAGTGGTCAGACATGAAAATTTGCATCTGATAAGCCCTACTGGCTTCTGAGCCATCTGCAGGGCTCCCTTCCCCCTCCCAGACCTGCATCTGTAGGGTGGGAAGGGTGGAGGGTGCGCAGAGTCCATCTGAAGTGTCTCCATTCACAGAGGTTTTAGCCTCAGTTTCAGTGTGGGAGGCAGAAGGCAGAAGACACAGCCAGAAATATGTCTGGGATCTACAGAAATGACCCTCAGACCTACAGCTCCTTTCCCCCTCCTCTGAATGGCCTCCAGGTACCTCTTCTGTCACAGACAGGGTGGGTGAGCAGGAGTGGAGAATCCAGCCCTGGTATTAAGCTGTCTAGTCTTTGCCAGGAGGTTATAAAAGTTGTCTGTGTTCTGCGCCTATGCAATTTTGTACTTAATTACACGGTCGGTTTCTGTTCCCTATTCTCTCTGTGTTACACCCTCACGCAAGATTCCCCAAGTATCTTCTCTTGGCTGCCCCGGTGTCCTATGCTTCTCTGTGTAAGTATCGTGATTATTCATGATTCAACTTGTCCAGTTGGTTGAATATTATCGTGCCTTAGTTTTCCCAGCGGCATCAACCAAACTACTTCCTTCCTTTAAAAACAGAGGAAGAAATATGTGCACGTGCACACTAAAAAGGCATGCACGGAGGTTCATGGAAATCCGATCTGAAATAGCCTCAAACTGGAAATAATCTCAAATGTCCCTAAACAGTGAAATGGATGGACTGTGGCAGATTCTTACAATGGAGTACTACACAGCAGTGAAAATGTAAGTACGCCCCTGCTGCCTGCAACATGGCTACATCACACACATGTGATGCTGAGCCAGAGGACCAGACGCTGAAGAGCACATAATGTAAGGTTCCATCTACATGAAGTTAAGAACAAGCAAAACTACTTCATGGTATGAGAAGCCAGTATGATGGTAGATTTATGAAGAAAGGAGGAAGTAAGGATTGGAAGAATACCATAGGGTATTCTGGGGTGCTGGGAATGTCCTAATTCTTCACCTAGTGGCAGATACACAGATGTGTTTGCTATGTGATCATTCTTTGCATTGTACACGTCTGTGCATTTTTCTATATGTATATGAGTTTAATTTAATTTTATTCATTTTTTAAAAAGATTTTATTTATTTGAGAGAGAGAGAGAGAGAGAGAGTGTGTGTGTGTGTGTGTGTGTGTGTGTGAGCTGGAGGGAGAGGGAGAGAGAATCTGAAGCAGACTTTGTACTGAGCAAAGAGTTCAATGCGGGGTGGGATCCCACAACCTCCAGATCATGACCTGAGCTGAAACCAAGAGTTGGCTACTCAACCGACTGAGCCACCCAGGCGCCCCTATATGAGTTTAATTTTAAAGGATTTTTAAAATACTCATTAGGACCTTAGGGTGACATACACGAAGGTATAAGCCAGTTGAGAATGAGGAAGTGCAGACAACACTAGGAAAGTTAATTGAAATGTTGGGTTAAAATGGGAAAGATGAGAGGGTGTTTATAAGCCTAGGGATGGGAGCAAGCAGGGATGAGCTGTAAAGTAAAGAGAGTGGCAGGTGGATCGAGGTCTGAGAGGAGAGGAGAAGGCGTAGATACAAGATTAGCTTCAAAAGGGAAAAGAGAACTTTATTTGAAGGGGAAAACAGGAGATGAGAATGGGTGTGGATGCTGACTGATTTGTAGATGAGAACGTGGGAAGTTACGGGATAGAACAAGACACCTCGGTTTCTGCTAAGAGAAAAGTTTTTTTCCTCTTTTCTTCCTGTAGCTGCCGTTCCCCACATTCCACAGGTTATTCGCCCAGAGTCTGGCGGTGGAGCAGAAAGAAAATGACATGAGCCTTTCTATTTTTTTTTTTTTTAAGATTTTATTTATTTATTTGACAGAGAGAGAGAGATCACAAGTAGGCAGAGAGGCAGGCAGGGAGAGAGGGGGAAGCAGGCTTCCCGCTGAGCAGAGAGCCCGATGCAGGGCTCGATCCCAGGACCCTGAGATCATGACCTGAGCTGAAGGCAGAGGCTTTAACCCACTGAGCCACCCAGGCGCCCCTGAGCCTTTCTCTCTTGACGGTCTTGAAAGGAAGCTCCCAAGGGAGTTTTATTCAGGGAGGTAGCGTGGCAGAACGGACTGACATTGGAGTCAGCCCTACCTGCCGCTTACTTGCCCTGAAGCCTGAGGCTGGCATTCCCCTGAGCCTCACTCTCCTCTAAGATAATAAAATCATCTTGCAGGGGGGGTTGTGAGCACTAGAAAGAATACATTGTAATCCGAATGTCCAAATGCCCTCACGCCCCAAATCACCATAGTCTCCACCCTGTTTCCTTTCATTGCAGAAGTACTGTCTTTTACCAGGCTCCTGTTTCCAGGGAGTCCTGAGAAACCCTTAAGAAGTGTTTACATGTTCTACAGACCAATTCTGGTAGCCGCTTGTGATCTTTATGGGGATCCAAACTACTACCCTCTCCTTCCGCAGTTACGTCCATTTGCCTCAAGACAGACTGTGACTGTTCTCCCCTGTGCCATTTTTGCCCAACCTGGAGATTGAGCCTATCTCCAGTTCCATACAGTGATCGCTAAGATCAGGAAAGAAGGTTTGTTAAGACTTTGCTGAAGGCTTAGTGATACAAAAAGGATATTGCCAAAGAGGGAACTTAAAAGCCAAGTATCACTGCTCTTGGGGTCTGCAGCGGGGTCCTCTCCTAGATACTTCTCTGCCTGCCCTCACACCCGCCTCCGTGCTCCAGAGGCCAGCTGACCTGAGTGCAGCGGAAATGCTCTGCAGTCTAGCCCTGCCTCCATAGTCACATGTTCTAGAATGATCGACGATGACAATGTTTATTACCTTCAGAGGAGAATGTGGACCCATACCCATGATGTGATCGATCTTGCCCTTTGGCACAAAGACACCAGAACAACAAAGTCAAAAACCACTCCGAAGGATGGGCTCCCTGGCACAGAATAACATTATCGATAGTCCTGTACCGTTCCTCCTCGTAGCTTGAGGTAAACAGAAGCTCAACTATCTAGCCTTCAAACCGTCTTGGAGTTTTGGCTTCTGATCTCCTGTGATGAGTGACTTGGACAATAACCCATACATCCACCAGGAAAAAGCCATGGTGCCAGGATTTGTAAAGGACATCTGAATAATGGAAACAAAGATAACCTTTTATATTACAGCAAAGAGCTTCTGGAGCCAAAGTTCTCCAATCTCTCTCTCTTAGACAAGAGCCTGTGCTCTCTATTTGCATAACCTTGACCAAACCTTCACCCTCCCCCACGTAAATCAGATCCTCCGGTTACAGCCTCAATTCGCACCATGGCCTTTGTTTCTGTAAAAGCACTTATAATAATTTGTAGTTACACATGTATTTCTGAGACTATTCAACTACTCTCTCCTTTTCTAGAGTTTTCCCCAAGAGGCATCGATTGTGTCCCTTTTGCTTAACTCTGTCCCAGGTGCACATGAGGTAATTAGTAAATATTTGAGTAAGTAAATGAATGGATAAATCAAAGGATAGTCTGTCCTAAACTTCCATCTCTAAGGAGACAGGAAATTACTTGAAACGTTTTTGTGCTTCTGGGTTCTACTCAGGGCAAACACTTAGGTTGCTTAACACCCATTCTCCCTTTTGTCTTTGCTGGCAGTCTTTGGCCAAAGTTGTATCACGTGGGCGGAATCTGATCATAGAAGTCCCAGTGTCCTTTCTTGAGCTTCGTTTATAGTGGGCAAGCGATTCAGCCCTGCCCAGTAAGGAGAGATCTATTCTAGTCAAGGGGCGATCTGCTGGGGACGTCTGGTACAGTTTTCTCTAGGAGGGATGGTGTTTTTCTGCGTCTAGACGTCACTGGGTTTGGACAGGACAGAAGCGGCTGAGATGAAGCCAGCGCATGCGCAGAACGAGGCCAACATCCTCTCTGAGGAAAGGGGGCAGGTGACAGGTGCGGCTGGCAGGAACCTGCAGCTGCTTCAGCTCTGCGCTTCTTGTTACCCGAGGCCATAGTTCTCCTTACAGATTAAGGCAGTGAGCTTTCTAAATACATCTTACATGGCATCCAACACAAAGACACATGCATGTAATATGCAAAAATCATAAAACGTTCACAGGACAATACAACTCCTATTCCATGCAACTTCCATTCTATTATTGCATTTTTAAAAAGACGAAGTTGAGTGGGGCCCCTGGGTGACTCAGTTGGTTAAGCGTCCAGCTCTTGATTTAGGCTCAGGTCATGATCTCAGGGTCGTGGGGTCATCAAGCCCCTTGTCAGTCTCTTCACTCAGCGGGGAATCTGCTTCAGATTCTCTCTCTCCCTCTCCCTCTACCCGCCCCCACCCCCTCTCTCTCTCCAAAATAAATAAATAAATTTTTAAAAATTAAAAGACATAATTGAGGCACCCTAAAATGATTATACCAACCAAAAATGTGTGTGACCTACTGCATAAAAAAATTGGGGGGTTTTCTGGTACTTTCCTGCAAATTCTGGAGTCAGACTACCTAGGTTGGTATCTCACCTCTGCCAGTTACTAGCTTTGTTAAATTGGACATGTTTCTTAACCTCTGCGTGATTAAGTTTTCTCCTATCTGGTGGGAATAAGAATGGTACCTACTTCCTAGGGTTGTTTTAAAGATATAACGAGTTAATACATGTAAAGCACTTGGAATGGGGAGCCATTAGGAGGTCTGAACAGAAAACTGACATGATCTCACGAAGACGAATAAGGCATGGTCCCTGTCCTTACGGAGTTTCCATTCCTATGGGAAAGGTATTTTTAATGCAGAGATACTGGAATTAAGAGAAATACACAGCAATCTTAGCGACATGAAGGAGAAACATACATTCCAGCCTGAGAAATAAAGTCTAACCTCCAGGAGGTAGGACTGGGAGATAAAATGAAATCAGAAATTTCTCTTTACTTAAAAAATATAATAGACAAATTTTTAGAGTAATTTCAGGTATATGAAAATCAAAAGGAAAGTACGGTGCAGAGAATTCCTGTATATTCCCGCACCTTCACCCTCACACAGTTTTCCCTGTTATTAATGTCTTGCCTTCGTGTGCTACATTTGTTACAATCGATAAGCCAATATCCATACACTATTGTTAAGTGAAGTCCATAGTTTACTTTGGAGGTCACTGTTTGTCCCATACATTCTGTGGATCTGGCAAATGTATAGTAACATGTATTCATCATTACAGTATCAGATGGAATGTTTTCATTGCCCTAAAAATCCCCTGTGCTCTACCTGCTCATTCCTCCTTCCCTCCCTTGAAATCCCTGGCCACCACTGATCCTTTTATTGTCTCCATTGTTTTGCCTTTTCCAGAATTTCACAGAACTGGAATCGTACAGTATGTAGACTTTTCAGATTGGCTTCTTTCACTTCGCAATATCTACTTACGTTTTAAAAAACCTTTCTAAATACAGAATACATTCAGGAGAAAAAGAACGAATAGAATTTGAAAGTATCTTTTTGGCACTATTCAGGTCTCTGAGCTACCGATAGGCAGAACCAATTTTCTTATAAGCAACTGCTTAATAGTATTTGTTGAACAAATATGAAGAAATTCCCAGCAGTATGACTGCAACATTAACACATACACGACACATATTTGTTGAACCGATCTATAACGCTAACCTTCAATTACACTTAGGAATTTCCCAGTTCTCCCTGGCTATTCATTCAATAGGAACAGACAACTCTCATGGATTGAACTCTTCCTATGTGCAGGCACTACGCTAAGCATTTTATAAACATTACTTCAAGTCAGCTTTACCAATAATCCTTTGAGCTAGGTATTACTATCCCCACTTTATAGATAAAGAAACAGGCTCCGAGATTTAAGAAACTTGCCAAAGTCACAAAGCAGGGAGAGTGCACCTTTCATTCACATTCAGAGGAGAACCTTATCTCCAGGTTCTTGGGGGCGGAGGAGGGGTGGGGGGCGCTGCCGATTGAGTATATCAGCAGTTGCCGTGGAATCTTCCGTGAAAGTCCGCTACTCAAAGTCTTCTACGATGCCCTCAATCAGATATCCTGTGTGATTATAGTCAGGGCAGTCTGCTCACTGCTCCCAAAGTGCCCTGTCTTCCACTCGAACGGATTCCCCAAATTATATATGAGGGTTTTTTGTTTTGTTTTGTTTTGTTTTTTCATTGTTGTTTCCTACATGGGACAGAGGCTCATCATAAGGTATCACAGCTGCTGGAAGTCCTGAGATGTACATGACATCTCCAGAGATAAAGCAGACATATAGCTCGGTAATGCTGGGGAAATGAGCCCACCATTCACCATTGTAAGGGGAAAGAAGGGGACTCAAAGATCAAGGAGGGCTTGTAATTCATCAAAGATCATTAGACATTTCCACCTACAATTAGAAATGAAAAATACCTGATTTTCTCCAATGCTTCCAAACTTCTGACCCAATAAACACGATCTTTCCAAGCAGGTGAACAAGTCTTGGAAATCAAACATATCATCCTGCTAAATAATGTGGTAAGCAGGCAGAGCATAACCGAAGCAGCATCGCAAAGACAAATTACTTTACCTGAATGAACACAATTTATGAAGGTACTGATCCTGTATTCATTTCTTTATTGTCTCCCTGCTTCTTTGTACAGTTTCCCAGAGCTACGTATTTTTCTCATCTGACCGACTTAAAAGCACCTCAGTGTCATGACGGGCGGTAACTGACATTTCAGAGTCAGGGTTTGGTCTGAGACTCTGGATGGGGAAACAAGGCTTGCACAACAATTCCAAGATCCTTCTAGAAGAGCCCTACCCTCATAAGCTGAACCCTTCTTAGAGTCATAAAGTCTTCTCAATCCTATGCCTTTCTCAGAATATAGTACATTGTCTAGCCCTGTTTTGATTTTTGAATGGTAACCCTTTATAACATTTTTACCAAGAAGTTTTCCACATGAATTTTAATAGACTAATTTGAATCCAAACTCCTCTCCTTGTCTGAATTGCAGGGAAATATTTCTACTGCCAGCTTGAATTCCACACCCTCTTTGTCCCCCTGCATCTCACTTGTCCCATCAACCACCATATTCCGGTCATTTATTGACAGAAGCCTAGAGTTGTAGGATGTCAGGTTGGGAGGGACGGTGTCTCAGGCATTTCTACGCTCCAGGCTGTCCCTGTCATGTGCTGGGCCCTCAGCGGGCACAGTCAGGGCAATCGGAAAATCCCCGCCTTGAGAAAATGAGAGTCTGCCCGTCCCTGGCCTTCCTGGCAGGGGCAGGAGGTGGGGTGGAGGGGAGTGTGTGTGGGATGGTGGGGAAGTCTTGTCACCATACTAGTTAGCGGCTGTCGGGATCAGAACCCAAGAGGGCTTTGTCCAAGCCCGTCTTCGATCTGATCTGATGAATAACTATCTTCCATTTTTTCCCTTTTATTCGCTTAATAAGCAAAGACAACAGAGAGCAGTGAGCACTTAGCACAGCCCTAGGACATGGAAATCAGTAAATATCATTTCATTGACTGATAAATGACATCAACCCCCAGCCGTCCACGTTCACCCTAATAACAGAGCCCAGGAAGTTATGACCTCCGTGGACCCACAGGTCCCCTCCCCTGCCCCTGCCCAGCCCAGGAAGGAGCTGTGCTGAACAACCGTGACCGTGGCCACTGTGGGAGAAGCTAAGGAAATGATGAAAGGCTTTGAAAGATTAGCATGTGAAGAAAGGGGGAAGGGAGGGGAAAAGTCGCAGTGGGCAGGACTCTGGGCGGGGGGAAGAGAGAAAAAGCTGGCTGAGTAGAGGGGCTAGGGGCGGGACTAGCATCACCCTCACAACCGTGACCTCCCACCTGGGTCTCAGAGACTGCGCTCTTCTCTTCCCTTTTGCTCCTGCAGAGAATATCGTTCCATCTTATGTCTCGGTCATAGTTAAAGAGATGAGGCACATAGACGTGTGTACGGACTAATACACACACTCACATAGGTGCCCACGGGTCTCTTTAACTATAGGTACCAAGTTGACGCGTGTTCCCAAACTGGACTCTTCTGAATACAGCTGCTCAAACTCGGGGCCCTCGGGAGCTTGTGCTCTTGAGATTAGACGCCGACTCAAGGGTCAAGGTCAGCCTCAGCCTGGGCAGGTGTCCTTACCAGACCTGACCGAGAGCTGAGAAGGGCCAAGCTCACTTCATCATTTCTCCTCTTCTCAGCTCGCTTTCCCCGTCACTCTAGCACCTCTCCCTGCCGACGTCCCTTGCTGAGCGTCCCCTGTGTCCCAGGCATGCTGCTCGGTGCTACAGACCTTGAACTTGGCTCCGAGGAGGTGCCATCTCAGCTCTCAGAGTTTTCACACCCAACATAATCTGTGGGCTTCTTGCAAAGCCCAGGGGAGACTTGAGTTGTGAAAATGTTTTGCACAAGGGGGGTATCTGAGCAAATATTACTCCGCGTCCTTCCGTGGGGCTTGTAACGGAGCTCACGAGCGAGCTTGCCGCCCAGAGGAAGCGGAACGTCGCAGTACTTGGCACCCGCTGGACCACACGAGAGGTGGGAGGTCTGAGCAGCAATCAAAGTGTGACTATGTGGGAGATCATGAGCATCGGGTTCCCAGGGTGAATGGGGCTATGAAATTAAAGCCGCTTTGTTTTGCTTTTGCTTTATCATTTTTTTTCTTTTTGTGATATACAAGAAAAACAAAAAACCAAAAAAAAACAAACCAAAGGAAACCAAATTCAGATTGGTACTTATTCTATGGGGGCCCAGATACCAGTCCTCGGCTTATCCGGAAATTGAAAGTATCAGTTGCCCTAGTGACAGAGGCCCGGCTGCTGGAGACCTGGGGGTGGAAGGTGGGGCCCAGGTTGTTTACCAGTTTGCTCTGGGGAAGGAGGTGAAACCGTCACCCGCGGCACTAACCAGAGGAAACTGCTCGTTCCCCAAGGTTGTCGTAGAGCTTCCTGCCAGAGCATCTGACCCTGGAGGTCACGACGGAGGTGGGCCTTCCCCACAAAGCCTTTCCATAGACGGAGGGTTTGTGAATGACCTGCCCACTGCCTCCGGCTCAGACCCGAGCTCCTTCAGGATGACTGGGGCGGGGCGGCAGGTAGAGACTGAAACAGGCTTTTGTTTGGTTCTGGGTTTGGTGTTTTTTGTTTTTTTTTCTTTTTTTTTCAGGCTTTCGAATTTCTGTTGAAACCCTGGCTCTACCACATGAAAGTGACAGGACTCCTTCCCTGTAAAATGGGGACAGTGTGTAACGCCTGCTGGCTGAGGGTCGTGGAACTTTCTCTCCCATCCATCTCAATTTTCCCCTTCCCTTTTGGATTCCCAGGATCCCTCTACCCCTCCTCTTCTGTGGCCAGACAAACCCAAAAACTTTTCTACATTTGGCAAAGCAGTTTTGCTTTCTTTGTGTCATGCGCTGCTCTCTACACCAGATCCTGGGACCTAACTTTTCAGAATTGAGTGCTAGGCAAGAGCTTTGCTGACGACAACAACAAAAGTTCTCTAAAAGGGATTCTGCCTCCAGCTCTAATAGAACATACAATCCGCCCCCCCCCCCCACACGCTACACTGGTTCTTCACTCTGCACTTTTAATTTTCTTGTCTCTCTTTCAAGCAGCTTATTTGTGAAGTCTTTCAAAATCACTGTGCCATCACGCCGGCACGGTAGCAGTGCCTGTTTATCCACCTGCCAAACACGGGAACAGGGGCAAGTTGTTTTGTAACAAAACTGCAAAAAGCAATCAATCAATGGTAGAGATTGTCAATCACTAATCTAACATTCTTCATGAAGTGTGTCCCTTTCACTCTGCTAACAGAACCTCATGAGTTTAGCTACCAGCAGAAATCTTTTGACTCTAGGGAGAGAAGAGCTCCTGCTCTGGCCATAAAGAATGAATTGCAATTGGCCTAGACCACACATAGAATCTCATTCTCCAAAGGTTGGGTACGTGACCCAATGAAATAAAAAGGGAGAGTTCCCGGATGTGGCTTCCAGGAAAGCTTTTGCTTTCTTGGGTTAAAAAGGGACAAACTCCACTGGCAGGGTCCCTTTTGTCCCTTTGTCATTTCTTCTTTCCTGGAATACTGATACTATGCCTGGAAGTATGGCAGCTAGCTTGGAACCATGAGGCACAAGAACAAGGATAAAGACACAATCTGTTAAAGTATAGTTTCATAGAAAGATAGCAAGAGACTGAGAGAGCGATGGTAACCTTGAGTAGTGGACCAACTCTGGTCTAACAAGTCATGTGAAATGAATAAGCCTCCATTTGTTTATGTCATTGGGATTTGTGTTATACATACCTAAATGCAGTCCTAACTGATACATAGTTCTTGCTCTTAAGAAATCGTCAGTGGCTCAGTGTATACAACTTGACATCACTCTTCATTCTAAATCCAGTGCACGAAAAAATCCTGTCTGCTCTACCATCAAAATATATCCCCGGGGGTGCCTGGCTGGCTCAGTCGGTAGAGCATGGGACACTTGATCTTGGGCTCATGAGTTCGAGCTCCACAATGGGTGTACAGCTTACTTAAAAAGAAAACCCTACAAAATATATCCCAGATTTCAACCATTTCTCATTGCACTGATATTAACCTGGATTAAGCCGCCATCATTTCTCACTCGGAATATTACTAGCATTCACTTAACAGGCAGCCTGCGTCTCGCCTTCCCCTCTGCAGTCTGTTCTCCACACAGCAGCCGGAGAGGTTCCATTCAAAGGCGAATCAGAGGGTATCACTTCCATCATCAAAACTCTCCAGTGGTGTCCGGTTACCCAGAGCAGAAGCCAAAATCCTGAAAATGACCTACAGGGTACCTGTGTGAGTTAGCTCCCGGTTTTTTGTTAGTTTAGTTTCCATCATTCTGCTTTGGAGTTCTACTGCTATCTCATCTACGTCTACGCCCATCCAGTGAATTTTTCATTTTGAGTACTTCATTTTTCAGTTCCTGAGCTTCTTTTTTTTTTTAATTGGGTTTCTCTCTTCATTGTACTCATGTTTCCCTTTCCATCCTTGAACGTAGTTGTAATAGCTCCTGCATGGTCCTTGTGTATTAATCTCTCTCACTTCTGGGCCTGTTTCTAGACAGATTTTTTTCCCCTTGGTTCTGAGTCACATTTCCTGTTTTTTTGGCATATCTCATAATCATCATTGGATGCCGAACACTGTTATGTTGTCGATTGTTCAGTGTGTGTGGGCAGACCGTTCATTGACTTACAGATTGACTCGAGCATTTTGCAGCTTGTGTTTAAGTTTTTCAGGGAAGGGCTAGAGCCTTCTTTAAGGGCCAATGTGTCCTTTACTAAGCATGGCACCTTCTGAGATCCCAATTTAATTTCCTAGCCGCTCAACCGACGCTTTCCACCTGGACTCGCTCAGAGTTCACAGTCCCGCAGTGGGTATTGCCTAACATCTGAAAACATTGGTTTCATAGATTTAATCTAGATTTCTAATTTATGGCACGAGGGTTACTCAGTCGTAACTGGAAGTGGCCACAAACACTTCTTTTTTTAACGAATTCTGCATTTTTTATTTCATTTTGCCATTTTTGCCATCAGATGAAATGATTAATAATGATGCTGAAGAGGGAGGTGAAGGCGGCAGCAGCTCTTTGGGAGATGGATGGAACGCAAGTGGATTTAAAAGTTATGAACAGCAGAGTGACCCAGAGTACCAGAATGGGGTCCCCAGGTCCTTCCTGGGCGGCAACCCCCAAAAGCAAGTATGTGTTCAGTCTGCGTAAGAGACAGAATATCTCATGTTTCATTTTTTCAAGTTTTTACTAAATTCTAGTTAGTTACCATTATATGCTAACATTGGTTTCAGGTGTAGAATTTAGGGATTCATGCTCACCACAAGTGCCCTCCTTAATCTCCGTCACCCATTTAGCCCGCCCTCCACCCCTTCCCTCCATCAACCCTCAGTTTGTTCTCTGTAGTTAAGAGTCTCTTATGGTTTGCTTCCCTCACTGTCTTTTTTTTTTCCTTCCCCATGTTCATCTGGTTTGTTTCTTAAATTCCACATGTGAATGAAATCATATGGTATTTGTCTTTCTCTGATTGACTTATTTCCCTTAGCATAATACTCTCTAGCTCCATCCATGTCATTGCAAATGGCAAGATTTCATTCTTTCTCATGCCTAATATTCCGTTGTATATATATGTACCACATCTTCTTTATCCATTCATCAGTCGATGGACATTTGGGCTCTTTCCATAGTTTGGCTATTGTTGATAATGCTGCTATAAATATAAACATCAGCGTGCATGTATCCCTTGGAATCAGTATTTTTGTATCCTTTGGCTAAATACCTAGTAGAGCAATTGCTGGGTTGTAGGGTAGTTCTATTTTTAACTCTTTGGGGAACTTCCATTTGACCACAAAAACTTCTTAAGTGTACATTAAACTAACATTTCGGCCTCCATGCTAGTTTCTAGGAGACCAAGTTGAGTGCGAGTCCACGGGCATGCTGTAGAGGAAGTGAAACTCAGAGTGGGGAAATAATTTGCCTAAAGACAAAGCTGTTGCTGGAGCTAGGAGTAGGGCCCAGGTGTTTTGTGCTCTTAGGCTGACCTTTATGCTCAAACCATATCATCTTTTCCCGGCTTAGCTCCTCGGAGCACCCCCTTCCCCCTCAATTCTTGTGTTCTAACATTTGCAATACTGACTCCCCTCCAACATCTCCTCCTACCTTCTTTCAGACTAGCTGGGAAAGGTCTTTCAAGCCCAGCGCATCAGACCATTTAGAAAGACTGAGACCCACTCCATCTCAAGCCAGCCAGTGGAATGAGCTTTTTGATTCTCCCCACTTTGACATCTGCCTCAGGTTTTCCCCTCTTACCAGCTTGCAACAAGATGAGACCATATCGGGGCGCCTGGGTGGCTCAGTGGGTTAAAGCCTCTGCCTTCAGCTCAGGTCATGATCTCGGGGTCCTGGGATTGAGTCCCACATCAGGCTCTCTGCTCAGCGGGGAGCCTGCTTCCCCCTGTCCCTCTGCCTGCCTCTCTGCCTACTTGTGATCTCTCTCTCTGTCAAATAAATAAATAAAATCTTTAAAAAAAAAAAAAGATGAGACCATATCTGTGAAATTGTGTTGTGACCGGCAACACTTAAGAAAATGGGATTCATCGAAAAATAGAGTAGAAGACATCTGTTTCTGTGTGTCCGGTGATAAGGGGATAAGGGTCACAAAAGGCCTCTTTTCTCCAGAAGGACTCGTTCCAGGGACTTGCTGCCCAGCCGCAGGGGTGCCTTGGCTGCTGGTTTCCTCAGGGTCCGCTCTGAGGCAGATACCCTTTTTCCCAAGGTCATGGCCTTACTAGGGGACTGAATGAGATGGAAGGATAAAGGCTCGGGCATTTCAGCCCGAAGCAAGACCACTCTGATGACAGAGCGCCTGGCCAGGTGGGCCAGAGCTTTGTCAGAGCTGCATCGTGACTCAGCTTCTCCCCCTGCCCACTCCTGCCTCCTCCTCAGCCTTTCCCAGGTGACAATTCCTGGTGAATGATCTGTGCCCAAGTTCTGGCTCCACATCGGTTTCCAGAGAACCCAATCCATGACTCCAGGAACCATCAATGGGCCATAGAGTCCAAGTTGCCTGCAGCCATGGCCTCAAGGTTAGGCGGTGGGTGGTAACGCCCTAGACCTTCACCCTGATTCAACAGCAGTGGGCTCCTCATAACTTTCCACCGCCCTTCTTTACGAATGTGATGGAAAATTGAAGTGAACATCCAGAATGTATCGGAAAATAATATCAGATATTTATTGAGTGCTGCCCACACGTGATCACATTTGATCTCCACAAACGATCCCACAGGAAAGGTAACCCTATCATCCCCACTCTGTAAAGACCTTCCCTAGGTCTGTCTGCAAAGAGTCCGGGCAGGTGCGTGGGTAGGTGATGAAGGCAATCTCAGGCTCCTTCCAGGGTCCTGGCCCCTTCTTCCATAGTGTGAGCCCCTGACAGTGGTTTCCTTCTCATCTCTGGCTGATGCTCACATCCACCCTCTCCTCCTTCCTCCCCCAGCTCTCGCTTCTGCCCATCTGGCAGCCCCTGCACTGGCCCCACCGGCAAAGCAGCGGCACTTTCGGTGCCCAGCCCCCACCCCTGAAAGCAGGAACACGAGCAGCTCTCAGCCCACATCCTGTATCGGAGCAAAGTTCTCACAGGTGGTTCAACCCAGACAAGCCTTTATGCAACAGCTTTCAGCTTACCGCCAGTCTGGCAACCACCAAATCTGGGCTCCCAAGAGGTCACTCATTCATTCATCCATTTATCATCGATGAACTACCCCCGCAGGGGTAGCAGCCAGTGATGGCCCTACTGGGTCACACAGATGACCCACCTACTCATCTATTCGTACGCTTGTTTGTTTCACAATGACTTCCTGAGATCCTATTTTGTCTGCAGCGCACGTCCTGGCAAAATGGTGGGAGCGAGCAGCAGCCTTGACCTTGCATTCCTCGGGAAGGGAGAAAGGTTAGATAGAGTCCACTATCCAACTACTTTACCATATAGCCCAGTCCCGCACACAGTGTCCAGAAGGACGTACGAGAGGTTTTTAGTTCAGGCGGGATAGTGACTTCTTACGCAGAAGGGGTTCTCAGACAAGGCGGGTGTTCGGGTAGCTATTTTGGTTGGTTCCTCCCTAGTTCTTTCTGGGCGGGGTCTTTTCAATTAGGCTATCTGGGGGCCTCGCAGGTAGCCTCTTCTCACCAAGGAACAAATACCTCTTTCAGAAGCTGCTCTCTCCTCTCTTCCCTCCCACTGCTCTGTCTTGTAGACCAGCCTTTCTCAGCATGCTTCCCATGTGTTTCCAAGGCTGACATACGCTGAAAAAGCCCATCCCTTCCTCTGCCTAGAGGCACATAAACAAAATGCCCGTTTCTGTTATACCAAGTTTAGGCCTGAACCAGGTCCCAGGAAGCAACACGGGGAGGTGCCAAGCCTTAGGAACGCATGCATGTTGGGGCAAGCAAGGAAAACCCATCTTGCGGTATTTAGAGCAGTGTTCCTTCTTCTTTTTTCTGCATTTTCCCCTTCGACTTTCCCTGGTGTTCTTCCTCTGCTTCCTCCTTCTTTTGGGTCCATACGCATTGCCGTATTTCCGCAGTGAGCCAGGTTATAGATTCATTCCTCTCTCCCTACTCATCCTTCCAATTTTCAGAGACAATCCCTATCCCAAGAAAAGACTGAGAGGCTAGGGGGACAGTACCCTCCCAGGAGCCTACCAGGTGTTGAGCGCCTGCCAACCGCCACCAGAGGGCGCTGCTTCCCCTGGGCTCCTGCGGGGGAGGCTGTTTGCAGGTCCAGCAAGGGGTGGTTCAGAGGCTCCGCAGGGACAGCCACCCAGCTTTCCCTCTGGACAGTGGCAGTGCATCTGTTGCCTGATAAAGTGCCATCTTCCATTTTTATTCGCTCCTTTGGCAGAACAGGCTTCTGAATGTTCCTCCTCAAGCAAATCACTAAAGCCTATGGTTTCTGACCACATCTTGGGTTAATAAGTAAAGTTTTCCCCACTTTTAGGGCTTCAAGTCTTTCCTGGGGTTTCAGAGCTAGGTCTTGCCTTCTGAGGCCCCTGTAAATCATGGTGACCCAGAACTGGCATTTAAATCTGACCTTATGAACCAAAAATGGATGTTCTCACATTTCTGGCCATCTGGCATTTCTCAATTGCTGGGACGCCCCTAAAGGCCCATTGGCCACTCTTGCTCTCCGTGTCTGCCCAGGGAGACCATTCCCGCCCCCAGGACTTCACTGACGGCTGAGGGCTGAGTGCTGAGTATGTTTCTAACTTTTCTTCTGCACCTTGGCAATGCCCAGACCCTCTTTCCAACCCTGTCTCAAAGCTAGCTTGCTTGCTTGCTTTCTTTCTTCTTTGTTTCTTTGTTTCTTTGTTTCTTCTTCTTCTTCTTCTTCTTCTTCTTCTTCTTCTTCTTCTTCTTCTTCTTCTTCTTCTTCTTCATCTTCTTCTTCTCTTTCTTTCTTTCTTTCTTTCTTTCTTTCTTTCTTTTCTTTCTTTCTTTTTTCTTTCTTTCTTTCCCTTCCTTCCCTCCCTCCCTCCCTCCTTCCTTCCTCCTTCCTTCCTTTCTTTTGAAGTTTTAATTAAAATTCCAGTTAGTTAACATACAGTGTATGATTAATTTCAGGGGAACAATATAGTGATTCAACACTTCCATACAACACCTGGTGCTCATCACAGGGACATTCCTTAGTCCCCATCACCTATTTCACCCATCCCCCCACCCACCTCCCTCTCACTGTCAGTTTGTTCCCTATGGTTAAGAGTTTGTTTCTTGGTTTGCCTCTCTCTCTCTTTCTTCTCCCCTTTGCTCTTTTGTTTTGTTTCTTAAATTCCACATATGAATGCAACCATATGGGATTTGTCTTTCTTTGACTGACTTATTTCTCTTATAAAAGCTCACTTTCCAGAGGTAGCCCGTCTGATCCGTGCCAGAGAGCCCCCTCGTTCCACTTACCAGTCTCCATCCCATTGGTACCGCTCTGCTGCTCAGATTCAATCCTCTGCTCCTTCCTCCTGTGTCTTGCATCACTCCTGTCCTTGTCCTTCTTCCTGGGTTCTGTCAGAAGCCATAGATGAAGATTGATAGTTCGGACTTCGTAAAAATATTTTTGTAATTGCACAAACACAATATAAACAAACTATGAAGGAAAAAAACATGGGAAAATTGAAATAAACATGAGAGAGAAAAAATCAATACATGTAATACAGAGAGAACTCCTAAAAAGTAATACAAAAAAGATGGACATTCCGATAGGAAGGGCAGGCAACTCAGTGTAGCAATAGTATTGGCCAAGAAATACAACCTTTAATTGCTCGACCTTTAATTTTAATATAAATCAATCTTTAATTTTAATATAAGTTAAAATAAGAAGGCATCGTTTAATACAAAAGGTATAAAAGACTGATAATACCCATTATTTGTTAGAATGGGGGTAATAGGCATACTCTCTACACTGGTGGAGGGAATACAAACTGAACCACATTTTGAAGAGTCGTATAGAAACGATGAGTGCATGTTCTTTTATACAAACTCATTGCAGTATTGCCTGTTGTTGTGGAATTTAGAAACAACTAAAATCAGTGGGAGATTGTAGCCATTGAAAGGGCATTAAATTGATATATCTAGATTGATGACATGTAAGGAAGCTTTACCTTAAATTGTTGAATGTGTTTGTATAGAGAGAGACAGAGACAGAGAAAGAAGGTTAGGAATGATATATACTAAACCATTTTTTTTTATACTAAACCATTAACAGTGGTTTTTTTTTTTTTTAGAGAATGAATAGTTACTTTCGTTTTCTGCCTTACATACTTTCATATTCTTTAGGGTTTGTTCCAGTGCACATTTGCTACAATTATAAATTTTATTTCAAATTTCCAGCTTAGGGGAAAAAAGGAACAATTTGTTTATGTATTTGTCTCTCCCCCTAAGGACATAAGTTATTAGAAAGCTGGAACCAAATCATATTTATATTTATAAAGTAGCTGGCATAAATACTCCATTCATACATATATACATATATATGAAATACTCCATATGAATATATATCCACATATATATATATCCATGTATATATATGGATAGTTTTTTTAGATTGAGCGCGTATGCATATGCAAGCTGGCGAGGGGGTTGAGGGGGAGGGAGGGAGGGGCAGAGGAAGAGGGAGGCAGAGAATCTCCAGCAGGCTCCATGTCCAGCACAGAGCCCAATGAGGGGCTCGATCTCACGACCCTGAGATCATGATCTGAGCCGAAATCAAGAGTCAGACACTTAACTGACTGAGCCACCCAGGCGCCTCATCCATTCATGTATTTTGACTTGATTTTCTTTTACACATTTTAAAGGTTGACACTCTATTTAGCGTATCCTTCATTCCCTATACTATTATATTTAGTCATATTTACATATTTGCCTCCCTAAATAGAGTCAAGTTCCTTGACACAGATCAGATGCGTCCCTTATAAGCTCCTAGCAGCTCACTGCCAATGTAAAGTTTGCACTTCCCATAAAGTTTGCTGCACTTGTTGGATACTGAGTGATTAAAAGTCGTACTCCCTTTCTAGACTCCAATGCCCCCAGCCATGTTCTCTTCCTCTTCTCCGGTGGAACTTTGACTGCTGTCTGTGTGACCGGGAAAGAGCACAAGTCTGGAAAGGAATGTCTCAGGACAGGCAAAGTCAGGATAGGCAATGTAGCACTCGAGCAGAAGACCTTACTTGGGACAGAATCCATAACTTGAACCTGGAATGCAAACCACTGTCATGACCTTGAAGGTAACACAATCCCGGCCAGGCTGGGAAGCGGGCAGAGCGCTGGGCAGAGCGGACACGGCTGCCTGGGGGAGACCATCTTCACATATCTGGGCTGATCCATTCTTACGTTCCTTTGCAACCATCTGCCTTGTTTTCTTATGGATTACGCTGGTTTTGGTGGGTTTCCCATAGACTTTTAAAATAATTACTGTAATAATTTTGACTACCATGAGTCTACCATTGAGTGTAGTCTGAGTTAAGGGCTTTTATTCACACGGGCAGTAGGGTAACCATGGACTCCACCACGATCCTTCATGACAAAAAGCATCAGTTTTAATTTCCTAAATCAGAATAAATCTGATCCTATGCCCTTAACTTGCTGGACTGATGAGAAATCCAACCTCGATCATTAGTAACGCTCGCCGCGCCCCCCCGCCCCCAACAGCTGATCTGACTTTGGTCCACATATTCGGGAGTTCCCACGGTCATTGTTGCTACGCTCCAACCCAAGCCTACCTATTGCCCTAGAGGCAGGTGCTTTGGCTGCCACCGTCGTCCTTGGGTCGTGGGTAGCCTGTGGCTTCTTGGGCAGGTAGGAGCTGTTGCTGACCCACCAGCCAGGCCAAGATGGTCAGAGTGGGAGCAGAGGGCTGGGGCTCCCTGAGGACAGACCCCTGGAGAGGACTGGCCATGCTGTGCTGGAGTAGGGCCCAGAGCAGTTTGAGATCTTGTAGACTAGACGCCTGGGCGCCGCCTTCCATGTCTGAGCATTTATGTTTTAGTACTCAGTTCAGGCCTCAGTTTACTAATAACTTGGGGGCTTTGAAATATTTGTTTGTTTCCAAGCTTAACTTACATCAGAGTAGGCAAAGCGACCTTACAGCGTGCTTCCTCTCCAGGAATTCTTGTGTGGGATTCTGGGAGGCTAGATGAGGCCCTCCAAATCTCCCCCTCTGGGCCTTCCTTGACTTCCTCTCAGACCTTGGACTTGGCTTTGTTCTCCTGCAGCTGCCGACTTGTTCCCTCAGGCATGCACACACACACACACACACACACACACACACACACACACACACATCATTGTGCTCCAGCAAGTGTGGCCTCATTTGTGCAATCTTGACCCTGTGGTGTAAGGCTGTCCTGTTCCTACTATTTGTGGGGCCCAGGGCGAGGGTACAAGTAGAGGTCTGCACTTCATATGCTTAAATATTTCAAAGAGCTAACTGTTAAAATATGATTTATACTCCCATGTTAATAAACAGGATTTCACAACAACTGAGAAGATCAGGTTTGAATTTAGCATTCTCAGACTCCTGGGGATTCTGTTCGAGCATGTGTCCGGCACTCGGCCCCGGGGCAGCCCCCCTCTTCTCCCTTTCAGCTTCTCGCGGAGCTGGGGGTTCACACACACACACACACACACACACACGCACATACACACACACAACTTGTGAGCACCTCAGGCTTTGCATCCAAGCTTCAACTATACCCCACCCTCCACCCCAACACACACACACACACACACACACAAGGTCCTTTGGGCCAATCATGTGCACACCAGCCTTGGGGTCCACACTCAGGATGACGGGACCAAAGCAAAGGCCTGTGCAGCCCTGACAGTGGGCACCAGGCTGTTTGGACAGGAATCCTGAGTCACGGTTTAGAAGAGGAGAGATGCAAGTTCCAGGGGGCTATGGCCCTAGCCCTGGAGTCTCATCTCACGGCAAACGGTGCAGCCGGAGGAGGACCGGAGCAGAACCGCCAAAAGCAGGGGGCAGCCAACTACGCCCATAGATCAAATCCAGCCCATTGCCTGTTTTTGTAATAAAAGTTTTGGGGGGAACACAGCTATGCCCAGTTTGTTGCCTGTGGCTGCCTTCTCTCTACAATGGCAGGCTCGGGAAGTTACAGCAGACACGGTATGGCCTGCAAAGCCTACAATATTCCTGTCTGGCCCTTGATGGAGAAGTTTGCAATTCTTCCTCTAAAGCGTGGTGCCCAGAGCAGTCACTAAGGTCATTAGGGTGCAAGGCTGTTCCTGGGTCCAGACACTTCCATTTCACCATCAACTTCCCCTAATTCTCCCGCTTTTCTTCCCTTCCTTTTCCTTCTAGAAAAAAACTTTTTTTTTTACTTAAACTTTGAACCCCACTTCCACCAGTCTATTTAATCCTCACAGCTTATGAAGGAGGCCATTTGCAGATTTGCAGATGAGCTAAGTGGGGCTCAGGGAACATAAGGCCGGAATTCCGCAGAGGAGGGGCTGGGGATGGCTATGCGATCTGAAGGGGAGTGAGAGCCAGACGCTCGGGGATTTATTTCCGAGGGGCTTAGAACCTTCCCTTACGACCGAGAAAACATCAGACATATGCACCACAGAACAGGGGTGGCAAGCGGTGGTGGACCAGGGGAACTCAGTCCCCAAAGCCCCCAAACTCTGCCCCAGGGCTCAGATTTTCTTATGATAAGGTAGGCACTCCCTGGGACACGGCTCTGATCTTCTAACCAGTTTAGTGGTTTCCTCGGGACATTGTGTTCCCAAGAAGCAGAAAAGCAGAATAATCAACAGCACAAGCTGGAGTCAGACTGCCCGGGTCCACGTCACGGCTTTGTTGCTAGCTTGTTGGCTGTGCAAACTTGGGCCAGTTGTTCACCTTCTCTGTACCCCAGTTTTTTCATCAGTCAAAGGGGGGTAATAAGAGTACTTATCTCCCAGAGCAGCCAAGCTCTCAGCATCACTCTTCCCAGGACAGGCAGTTGCTGTCATTTTTCTGGATTATTTTCTCCCCAGATCCTCAGCACTGAATTCCACGTGTCCCAGGAGGTATCACCCACGAGGGACTCATTGTGGCCACCGTGTCCTGGAGTCTGCCACGTGCAGCACAGCCTCCCAGCCACCTAGGAGCTAGCTGCCGATTTACCTAAAGGGACCTTGTGCCTGTTAAACGCTTAGCATATTGACCGGATGACAACTGTGTGCCAAGCATTACGCGGGATGCTTTTCATTTATTATTTATGTAACCATCACAACAAACAGCATGAAGCAGGAATATTAAAGTTTAAAAAAACATTTTTAAAGTTGAGGAAACAGGGGCACCTGGGTGGCTCAGTCGGTTAAGCATCTGTCTTCGGCTCAGGTGACAATCTCAGGGTCCTGGGATCGAGCCCCGTGTCAGGCTCCCTGCTCGGTGGGGAGCCCACTTCTCCCTCTCGTCCCTGCTCCTGGTCTCTCTCGCTATCTCCATCTCTCTCTCTCTCTTCAATAAATAAATCTTAAAAAAAATAATAAAGTTGAGGAGACTGATCACAGAGAGGTTAAAAGTTTTCCCTAGCCCACAGACTGGCGAGAGGCAGAACCCAGGAATGCCTGATCAGATAGGTTAATGACGCTTCACTCCAGTAGGGACTCCAATGGGCGGGTTGTAAGGTCAAGCTCTCAGGACCTGGGTGCGTGCTGGAAGACAGCAGGGAAGAGAAATTCGGTCTGCTTCCTGACTCTGCCACCTGACTAGTAAGGTCATCTTAGACAAGTGGCTTAACTTCTTTGAAGATCACTTAAAGGTCAAATGAGATTGTGGTTTCCTGCCAGTGACCTCTTCACTGTGCACTGGCCTGGAAGCAAAGCAGGGGAGCTGGGGTGTAAATGGAACCATGGACTCTTATTTCCAGCAAGGATCGGTGTGGTGCGGAGAAAAGAAGGGGAGGGACGAGGGAAAGGCGGCCCGAGCGGAGCAGGGCACATCTGAGTCAGGACTCTTCCTCCTGCACCTGCCCCAGGTCTGCTCCTTCCTCCTGAAAGGAGCCACCCAAGGTGTGGAACAACCCCTAAGAGGCGCCCTATGCCTAGAAGGGGGACCATTGCCCTGCCTATGTCAACCTTAAGAGCTTCACCCTCAAGGCAAGGCCCTCCACACACCTCCTTCTGCTCAGTCGGGAGAGCTAGAGCGCCCCCCCAGGGCATTTGGTGAATTACAATCCCAGAAACACCTGAGAGAGGTAAGGCAAGGTGAGGCAAGACCCAGGGAGGCCCGAAGTTTCAAGGAGAGTGGATGACCCAGCTGCAGAGTCTGGCAGTTGGGGGAGCCCCTCTGGGCAACCGCAGCTGGCTTCCTTCCTTCCCTCAGCTCCTGCACCTTCCCGTCCCCCCAACTCCCAGACGCTCCCTTTTGGTCTCCTCCCCTGCTCTGCTCTGGTCCTGATCCAGCTCAAGGACCACAGTGTCGATCAGAGTTTCTTCCCCTCCCTTGCTCCTATCCTGCTTATAGCAAACATACACAGGAGGCGAGAGATCATTCAGGCCATTAGGCTTTTGCCCCTGGTCTTTGCTTGCTCAGGTGTGAGTGGTAACTGCTGACCAATGTGGGGTCTTTCTCCCTGTCCCTCCCCATCTGGAGCCCTTTCTCTTTGCCCAGACACCTCCTGTGTGAAGGGCCCTACGTCTCTTATGACACTGCAACCTGCCCAAGCTCCAAGTCAGACAAGCCTTCTCAGAAGATGGTTGGTAGTAACAGAAGGCAGGGGGAAAGGGATGCTTGGAGTCCAAGACTCATTCTCTCTGACTTGGCACTCCTAAAATCCTTCCTTGGAAACAATATGTCCATGAGTCCCTCAAAGTCACTGCGAGGAAGCCACTCTCCCATTTCCTCCTCCCCATGATTGGATTATCCCCCTCCCACCATCCTCTTGGATTAATATTCATAATAATAATTCTAAGAGATAGTGTTATTATCCCATCATTAAATGGAGGAAACTGAGGCACAGAGAAGTTAGGGATTTGTTCAAGGTCACACAGCTGGTGGCAGAGCTGGGCTGTGAACTTGGGTAGCAGATTCCGGCCCAGAGCACTTAATCTCTGGTTCGGGTAGGACGTTCCCTTGGTTGAGCGGAACCTCCAGTGACCTTACAGACACAACACTCATCCTGGAAAAGGAGTCCATTCCTGGACCCACAGGGGCCCTTTTCTTACTCTCTTCAGGTTGCAGAGCGCCCACCACTACCGGGGTACCAGCTCAGCCCCCATCACCACTGGGGCTCATGGGGTGGGAGTGCGGGTTATGGTGGATTCTGTGCCAGGAGGGCCAAGAGTCTCTATCCCAGCCCCCCCACCACATCTACGTGAGTGGGCACACCTATGAGGAGGCTTGTCAGACGGGCCTGGTCTTTGAGCTAGCTGCTCTTGCTGACACTTGTTGGGTCCACTGGGGACTATAGGATGGAAGGAGAATTAGATGGCAGATTTGTTTCAGATTTTCAGTTTTCTCTTTGGATTTATAAATCTGCATGTTTCTGCCCTGCATGTAGAGGAGAAGCCCACCTACCTGCTCGCCAGAGGTTGGGGCTGGAAGGAAGATGGAGCAGGGGCTGGGATCTCTCTGAGCATCTCTGTGGCCCATCCTGAGGACAAGGGGAAAGGAAATGGGAGGCTCTGGGCGGCAAGAGAGATCAAGTCCTTGTTCCTTCCCACAAATATGCCTCCAAAGGGTCTTACAGAAGGACTAAGAAGAGTAGCTGGACTCAGGACACTTAATTTACTGCCTTACCTCTTTCAGAAACTCTTCCTTCCCCAAGTTTGCATCTCCCAACTCCAGGGCTCAAACCCCACGCAGCCATAGTGGTTGGTTGAGGACAGGGCATGATGTTGGGGAATCCGAGCACTCCATTTCCACACCTGCGAGGTTAGGAACAAAGACTGTCAGCACTGATTCCAAAATTACCTTTAAAAAAAATCGCCTCCCGGGGCGCCTGGGTGGCTCAGTGGGTTAAAGCCTCTGCCTTGGGCTCAGGTCATGGTCCTGGGGTCCTGGGATCGAGCCCCGTGTTGGGCTCTCTGCTCAGTGGGGAGCCTGCTTCACCCTCTCTCTCTGCCTGTCTCTCTGCCTACTTGTGATCTCTCTCTCTGTCAAATAAATAAATAAAATCTTAAAAAAAAAAAATCGCCTCCTTTTCATCTTTATTGACGCACCACACCCAAACGTACCTTTCAGTTCCCTCAGGGAAGGCACCAAGAAAATGAAAAGAAAAGGCACATCACACAGCAGGGGTGGGAGGTCTCGTTCCTACTGTCCTGAGGACGGCATGGCCTCTGCCCATCCCCAGGCCGGTGTCCGAGCTGAAGAAGCTGAGGAAGAATGCAGCTCACCAGGCGAGGAGGTGCTCCCACACTAACCAGTCCCCCGTGGGCGGAGGTGGAGGGTCCTGCCGCTTATGCTCTCTAGACAAAAGCAAACAGTTGGGGGAGTTTTTCTCCCTCCCCTCTCCTCAGCTAGGGTACAAGAGGGATCTGTAGCCATCTTGGTTTGCTGGCTGGTCACTGTGGTTCCAGCCTCCCATGCACTTAGCGATTTGGCTGCTTTTTCAATTGTATTAGAAGAATGTTTTTGTTACTAGTTGGATCAAAATGATCTGGAATGGATTCGATAAACTTCCACTTAATACTTTCACTTTCTGCTATATTCCGTACACAGAGCTCTTCCTTTAACACGGGGTTGCATCTAAATGTTCCCGAGGGATAACCGGTTTTCCCCTTCCTGGCCCTTTGGACAAAGCTTAAATTATAGTGTCTTGCAGTGACTACTGGCAGTGGGCTTGCTGATCAACTGACATTTGCTTGGGTGGAGGTGACTGGGGACAGCTATCTGTCTGCTCTCCGGGACTGGCTAGGGAGGTCCTGGTGACCAGTTGCCTGTGCCAAGGCCCCAACCATGCATAGGCTGTGAGGTACACAGAGACCTCAGGCCAGCAGTGGTGGAATCCATGGGAAATGTGGGAAATTATAGGTTGGGGGGATGTGGACGATGAATAGGGACATGGGCCAAATTAATGTTTCCTTTTTTTCTGTTTTTTTTTTTTTAAGATTTATTTATTTACTTATTTATTTGACAGAGAGGAGAGAGATCACAAGTAGGCAGAGAGGCAGGCAGAGAGAGAGGGGGAAGCAGGCTCCCTGCTGAGCAGAGAGCCCGATGCGGGACTCGATCTCAGGACCCTGAGATCATGACCTGAGCCGAAGGCAGAGGCTTTAACCCACTGAGCCACCCAGGCGCCCCCTTTTTTTCTGTTGTTGTTGTGTATGTATGTGTTTGTACAGGTATAGAAGTGAAGCTTGATTTATAGAACAAATTCACAAGGTTTTAAGTAATACCACATTTATATCCAAGTTGTCAAATGCTTCAAATAGAAAAGCAGATAAATTAATTGTAGTAATGGGTGAAATTTTCCCACCCAGTTCATGAAGTAAAAGTAAGGCTTTTGGTGGTTCATTTTGTCAAAGATAAAAACATCTGACGTTATTGTAAATGCTATTGTGAAGTCAGTGAAAAAACTCAACATTGAAAATATTTTTGGTGGTAGGGGCTCAGTGGGTTAAAGCCTCTGCCTTCGGCTCAGGTCATGATCTCAGGGTCCTCGGATAGAGCCCCGTGTCGGGCTCTCTGCTCAGCGGGGAGCCTGCTTCCTCCTCTCTCTCTGCCTGCCTCTGCCTACTTGTGATCTCTCTCTCTCTCTCTGTCAAATAAATAAATAAAATCTTAAAAAAAAAAGAAAATATTTTTGGTGATAATAATAAAGTCAAATATTAGTGGAGTATAACATTATGTGAAACAACATTTTTTTCTAAATTAAAAAAACACACAAAGCAGAAATGCCCTGGGGATTGGGCAGAGGCCACCAATCACTCATTGATGTGTCCAAAACAAACTGTGACCATTCTATCAAGCAAAATAAAAATTTCAAATTTTCAAATATTTTTAGATACATAGAGTAACTGATCGATAGCTTTAAAGAGGTAATTGGGAAAATGAGGTCATTAGGCTGGGCCCTAGTCCAGGCTGAATGGTGTCCTTACAAGAAGAGGAGATTAGGACCGAGACACACAAACAGGGAACCACGTGAAGATACAGGGAGAAGGTGGCCATCTACAAGCCAAGGAGAGAAGCCTCAGAAGAAACCAATCCAGCAGACACCTTGATCTCGGACTTCTAGCCTCTAGAACTGTGAGACAATAAAATTCTGTTGTTTAGGCTGCCCAGTCCATGGTATTTTGTTATGGCAGCCCTAGCGAACTAACATAGAAGGGGCGCCTGGATGGCTCAGTAGTTAAGCGTCCGCCTTCTGCTCGGGTCATGATCCCAGGGTACTGGGATCGAGCCCCGCATCGAGCCCCGAATCCGGCTCCCCACTCGGCAGAAGGCCTGCTTCTCCCTCTCCTACTCCCCCTGCTTGTGTTACCTCTCTTGCTGTGTTTCTCTCTGTCACAAAAAAATAAATAAAATCTTAAAAAAAAAGGTATCAGCATTTTCAAAATAATTAAGTATGAAGAGCGACTTCGAAGATTTCAGGAAATATTATTAAAAAAATTAAAAATAATAAAACCATATTGAAAAATTCTTCACACAATGCCAGTGATACCGAACTAGAAATATGAATAAGAAACCAATCGATGTTTGTCAGTATATAGCAAGAAAAATTACTCAGATTTTTGTTGTTGTTTTAATCATTTTATATTATTTTCATCATGATAAGTGTACTCTTTAATCCCCATCTCCTATTTCACCCATCCCCCTACCCAACTCCCCTCTGGTAACCTTCAGTTTGTTCTCTATAGTTAAGAGTCCATTTCTTGGTTTGTCTCTCTCTCTTTTCCTTTGCTCATCTGTTACGTTTCTTAAATTCCACATATGAGTGAAATCATATGGTATTTGTCTTTCTCTAATTGACTTATTTCACTTAGCATTATACACACTCTAGCTCCATCCATGTCCTTTCAAATGGCAAGATTTCATTATTTCATTCTTTTTCATTCTTTTTTACAGCTGAATAATATTCTGTTGGATATATACATCACATCTTCTTTATCCATTCATCAATTCATGGACACTTGAGCTACATCCGTATTTGGGCTATTGAAAATAATGTTGGTATAAATATAGGGGTGCATATACCCCTTTGAATTAGTGTTTTTGTATTTTGGGGGGTAAATGCCCAGTCGTGTGATTACTGGTTTGTAGGGTAGTTCTATTTTTAATTTTTTGAGGAAGCTCCATACTGTTTTCCACAGTGGCTGCAACATATAATAAGAATAATTACTCAGATTTTAAAATTTTGATTTACTATGCAGATATGTATTATTTTTTAGAAAAATATATTTTTGAAACTAGTTTTAATGGAAATATTTGATAAGTTTATTTGTATAACAACACAATCAAAAATAACTTCAACAATGACATAATTCTAATGTCCCTTTCATTCTCCAATGTGTCTGGGTTTGGACGATGAATTATGTGAAGGGATTCAGAATGTTGGTCGGACATTCCATCAGACACTGAATGTTCTCTTACTTTAGCAGAATAGAAGACACCAGATTTACACCAAGTGCCGACTCAGCCATTTTGTAAGTGAATTACAAAAAGAAAACTTGAACATATCGCAAGGCCCAGGGTCTTTGGCCCAGGGTTTCCCCAGATGCCCCCCCGTGATCGTGTGATCGCTATGGCTTGCCCTTTAGCCATCTGGACATGCGTCTGGATTGCTGTCTTCGTCCTGAGGGTCTACGCACCCAGATGGCTCTATCTCATTGCCCGGGCTAGCGGCCAGGAAGTCACCCTCGGTATTCCCCAGTCCTCGGCTCCAAGGCCCTTCCTGCTGCTTTATTTAACCAACACTTACAGAGCGCCCTATAAGCAGGCCCTGTGCTCTGCACTCAAGAAACATCAACTTCTTGAATCTTCACAAGGACCCCGAGGTAGTCATGGTGATTATTTCCACTTTACAGAGAGGAAACTTAGCCCAGAAAGGCCGAGAGCCTTGCCTAAAGTC
>CM052900.1:82154932-82171810 GCA_028534135.1 Potos flavus | reverse complement strand
GGGCGCCATTCAGTATTTTAGGAGCCCCCCCCCCCCGCCCTCAGACTTCAGTACACCCCTCCAGATCCTGGAGCCCTAAGGCTGACCGCCTGTCTGGTTGTCCTCGTGGGGCACGGACCCCATAGGCGGTGCGGGGACAATCGAGCATTGCCCGCGAGTGACGACCCCCTCTCGGTGCATCCCGCCGGGAGCCAGCCCTCCGCACCTGCCCCGCCTGCGCTGCATTGTCGGTCCTAAGCTGGGCGGCGACCGCGATCGTCCCCCACCCCGACGTCCTTTCTCCTCCGGGCCGGAGCCCAGGCAGAGCGACCCCTAGCGGCCTTCCGGGAGAGCGCACTTGCTGGCACTCCGCGCTCGCTCCTCTCCGCTCCCGGCCGCTTTCACCCTTTCCCTTCCCCTCCCGCAGGTGGCGGACTCCCGCCACCCCACAGCCGCTCTAGCTGAGCTGGGGGGATGGCCACGGCGCCGAAATCTCCGCTTACAGAGAAGAAGTGGCCGCAGGAAGCTGGCCTGCTGGCAAGGCGGGTTGGGATAGAACGCGACAGGGTTGGGGTGCGCCCGGTGAGGAAATCCCCATGGCTGTCCCCGAAGGAGGCGATTAACGGTAAAATGACACTCAGCATTTGAGGCGTCAGTGATCAACGCCTCTTGCACTCCCTAGTTCTCGCAGCTACCTGCGCCCTTCACCCACCCACTGTCTGGGTGATCTATTGCCAAAGGTTGTCAAGAGTTTTTCAAATCCTCTGCAGGAGCATCCAACATCCCTGAGGTGGCTTGAGCCTTCAAGCAAGACAAATGTTGGCCGGAATCCAAGGGAAATACTGCGCTTCCCGCCGGCTGGTTGGAAAGTCAGGTCCTGCTCAGGAAACTCACCAGGGAAGTGCAGACCCTCGCAGGCACCCACTGCCTGCCCTCTCTGGTTCTAAGAACTCTTCGTGGGCCACCACGGTGTAGCCAGGGGCAGTCACCACCATCCCCAGCAACATGGGGCAAGTGGGCGATGCCTTGGGTTTTTAAAACCTCCTGGTCAAAAGTTCCAAGTGCCCAGATCCGAGGCAGGCAAGTCTGGGACCTGGTGCCCAGATTTTGCCCCACTTTTCCACCTCACTGATATTTGCTCCACTCTTATTCTGCTGTCTCTAGTTTCTCACTCCTTCACTCCTTTTTTTTTTGTTTTTTTGTTTTTTTAACAGAGTTATCATTTGGATCTGACAGGTGGCTGCTCGGTCAGCTGAAGCATTTCACAAAACGGGTTCTAAATAACACTAGAGTTTTGCAAGCTAGTAGTAGACTAAACACATTTGGGGAAATGCTATCCTATAGTCATGCTATGTGTGGGCCACAAATTTGATTCTGGATTTCTGGTAGCTAATGAAAGATAGGAAATAAGCTACACAATTTATAATGTCCAGAAAAAAAAACAACAACCAACAAGACAATTAAAAAAAAAAAAAAACTATTCTAGATTCTAGGAGAAGACATATACTTCCCCCCAGGGTTATTTATAAGGAGAACACTGTATAATGTTGGGATGAATACTCTTACAATAAACAAGGCCTATTTTATATATGGACACTCCCTGTAGCATCCCTCGGAAGAAAGGGAGGGCCTAAGTCCAAACTGCAACCAATTACAGCAAACCTATGGGAATCCTGTAACAGAAAAGCCATATCTGACCTCTCTGCTGGGCTCTCTAGAGCAGGGCTGTCCAATCCAGTAGCCACTAGTCACAGATGGTTACTGAACACTTGCAATTTGGCGAGTCCAAACTGAGATGTGTATCTAAGTACGAAATACACCCCAAACTTTGAAGACTCACTAAGGGGAAGAAAAAGTAAAACATTTCAATAACTTACATATAAATTATATAAATGAGTAGAGCAGTGCCATGATGAAATGATAATAGTATAGATAAATTCGATTACATAGAACATATTAAGTTAATTTCACCAGTTTCTTTTTACTTTTCTAAAGGGGGCTATGGAAAAATTTAGAGTCACATATATGGCTCCCAATATATTTCTATGGAACAGAGCTACAATGTTTCTTAAACTATATACTCTTAAGATATCAATAAATATGCATGACAAAAGGATGCCATAGTTTAACAATTTGGGAAACACTGTCTATAGTTAGCCACTTTTTGGTGTGTTCTGTAATGTAACAAACTTGGGGGGGAAAATTCCATAAATTAACACATTTGGGAAATGCCAGAAAAAGCACAGAGGGCTTCTCGGGACTCTTTATAGGGATTTTCCAAGAGCAGCTTCTCCTATGTAGCATTTCCTCAACATAATCAATCAGAGACCCCTTTTCATTATGCACGCAGCACCCGTTGATGGCGTTCTGAAGGGCAGTTGAGGGAACGCTGGGCAGGAGGTAAAGCTCAGGGGCCTTACCCTGGTCCCTCAGCCTCCCTCTATGGCTTGTGGTTTGGCTCTGAAGTCTTTCCTCTTGCTTTTTACTCCAACTAACATCTAAACCAGTATTTTCACCTGATTTCAAGTCCTTACCCCAGACCACCCTTTTTATGTTGACTTTGGCTGCATGATAAACCACCCCAAAATACAATGCCTTAAAACAGCCACAATTTCACATGCTACAACATGGGTGAACTCTGAGGGCCTTATGGTGACTGAAATAAGCCCGTTGTAATAATACAAATACTGTATGATTCCACTTACATGAGATATCTAGAGTAGTCAAGAGCAGGGGCACAGAGAGTAGAATGGTAGTTGCCAAGGGCTGTGGGGAGAGGGGCTGGGAAGTCGTCCAATGGGTAATAGAGAGTTTCAATTTGTCAAGATGAAAAAGTTCTAGAGCTCTGTGACATAATGGGATTATAGCAAACACTACTGAACAGTACACTTAAAAATGGTTAAGAGGGGGTTGCCTGAGTGGCTCAGTGGGTTAGGCCTCTGCCTTCGGCTCAGGTCATGATCTCAGGGTCCTGGGATCGAGCCCCACGTCGGGCTCTCTGCTCAGCGGGGAGCCTGCTTCTCCCTCTCTCTCTGCCTGGCTCTCTGCCTACTTGTGATCTCTCTCTCTCTGTCAAATAAATAAAACCTTAAAAAAATATACTTTTAAGAAATTTAAAAAAATGGTTAAGAGGGTGAATTTTGTATGTTTTTTACCACAATTAAAAAAAACAAAATTTAAATTTAAAAAAAAAAAAGCCAGGAGCAATTAATTTCGTTCACCATTCTGTGGGTCAGCAGTTTGGGCTAGGTTGAGCTGGGTCCTTCTACTGGTCTTGGCCGGGCTCCCTCACCCATCTACGGTCAAGGTGATGGGCTTCTGGGAGTTGCCCAGCTGTCGGCTCAGGTGGAGAGCATGACTGGCCACATGCTTCTCATCTTCCCTCAGGCTAGCCCCACTCACGTGGCAGTCTCGGTATTCTGAGACCGTGAGAGCCAAAGCTTCATGTTCATTGCTCGGCTCAGAACGCACCAGTGTCACACCAGCTGCATTCAGTTAATCGAAGCAAATCATAAGGCCCGCTCAGATTCAGAGGGTGGGGTGAGCATCTCTATCGCCTGGTAAAAAGAGCTCAAAAGCCCTGCGGCCATTTTTACAATGCTCCATGCTTGTCCGGTAATCCCACCTTCCCGAATAATCCATCATTATCTGTCTCTTGTGTTTCCTCTGTACAGAAGCATCCTCTTTCGTATCTTACTTTCCCTTCACTTTCTCAAACCCCTCTCCATCTCTTCAGCGTCCCAGAGCTACTTTATGCTTTTCAGTGGTGAATTTTCGCATTATCACTTTGCAAGTCTTCCCTTGCCTCCCTGTCTCTCCATGCCTTTACTATATCTCTATACCAAATGCTGGATATTCTAAAAATAATGTTCTCCAAAAATGTTTTCTTGATTCTCTCCACTTACCTCTGACCTGTTTTTTGTTGTTGTTGTTGTTGTTGTTTTGTTTTATGAATCTTTAAATCCAGATACATAGTTGCCCACTCCTCAAGCCAGACTCCTTTTTATTTGGCTCTAATAGTTACTCTGTTCTCACTCGTCCTGTAGAACTTAATTCACCAGGTCATAATTCTCCACTTATGTAATCCGTCTGCACTGATGACGGTGAGCCCTGTGTCTTGTTTGCTCATATAGCTCAGCACCCACATGTACCTGACACAAGGTAGGTAGCCATTAAATCATAATCGAATACATGAATGAGCATTATTGAATGAAAAGTGTAATACAGGTGCATTCCCGTGATATTTACTGTGTGTACGGTATGTAACCAGAAGGTTATAGAAGATGGGAACTGCCCCTTCTCCATTTCCTCCTTCCAATTTATGACTCACCTTTTATTGGAAGAATCTCTTCTTTTAATACCTCCTACCTGGTTTCCCATATGTGAATTTCTATGGTAATGCTCTCAGCCTTCTGTGCACACACTTATGAGTGCCACCTGCCAGAATGTGTCTCTTCGTTAGACTATTTCTTCTTCACATGTGCTTTCAGGAATGAGAGCTCTCTGGAAACAAGGGTCCCTGACCCCCTTCACTTCTTCATGAGCACTTGAAAAGAATGTGATTATGCAACTGTGGATACAGTGTTTTATGGATGTCAGTTAAAATTAATCATGTGCTCAGATCTAGACACTTACCTTTTTCTTTGTTCTGTTACTGTGAGAGGTTCTTTAAAATCTCCTACTATGGTGGTGAACTTTCAGATCTGTCAATTTATGTGCTATAAAGATTATATATTTTTATATCTTTTTGTTGGATCAACTTATTATTATCAAATGTCCTTCTTCTAGTGATGCTTCTTATCTTTTTTTCTTTAAGAAGATTTTTTATATATTTATTTGAGAGAGAGAGAGCATGAGAGGGCAGAAGGTCAGAGGAAGAAGCTGACTCCCCATGGAGCTGGGAGCCCGATGCGGGACTCGATCCCAGGACTCTGGGATCATGACCTGAGCCGAAGGCAGTCGCTTAACCAACTGAGCCACCCAGGCGCCCAGGATGCTTCTTATCTTAAAGTCTGCTTTGTCTGATATCAGTATGCTATACCAACTTTCTCTGGTTAACGTTTGCATGGTATATTTTTTCCATCCTTCTACTTTGACCTGGCTGTATCTTTGTGGTATGTCTCTTAAAAGCATCATTTAAGCATTTTTTAAACAAGAAAACAGATTGGGAGTCTTTGATTTATACCTAGAATATTTAGCCTATTTACATTTAATGCAATTACTGGTATATTTAGATTTAAATCTATAATCCTTTTTTTTTAAGACCCCAAGGCCATGGAGCTTGAGCAGGAGGCCACCCTTGTATGTACAGGTTGTTGGTCTGGCTTATAACATTTGAAAGTGTGGGGGTACAGGCAAGGAAAACACTTGGGACAGACCATCTTGTCCAAGTTTCTGGGCAGGCTCAGTAATGCCACCTGAGAGGCAAAACACCAAATTCAGGGTGGATTTTTCTGGATAGTGTAGCCTGAGTGTGGCTATTCTCCAGCTGTTTTGTCACAAAAATCAGATGCCACTGGCCAAGTGGGATGCCCTCCCTGTCTTGAATTTTTGCTTTGACATTCTTGATGATGTCACTGGGCTCAACCTCAAGGGTGTGGTCTTGCCCATCAAGGTCTCACAAAGTTCTACATCTCTCCATCTGCTGATTGACTGCCTCACTGAAGAGAAAGAGCTAAATCTACAATGTTTTTGACCCACATGTTTTATATTCTGTTTTCTCTCCTCTTTGGAGGGGATAACAATTGTGAAAAGGAAAACAAGGAAGGAAATTCAGACTGCAGACTAGTTTCTATGCAAATAAATTCTAGCAGATAGTACGTAGGGAATTTGAGAATCTGGGCATTTATGCTATTCAAAAGGGTTAGATACTCTAGCATCAGGTAAAGGCAAAGGGAAAGAGATACAGAGTGAGACTATGTTAATCTGTTTCTGGAAGGGACCAATGAAATAATTTGCTACAAATACATGAGACAGGAAGCCAGAGAGATTATGTGATTATCCCCCCGAGAGATTATATATTATCCCCCCAAGGCCTTCAGCATGTAAATGGCAGAGATCACACTAGACATCTCCTGACTGCCAAGTCTAGGACACTTTCTCAACAATTACACGTTGGACTTGGGTTAAAGGTTGTATCTGACTGTTCCCCTCCTACCTCACCTTACCCCTATTACTGCTGTAATCCTGGTTCTTAGAGTTCTTTGAAGAAGAACTTTGAAGAAGTTCTTTGAAGATGAATAGCACTGCCCTGGAATTATAGGCTGGGTTCTGCTCTTACCACTGATAGAGGGGCCAGACAAAGGAATAGCAAAACTCTCTAGGGCTTTCCAGGAGCATTTGTGAACTTTCTTGAACTCACCTGAGAGCCATAAGATCTGGGAGGGTCAGGACTACAATGCCACTCAACAGATTGGGAATCCAAAACAAATCAGAGGTAGGTCTGAGTCCAGACCCACAGGCACCAGCAAAGCTCTCCATATGCTATACTGTTAGTGCTCCCTAACTCACCCATTTTACTTTTAAGGGATAGGAACACTTTGAACATTCTGAAACACAGCTAGAGAAACTCAGGACAGAATAATGCTCAGCTAGGAGAGCTGGAGTACAATATGGGAGAAAACACACTTGTCTTTCCTCCAGGTGTACCTGATGTACGCATTGCCTCCGTGCCTCACTTTTATCGCTACAAGTTTCATGGCAGCCCTTCTCACACTGCAAGACTCAACTGAAATTCATCTTGCAATTCCTAGTGCTTGCACTAAGGCAGACAGTGTATCTAGACAGTTTTCTACAAGGTGTGACTTGAAAGAGATCAGAATATCCCTTCCCAAAAAGATGCCCTCGTACTAGCCTGTTCTTGTGTATAAGATACAATAGTTACTCCTATTAAAATTAATTCATTTGCTGTACAATGTTTATTCGGGGGCCTATTTTGCAGAGCAAATAGAATTTAGATGTGATCTGAGAATCAATATTGGTTTGATTAGTGTTCTTAAGCAGAGGAGGATAAGGCACATATGCAATATTCTATAATTAATACTATCACTTTGGGGAGTGCTTATAATGCCCTTGATTTTTTTACATATATTTTGTTTACTGCTTAGAACTGCCTTGCAAAGTAGGCCTTTGCATTACAAATTAAGAAACTGAAATTAAGAAACTTTCCCAATTTCCCACACCTATGAAATAGCAGAGAGCATTTGAACCTCAATCTGTAGGGCCCTTCCACTAATTACGCACTTCTTCCCTACAAATGGTCCATAAAAATAAGCAATGAGTTATCGGAGTGGTAAAACAAAATGACAGAAATGCAGAGATGAAGAAGGTAATCACTTCCAGGGGTGATGATCGGGGAAAGTGTCATGGTAGAAAGCATCTGGGAGACGGTAGTGAGAGTTGTATACGGGGGAATATATTCTATATTCTAGACAGAGGAAATGGCTTCAGCAAGAACATGAAGATGAGACTGGTTTGGGTGGTCTAGAATGGTATAATTTAATATGCAAGATTTATACTGAGGACATAGCAGGAGGCAAGGCTAGAAAGGTAAGTCGAGCTTAGATTGTGAAGAGTCTTGATGACTGGTGAAGGAGAAAGGACTGTCTCTATGTGGCAATGGGAAGCCATTATAGTTCCTACCAGCACTACTACCGCCACCAGGGACTTGGGGTTATATATTGACTAGATTTAAAAGGAAATGAGGAAATGTGAGGCCCCAGTACACTGTCACAGATGATAAGCTCTGAGAGCAGTGATGGTGGAAAGTGGAATGGAGGGTCCTGAGAAGAGGAGGCACTCTGGCACCAAAGAGGAAGAGCACTATAGCTCAGTGAACAATGGGTTGTGGAGAGTAGAGGAAGGAGATGAGTCAAAAAGATTATTGTGGTGAGAGCCTCAGTGACCAGGGGAAATTTGGAAATGCTTACAGAAATGTGAATGACGGGAAGAGCGCTGGGCTCGGGGAGATAACCACCTGGGAAGTGTTACGTGTTAGGCTCAGGGTCTGGTGGCCAGGTATGCTCTGCTGGGGTCGGCCAAGACTGTGGGATGGAGCCTGAGCAGAGAGGAGCCAAGCTAGGGCTGCTTCAGTGATAGAAGTCTTGGACAAAGTGGGAAGAATAGGAACAGGCAAATAAATAGGAGGAAAGTAGGTAGTGGATTTAGGGGCAAAGACAGAGTAGGTCACACCCCTCTATGTCTTTGCTTAGGGAGGGCCCTTTCTTTTTACAATGAATGAATGCAAATGATGACTGCAAACAACGAATGAATACAAATTTAGTCGATGCTTCTGTCTGTCAAAGAAAGCGTGCAATTGTCAATTAGTTGCTTCGCTATCCAACAGAGTATAGCCCACTACACAAACCATTTGGAATTATGTAAGCTACTCTGTAATAGAGCTTATAGGTGTAGTTTCTAGGCTCAAGCCCAATCTTGATAGTATGGTTTCTTGGCCAATAATGGATTCTTAAATGGGTTTGAGCTTTGTAAGCACTACCAAGATCAACATTTACTTTAGAGGCAATCACAATAAAGAGGAATCTGATAAGTCATAAGAGAGGAGAAGGAGAGTCCAAAAGGCAGGTTGGATGATGTAGTCTCTACCACTGAGGCAAGATGATCAACCTCCCCGTCCTCACTGGGAAGAACTACCACAGCTCTGTGCCTGTGGGCCACTCTCTCCCTTTTGTTTTTTTGCCCCTTTAAAACTTTCAGACAAATTTCCTGAGATGATCACCTTTGGCAAAAGTACAGGGACATAGTCCCTTCCCCAGTGATAGGGGAAAACCCCACACTGTCCCTCCCTTCACAAGCTTCAAGGCTATGGCACCTTAATGGTCTTGTGAGTGGGAGCAGAGGGGAGTGGGCTTTCAGGAGAAACCGTGAAGTTTATCGGCCTCAGTAGTTTGGGAGTCTACAGAGAGTATTAAAAAGACTCAAAGAACTCTTAATCTCAGGAAACAAACTGAGGGTTGCTGGAGGGGAGGGGGTTGGTTGGAGGGTGAGGCTGGGTGATGGACACTGGGGAGGGTGTGTGCTATGGTGAGCACTGCGAATTGTGTAAGACTGATGATCCACAGACCTGTACCCCTGAAGCAAATAATACATCATATGTTAATAAAAATTAAATTAAATTAAATTTAATTTAATTTAATTTAAAAGACTCAAAGGGTAAAACAGGAAAAGTTTCTTACAAGGGAAGCACGAGTTTACAAATGCTGCTCTTCCTCTAGCTCATTATTCTCTCTGTTGTTTTAACAGAGAGCTTCTTGTGCTTACAGCTGGCATAGGTATGCATTCTTGGGATGGGACACCATAATGTTTGTTTCTGTCTTCATAATTTGGAAATTCAGCATGGCCCTTTGTCTTTCTACTTCAAACACAGCATATTTATTTTTTTTTTGGAGAGTTTGAAATTCCCTAACCAAATTTATAGGCTTGGGGTCGTGGACCTAAAAATCCCAAAGCTGAAACCCACTGACAGTGGTCTTAAAAATTAATGTTAACAATAAAAAATAATATGGAGAAGCCATACAGATGGTGTCTTTGGCTCTGTTAAAGCATTTTCAAGTCTTCGTCTTACTGGATCTTTGAAACAACTCTTCTCTGAGAGGTGAACAGGAAAAGCATTCGTACCCCATCTCACAGACCAGTTAACTAAGACAGAGGTGAGTTATATGACTTGTCCTAAGAAATATAAAGAGTTCATGGCAGAATCCAAACCAGGAGCCGGGACTCTTGACTGCTAGTGGATGGTTCATTTCTCCCTCTGTGAAATTATTACTCAGGGAGACAGCTTTAAGTGCTAAATAGACTTCCACCATTATCCTTTCTGTGTTTCGGTTTCCAAATGAGTAAGATGGAAGTAATAATAGGATTTACCTCATAGGGTTTTGGTGAGGATTAATGAGTGAATTTAAGTAAATTACTCAGAACAATACTTGGTATATAACAAGTGCCAAGTAAGCATTAATAATTGCTATTACTAGCATGTAGAAGAGGCTAGAATACATCTAAATCAAAGTTTATTAGCTGTCAGGTTTCATTTCAGGCTTAAGGCACTGATTTCTAAGGTTCTTTAATTCTCTCTTGGAGGGACAGAGCTACCTCTAGGAGATACTGCCTGCTAAGTATGGGTTTGCCACAATACACAAGGTTCTCATGCAGATCTTCCGCCTCCATTTGAGGCTTTAAACAGGAAAGTGATCTGGGAATCTGTGGTTTCTGAAGACACCTATCACTCTCCGGGGAGCTTTTTATGCAATAGTTTCTCACCCTTCGGATAATAGATTCTGCCTACCAGCTGACACTACTCCACAAACTGGGCTCAGTACCGGCCAGGCCTGGGGTGCTTCAAGCCTGAGGGTGTCAACCCCCGCCCCTGTACTCACCTGATCTAAGCCTTTGCTGAGATGCAGGATGAGATCACTAGCTGGGAATGCAGTGCGTGACTCTACCGAGCTTTCAATGACCTGAAAACGAGTAAATAATAAAAGGACCAAGGATCAAAATCTTTTCACCTTCAAGCACAGTTTGAGAAAATCTTCCAGAGCAGGGTTTTTTTGTTTGTTTGTTTGTTTTGTTTTTAATTCCAGAGCAGGTTTTAAAACCTGAAGTCCAAGTACTTGCGGACTCGGATGAAAACAATCTTCCACTTGGAATCCACCTAAAGCTGGCACTGGCGGAACACTCAGTGTCCTTAGTCAGGGCTCCACTCCAAGGGGCGTGATCAGAACTGTAGAGACATTGAAACATGGCGACCTCAGGCCACCTACTCCAACCACTCTCACAATTTAGGAATAAGGATGAGAATGAAGAAAACCAGTATGAGAGGCTGCATCAGACTTCTCCCGGCCTCTCAATCCAGCTAATGTTGAAATGAATGATCCTTCCATTTGTACTAACAAATCTTTGCTTTTTTCCTCTCAGAACAGTCGACTGCAAACTCTTCTGGCTTTTGATGGCTAGAACTTTTTTTTTTTTTAAAGATTATATTTATTTATTTGACAGCGAGAGAGAGAGAGAGAGATCACAAGTAGGCAGAGAGAGAGGCAGGCAGAGAGTGAAGGGGAAGCAGGCTCCCTGCTGAGTAGAACCCAATGCAGGGCTCGATCCCAGGACCCCGAGATCATGACCTGAGCCGAAGGCAGAGGCTTTAACCCACTGAGCCACCCAGGCGCCCCGAGAACTCTTTTTTGAGATTACTTCCTGCACTGATTTTACAAGAAGGTGTTGGGCCCACCAAGGAGTCCCCTCACCCTGCCTTCTTCGGGTCTCCCTCAGCTTCCCTGCCATGGTTTCCACTTCTGAGAACTGCCAGACCATCACTGCCTCAGTCATCAAATTCCTGCTTCGGTCTGAGTTTAACGGGCTGGATTTGACTGGGAGTATTCTGGCTCTTGTGGGAACCCTCCTCAGGATAAGCATTTCCCCACAATTCTGGTGCAGCCGAGCCATGTTCCATATCATTTTGACTGGAAAGCCTACAACCAGTCTCCTCTGAAAAATCACTGAGCCTATACAGAAAACCCAGCTCCTTACGATCTCAGTTGGAGATGAGGGACCCTATTCCAGTGAGGATGCCGAAGAATGAAAAATGGGGCAGATTAATTTAATTCAAAGAGTTGTCATGGAAGTCAACTCAAAGTTGATATTCATAGGCTTTCTCCTACTTGTGTATAGGAAACATGTGAAGCTTACGAACAAGAGGCCAAGTAGATCAACAAGCCTACGCTGATTGCTTTGGCCGCGGTAATTGCTGGCATCTCCAACATCCAGTCTGGCTATGAGATCTCCCAGATGTCCCGGTGAGTGATGACTTGTCCCCATCTCCTCTGTGTGTCACTTGTTCAAGGGACACTCATCTTTAGTCTGCTCACTGTTTAGAGACCTTGTTTAGAGGGCTTTCTTGAACTGAACCCAAACAAATAAAGTTTATAATCCAAAATAAAGTTAAAATATGAACTTAAATAACTCTTAAAAATTGGAGATTGTATTAATAGGGTTCTTAATTTTTTAAAAGCATATAACAAAATTTACCATCGTAACCATTTTTAGGTGTATAGTTCAGTAGAGTTAACTATAATCTCATTATTGTGCAACAGATCTCTAGAACTTCCATCTTGAAAGACTGAAAGTCTATACCCAATGAACGGCAACTGCCCCTTTTCCCTCACCCCCAACCCCTGGCAACCACCATTCTAATTTCTGTTTCATAGAGTTTGACTACTTTAGGTGGTACCTCGTTTAAGTGAAATCATGCAGTATTTGGTTGTTTGGTTTTTTTGTGTGTGACTTATTTCCCTTAGCATAACGTCCTCAAGTTCCATCCATGTTGTCACAAATGGCGTGATTTCCTTTTTTCTCGTGGCTGAATAATTTTCCATTGTGTGTGTGTGTGTATGTGTGTGTGTGTATACCACATCTTCATCCATTCATCTGTTAATGGACACTTAGGTTGATTCCCTTATCTTGGCTATTGTGAATTATGCTGCAATAACAGAGGAGGGCAGATAGCTTTTCAATATCCTGTTTTCATTTCCTTTGGATGCAGACCCAGAAGTGGCATTGCTAGTGGTTCTATTTTTAATTCTTTGAGGAATCTCCTTATTGTTTTCCATTGTGGCTGAGCCAATTTACATTCCCACCAACAGTGCACAAGGGTTTCCTTTTCTCCTCATCCTCGCCAACACTCGCTATCTTTTGTCTTCTTGATGATAGCCATTTTAACAGGTGTGAGGTGATATCTCATTACAGTTTTGATTTGCGTTTGCCTGATGATTAGCGATGTTGAGCACCTTTTCATGTTCCTTTTGGCCCTTTAGATGTCTTCTTTGAACAGTTTTGCCTATTTTTAATTTAGATTGTTTGGATTTTTTCGTTATTGAGTTATAGGAGTTCTTTATATATTTTGGATATTAACCCAAATTTATGGTTTGCAAATTTTTTTTTCTCATTTCATAGGTTGCCTTTTCATTCTGGTGATTTTTTTTTTTTCTGGGAAGAATTTCACTTTTTTGTCTTGCCTAAAATCTCTGGCTAGGACTTCCAGTACGATGCTAAATAGAAGTGGCAAAAGGGGGAATCCTTGCCTTATTCCTGATCTTACAAGGAAAGCTTTCCGCTTTTCACCATTGAGTATGATGTTAGCCGTAGGGTTTTTTTTTTTTTAAGATTTTATTAATTTATTTGAGAGAGAGAGAGAGCATGTGCAAGAGAGAGTGAGCACAAGCGAGGTGAGGGGCAGAGGGAGAAACAGAGTACCTGCTGAGCAGGGAGTCTGATGCGGGACTCGATCCCAGGACCCTGGGATCATGACCTGAGACCAAGGTAGATGCTTAACCAACTGAGCCACCCAGGCACCCTAGCCATAGGTTTTTTTATACGTGGCCAGAGTTCTTAGTTTTTAGTAACAAATCTTACTCTGATTAATCTAAGCAATCATGGAACTTATTAAATTATGTTTTGGTGCACAGAATCTCTGGAAGACTGAAAGAGAAGGAAACAGTGCCTGTCTCCTGTGGAAGTGGCTCTAGTTGAGATAGTGCAGTAGCCAATTGTCTACAACCAATAACACCCAGGACTGGATGCCAGCAGCTTACCGTTGCTGCCCAGGAAGAAGAAGTCACATCCACCACTGCACTTCTTAGAAGGTGGATTCTTTCACATATGGCCACCTCTCATGTTGCTTACTTTGAAGTCCAAGACTCACACTGATTGGTAGATTCTAGGTCACAGGCCTGATCACTAGCTGTGAGTGAGACAGGAAACATGAGTTTCTGTCTTCTACTTGGAAAAGTGGATTCGTAAGGAAGAAATGATCAAACAGTAGGGGCGCCTGGGTGGCTCAGTGGGTTAAAGCCTCTGCCTTCGGCTTAGGTCATGGTCTCGGGGTCCTGGGATTGAGCCCCGCATCGGGCTCTCCGCTGAGCGGGGAGCCTGCTTCCCCCTCTCTCTCTGCCTGCGTTTGCCTACTTGTGATCTCTCTCTCTGTGTCAAATAAATAAATAAAATCTAAAAAAAAAAAGAAGAAGAAATGATCAAACAGTAGATATAACGTGCAAAGATATTGGATGACAACAAATGAGAAATACCAACTCTAGAAATAAAAGGATTGGAGTTAGTAGGCATATTACAGATAAACATCACACTTTTTTGTTCTAGCAGAAGTCAAGAAAATTCTGTCTCGATAGTATTAACTTAACAGGGAGAGCCACTGGGAAGATGCAGACCTGGCTAGACAGAGATCCCTTGGCACTTACAAAGTTTTACATAAATAAGCATACCTGACTGGAATAAAATCAATAGGACAGAATCATAGATGAAGGCCACTTTTCTAATTTTGCCCATGTTTACCACCTAAACCACATCCCTAATAATGAAGAATGTTTTGCCTGCTCTGAAGAGCTTATTATTAGGGGTTTTGAAGATAAGAAAAGGATTCATTGAAGTCTATGTCAATTTAATCATTATTACTTTTTTCCCTTTCTTACCAAACTTTTATCATTTCTTTTCATTGAAGTTCTGCAGTTTCACTATTTTAGTTTATTTTTACTCTTATGTTTAGGTGTGATTTTATTTTTTTCCCTTCTGTTTGATACTGAATGCTCACTTCCTTTTTTTTTTTTTTCTTATTAACATATAACGTATTATTTGCTTCAAGGGTACAGGTCTGTGAATCATAAGTCTTACATAACTCACGGCATGCGCCATAGTACATACCCTCTCCAATGTCCATACCTCAGGCACCCTATCCCTCCCCTCCACCCCCAGCAACCCTCAGTTAGTTTCCTGAGATTAAGAGTCTCTTATGGTTTGTCTCCCTCCCCGGTCCCCATCTTGTTTCATTTTTTTCCCTCCTTTCCTCCCACGACCCCCTGCCCTGCCTCTCAAATTCCTCATATCAGAGATAATAATTGTCTTTCTCTGACTGGGTTATTTCGCTTAGCATAATACCCTCTAGTTCCATCCACGTCCTTGCAAATGGCAAGATTTCAGTTTTTTGACGGCTGCATAGTATTCCATTGTATATATATACCACATCATCTTTATCCATTCATCTGTTCATGGACATCTAGGTTCTTTCCATAGTTTGGCTATTGTGGACATTGCTGCTATAAACATTGGGTGCACATGCCCCTTCAGATCACTACATTTGCATCTTTAGAGTAAATACCCAGTAGTGCAATTGCTAGATCATAGGGTAGTTCTATTTTCAACTTTTTGAGGAACCTCCATACTGTTTTCCAGAGTGGCTGTACCAGCTTGCATTCCCACCAACAGTGTAGGAGGGTTCCCCTTTCTCCACATCCTTGCCAACATCTGTCGTTTGCTGACTTTGTTAATTTTAGCCATTCTGACTGGTGTGAAGTGGTATCTCACTGTGGTTTTGATTTGTATTTCCCTGATGGCAAGTGATGTTGAGTGCTTTTTCATGTGTCTGTTGGCCATTTGGATGTCTTCTTTGCAGAAATGTCTGTTCATGTCTTCTGCCCATTTCTTGATTGGATTCTTTGTTCTTTGGGTGATGACTTTCATAAGTTCTTTATAGATTTTGGATACTAGCCCTTTATCTGATATGTCATTTGCAAATATCTTCTCCCATTCTGTCAGCTGTCTTTTGGTTTTGTTGACTGTTCCCTTTGCTGTGCAAAAGGTTTTAATCCTGATGAAGTCCCAATAGTTCATTTTTGCCCTTGCTTCCATTGCCTTTGGCAATGTTTCTAGGAAGAAATTGCTGTGACTGAGGTCAAAGAGGTTGCTGCCTGTGTTCTCCTCAAGAATTTTGAGGGATTCCTGTCTCACGTTGAGGTCTTTCATCCATTTTGAGTGTATTTTTGTGTGTGGTGTAAGGAAATGGTCCAATTTCATTCTTCTGCATGTGACTGTCCAATTTTCCCAACACCATTTGGTGAAGAGACTGTCTTGTTTCCATTGGACATTCTTTCCTGCTTTGTTGAAGATTAGCTGACCATAGAGTTGAGGGTCCATTTCTGTCCCATTGATCTATGTGTCTGTTTGTGTGTCAGTTCCTTACTATCTTGAGGATTACAGATTTGTAATAGAGCTTGAAGTCTGGCATTATGATGCCGCCAACTTTGGTTTTCTTTTTCAACATTCCTCTGGCTATTCAGGGTCTTTTCTGGTTCCGTATAAATTTTAGGATTATTTGTTATATTTCTTTGTAAAAAGTTGATGGCATTTTGATAGGGATTGCATTAAATGTGTAGATTACTTTAGGTAGCATAGACATTTTCACAATATTTGTTCTTCCAATCCATGAGCATGGAACATTTTTCCATTTCTTTGTGTCTTCCTCAGTTTCTTTCATGAGTACTTTATAGTTTTCTGCATACAGATTCTTTGCCTCTTTGGTTAGGTTTATTCCTAGGTATGTTATGGTTTTGGGTGCAGTTATAAATGGGATCAACTCCTTAATTTCTCTTTCTTCTGTCTTGCTGTTGGTGTATAGAAATGCAACTGATTTCTGTGCATTGATTTTATATCCTGACACTTTACTGAATACCTGTATGCATTCTAGCAGTTTTGGAGTGGAGTCTTTTGGGTTTTCCACCTAAAGTATCATATCATCTGCAAAGAGTGAGAGTTTGACTTCTTCTTTGCCAATTCCGATGCCTTTTATTTCTTTCTGTTGTCTGATTGCTGAGGCTAGGACTTCTAGTACTATGTTGAATAGCAGTGGTGAAAGTGGACAACCCTGCTATGTTCCTGACATTAATCACATTGATTGATTTGTGGATGTCGAACCAAACTTGCAGCCCAGGAATAAATCCCACTTGGTCATGGTGAATAATCCTTTTAATGTACTGTTGGATCCTATTGGCTAGTATTTTGGTGAGAATTTTTGCATCCAGGTTCATCAAGGATATTGGTCTGTAA
>CM052900.1:82105098-82154432 GCA_028534135.1 Potos flavus | reverse complement strand
AGAAGGGCCACATGTACCCCAGTGTTCATAGCAGCAATGGCCACAATCGCCAAACTGTGGAAAAACCCAAGATGCCCTTCAACAGACGAATGGATAAAGAAGATGTGGTCCATATATACAATGGAATATTACCCAGCCATCAGAAAGGATGAATACCCAACTTTTGTATCAACATGGACGGGACTGGAGGAGATTATGCTGAGTGAAATAAGTCAAGCAGAGAGAGTCAGTTATCATATGGTTTCACTTACGTGCAGAGCATAAGGAAAAATATGGAGGATATTGGGAGAAGGAAAGGAAGGGTGAATTGGAAGAGAATGGAGGGAGAGACGAAATATGAGAGACTGTGGACTCTGAGAAACAAACTGAGGGGTTTGGAGGGGAGGGGGTGGGGGGTTGGGTGAGCCTGGTGGTGGGTATTGAGGAGGGCACGTATTGCATGGAGCACTGGGTGTGGTGCATGAGCAATGGATCTTGGAACACTGAAAAAATTAAATTAAATTAATTTAAATCTCCAAAAGCACATAGACTTTGGAGCCAAAGAACAAATTGTTCCATTGTTCTGGCAGAAGTTGCCAGCACCCATTTCCCAGTAGATGTGGGCACCAGGATCCTTTGTCTCCAGTGCATTTCACGGTTGTTATCACATCCTAATCTTTGGATTCCATCAGTAAAGTCACTAATCACTTTTTAAATTGACTACAGACTGGATATTAGAGGGCACAATTCTTGCCAGGAGGAAAAACAAACAGAATCCATGGATGTGTAGGGGCACAGGTTGGTACAAGGCTAAGAAGTTCATGCCTACAGGTGAAAAGTGCAGGGAGATCAGGGTATAAAAGAGAGACCCAGTCTCGCTCTGTGTGTCCCAACCCTTGGGTGCACGACCGTGTCTTGGTGTGTCTGTCGGCCACTAAAATCAGCACCATGAAGATCCTGGTCTTGGTCTTGATTTGTCTACACCTCTCAGAGGGTGTGGAAAGGTGTGTATGAGGATTCAGCTGCAGATCTTATGGAAAGGCAATCATATCGTGTCTTGGTACCATTAACTGAAAACCCAAGGAACCAAGACTTAAAATGGATGGATGGATGGATGGATGGTGCGTGTGTGTGTAAGAGTAGATTGGTATTGTGTTGGCTAAGAAAGAAGGTTACAGGATTCATGTCCCAAGTTATAGGAGGGACTTCAGATAAACAGAAACTTACTCTGTGGAAACAATATGTAAGTAGAAAAACCCAGATATATGTTGTAGTGGATTTTCAGAGTACTACGGAGATTTGAAAACTCCAAATCAGATCATTGAAGGAATTGCTTTAATGGGGAACGTGAAGCTCATTCCTTTTGTTTGCCCTAATCTCTGCAGAATCATTCTGAAGAAAGGCAAGTCCATCCTCCAGGTGATGGAAGAGCAGGGTGTACGGGAGACATTCCTGAAGAACCACGCAAAGGTCGATCCAGGTGCCAAGTATCTTTACAATAATGAAGCTGTTGCTTATGAGCCCTTCACCAACTACCTGAATGTAAGTAAAGAGGAGGCGATGTCCTTAACCCCTGGCTAATAACCATTCTTGGAAACTTATTTAGACCTTTCATGAGCTCTGATTTTGGACTTTTTACTAAACCTAAGACTCACCTTCTATGGGAAGTATCCGGATAAGTTTATGAGTTGGTACCACTTTACACTATAGTATTCCCTTTCCTGCCTTCTTTCCTCCCATTATTGGCTCACTCTCTAAAGCTCAATTTATATGGTTAAGAGATTCACAGTGACCATATCGAAGTCAATTGAGAGAGCCAAAGGAAGTCCCAGTGATGGGCTGCAGGAGAAAGAAGGAGAGAACATGCAAAGCTGCCAGGCAAATCTCCAGTGGCTCCAGATGCCATATATCTCCCTGTTTGGAAACATACACTGGTACTCAGAGCAAATATTTGAGTGTTCTTGAGGCTACAGCGTCTGCTCAGGGCGTCTCAACACACTGGTGTCCTATGGTCCGTCCTTAGCGAGATGTTACATGAGTTTCAGATCCCTAGGGATCTCCTATTTCGACGTCCACATCCTATTGCTGGTGGAAGAAGAGGCAGGTAAGTGACATGACTGGCCCAAATTCACTTAGAACTTAAACCGTGTCTCGGTGAAGTTCTCTTCTTGCTTTCCATGTTACGTCCCATTCTAGATTTCCTGGTGTCTTAGCTACTGTGTGACCAGAGTAAGGGGAATGGTGGAGAAATATCTAACACTGGAAAAGAAAGAAGGATGTGTGTGTGTTGTGTGTGTGTGTGTGTGTGTGTGTGTGTGTGTGTGTGTGTGTGATGTGGGGGGGGGATGGACACTGGGAATGGAGAAAAAGTGATTACTTCTCCAACTTTGCATGTTCTGGCATAGAATGGTAAATCTATGGAGTTATCACCTGATATGAAGTAGAAAATGGTTTTGGAAGAAGAAATTGGCTTGCCAGACTAATTCTCACCCAGTCGAAGTCTTGCAATTAGGGACAAAAATGGGGAATATTGAGAGAAATATGGCTCCGGATGGGAAGAAGAGCCTATTGGAGGAGAAGCTACTTATCCCCCAAGGAAATGATTTGGCCAAAATGTGGTTTCCAGTGAGTCAACGTCTTCCCCATCCTTAGGACAAAGCTTGGCTGCTTAATGAGAGTGAAAAAATTTCTTTGCAGTCCTACTATTTTGGAGAGATCAGCATTGGGACACCACCACAAAATTTCCTGGTCCTCTTTGACACAGGCTCCTCCAACCTGTGGGTGCCCTCCACCTACTGCCAGAGCCAGGCCTGCTGTGAGTACACCACCATCACCACCCACCCTGGATAGGAGCGGAGGGCAGGGCAGAGTGGGGATTGAGCACAATCTCAGCATCCAAGTCCAGAGTTCTTGGTGCATACCCATGATCTCATCCTCCTTAAATTCAGACCATCTGGAAATCTTGACCTTGGTCTACATTTCACAGGTGCTGTAGTTCCGGAGAGAGACAGCAGAAATAGACCAAGGCTTCCATTCTTTTCTACATTGTTCCCTTTCCTCGGCTCTCTCCTGTGGGCCCCAATTCCTGACACTTTGAGTTGAGCCCTCCCTCAGGAAATGGAAGGAAGGGGCAACGTCGGTTTCCTAAGGGGACAGACTTTTCTGGGCTACAGATTGTCTTTAGCACAAAGGATCTGAGGCGAGGCCCAATCCCAGGCTTGGTCTGATGGTCTCAGGCCATCAAGGATAAGTGTCCTCCAAGTATTTTAGAAAATGCGTTGACATTAACATTCCATTCTCTCCTTGCATAGACAATCACGACAGGTTCAATCCCAGCAGTTCCTCTACCTACAGAAACAATGGGCAAACTTACACACTGTATTATGGAAGTGGCAGCCTGACTGTGGTCCTGGGATATGACACTGTGACTGTAAGTGCTATTCTCGATCCTTCTGTGAGTCTGCTCTTTGGCTCCCCTTTTCTAGAGCTTAAAGCTCTCATAGAGACCCATGATGACTAAATAGGTACAAATTCTTGGAAGCTGATGCTTGGAAAGAATGCTGAAGGCCATTTAGTTAAACCTTTCTCCCAAGACAGGAATTGCTCCCCCAGCAGTCCGGACTGCAGGGAGCTCTTTACATTGTGCCTCCCCGTGACTTTGCTCCCTGGTCTTAATCTGCCCTCTGCAGCCACATGGAGCACATCTGCTTCCTTCTCCATATGATTCTACTGTAGGTATTTGAAGACCTTCCTTTCGCTATTTTCTTTTCTTTACGTCAAGCACCCACAGTTCCTATGTCATTTGTGCACATGGATTGTTCAAGATAAAATAGCCCTGGTCCTTTCACTGTCCATGGAAGTGGAAACTCTAACTCCAGAACCCAACAGCCTCTGCTTCCCCAACACCCACCCTCTTCTTTCCAAGACATCTATGGTTGGGTGATGCTGAGTCCCTTCATCTTCCAGACCCATGACTGAGCTAAGCATGAAAGAAGCCAACTCCCCCAGAAAAGTGTACATTCTATTCCCTGGGCACCTAAGTCTGGGAAGGCTTTGTCCATCTGAGTTGTTAATCTTTTCTTTCTCGTGTCCCAGGTTCAGAACATCGTCATCGACAATCAGCTATTTGGTCTGAGTGAGATTGAACCCAGCAACCCCTTCTACTATGCAAACTTTGATGGTATCCTGGGAATGGCCTACCCCAACCTGGCAGTGGGGAATGGCCCAACACTCATGGAGAGCATGGTCCAGGAGGGCCAGCTCACCCAGCCCATCTTTAGCTTCTACTTCTCTCGGTGAGCACCCTTGCTCTGGGTAGCTCTCAGCAAATGAGGCGCTGTAGGAGCTTTCAGCAAGTCAATATCAGACAAGGCCAAGATTTTAACATATCTTGACACACTAAGTATAACCTTTGTTAAGTATAATGCATTTTATGCATTTCTGAAAATTTATAATTACATCTTTGTGTGAATTTTATTTTAATGCACTAGAGGAGTTTTTTTTTTTTTTAAAGAATTTATCTATTTATTTGAGAGAGAGAGAGAGTATGTTCAGGGAGGAGGGGCAGAGGGAAAGGGAGAAGCAGACCCCCTACTGAACAGGGAAGCCAGATGCAGGGCTGGATCCCAGGACCCTGGGATCATGACCTGAGCCAAAGATAGACACTCAAGCCACTGAGCCACCCAGGTGCCCCTGCACTAGAAAAATTTTTAATTTAGGTCACGGCTCTAAGATGACCCTTTCCTTAAATGAGCTACAGTCCCTCCAGATTTAATTAGTAAATGTGGACATTGTTGCATTAGATTTGTAGAGCTGTAGAGCTTTAGAACAAGCCACATGGTTACTTACTAATATAGTAAAACCAAATTTATAATAAAGAGAATTACAATAAATGATATTTGTAATAACATCTTTGGCTCTACAAAGAGTTCTTGCAGTTATTACTTCATATGACATCTCAAAAATCTTGTCCTTAGCCCCATTTTCCCACTGAGGAAATGCAGGCTCAAACAGGTGGTCAATACTGAGCAAAATCTGGTAGGCATGAAGCCATGACTCAAATATAAATATCTTGGTCACAGATCCAGTGCTTTTCCTACTCTACTGGCTTTGACCTTTCATGGAAAACTTTACTTACTGGCCCAGGATAGGGAACAGAAGAGGCCCGAATCCCCTTAACACTGTCTAGTTACCAACTTGAGCATGACAAAAGCATCTCCTTCCCTGCACACAGGAGATCTCTGTCAGACCCCATTCCATGTCCCCCCCTGAGGTGTTTCTTCTTGTTCTCACTTTGTCCCTAGGAGGGTTCCCTGGGATGCTTTTGTAGTTTCTTTTCAGAGGCCTGGTTTCAATTCTCTCTCCTCTTTTATGGACATGGTCTGTGTTTCCAATTCTCTGATACTCTGAGTGTTCCTCTGAGAAGGCTCTTCTCCCTTGTGCCTTGAGCCTGGTGGAGTCTGAAGAGCAGATCAGAGGACAAGACCCCGCGTCCTGCGGTTCCTCTGTGTCTGAAGAGAGGGATGGTGAGAGGGGAGGAAGGAGATGTCTGATCATGTGTATTGTGGGAACTCACGCTCTTCTCCCTTTCTCCATAGCCAACCAACCTATCAGTATGGTGGGGAGCTCATCCTGGGAGGTACGGACTCCCAATTTTATTCTGGTGAGATCGTCTGGGCTCCAGTCACTCGGGAAATGTACTGGCAGGTTGCCGTTGATGAGTAAGTACAGGGGAAAGTTCCTACGGATTATGGACACCCCTAGGATGTTCCACCAGTGTAACAATATTTCCTCTTCTTGCACTGGCACACACTTCTGAAAGAATCAACAAACCCTCAGGCTGATTGTTCCTGGAGCTCAGTAGACTCTGGCATCTAGCTCTTGAATGAACTTTTTGACTTGTCACTGAGCCTTGTCATGTCAGCAGATTGGTCATTCGTTGGCTTCTGTGAATCCGTGTCTTTGTTCCTGGAAGCTTCCTTATCTCAAGTAGCACAATCTTTACCAAATCCTTCATCAGTGAAGGCAACAGCTATCATTGATGTTTTCTATGTGGCAGATACTGTGCTAAATATTTTATACGTATTATTGAATGTATATTCCACTACAACACTGTAAAGTGGTCAGTAGTATATTTCATCGTGCAGATAAAGAAATCAGGGCTCAGAGGTTCAGTAACTTATCCAAAGTCACACATTTCACAAATTTCAAAATTTGAGCCCAAGCATATCTTCTCCCAGAGCTCAGGACCATGAATCAGTTTCTTTTACACTCCAAGCCTTCAGGAAATCTCCATCACTGCCAATTAAAGCTACACTTCTTTGGCCTTTACTCAAGACCATATGACCACCTGTCAGTCGACGTGGCACATGTTTGTGGCAGAGGCACCTGATTCTCTTCTACCGGTGTTCTCCTCAGGTTTCTCGTCGGTAACCAGGCCACTGGCTTGTGCTCCCAGGGCTGCCAGGCCATTGTGGATACAGGGACCTATGTGCTAGCCATTCCCCAGCAGTTCATGGGATCGTTCCTGCAGGAAACCGGAGCCCAGGAGGCTCAGAATGGTGATGTGAGTAACCAGAAGCCAAGGGTTTCTCTGTGCATCCACACAGCCTCAGCACAGGAGGAGGAGTTTTGGGGGGGGGAGAACTGAGCCCCTGGTGGGTCAGATCAGGTGGGGACACAGCATGGCCTCTCAGGCAAGGAGGGGTAAGGGAAGGGGGAAAGACCAACTCCAACTGTGAGTATGGGCTGGATGGTTGTCGGAGGGGCGGCTGTTCCATTGCAGGCCCCAGGAACACATCTCACCTTGGTGTGGCCACTGTCATTGACCGTACGCAACAGAGTCAGGCATATGGCACGTCTCCATTCCACTTGGGTTTCTTTCTTGCCTAGGAATACTCCTTTGGCTTTTACTCTGAGCATTCTTCCTGTGCCCAAACCTGTTCCCCTTACGTGTACTTCTGTAGTTTGCTCCTCATGCATGCAAGAGTTGAGTGTAGTCAGACTAAATCTTGGTTCCTCAGGGTGTGTGTGTGTGTGTGCGCGCGCGTGTGTGTGTGTGCGCGCGCGCGCGTGTGTGTGTCTGTGATGAGTACGTGGATAGGTGCACACTAGTGTGGATATGAATTGTGTGAGAGCATGTTTCATATAGGATGTGCCCGTGCTGCTTCTCTGTAAGTGGTACTTTCTAGCAATAGAAATCTGTGTTCTGGACTGTGCCTAACTCCTTATGGCCATATAAGTACAAGCAAAATGTCAGAGCTGAGATGTGTCCAACGAGGCCCAGGAAAGCCAAAGCTTCTGGTCAGTGTTGTACCAAGGCATCAGGCTTTGCCTTCCATGCTCTCAACCAACCTCTGCTGGAAGGTCAGGAAGAGAGTCTCACAGGGAATGGGGGGCTCTGGCCCTTTGTCTGGGCCCCCAGCCCCCTGGCACTCTACAGCTCTGCTTCTCCTCTTTCTCAGTATGTGGTCAACTGCAACTCCGTACAGAGCTTGCCCACTGTCACCTTCGTCATCAGCGGGGCCGCATTACCTCTGCCTCCCTCTGCCTATGTCCTCAATGTACGTATGCACTCCGGGCTCCAGGGAAATGGGATTGGATGGGCCCAAACAGCTGTTCCATGTCCCAGCTCACATCTGAGCACATGTGGGGAGTCACCAGTGGTAGGGCGGAGGGTGAAGAGGAAGCCAGAGACCCCCCCCAGGTGTCATGGAATATAGGGTGGGAAGTGTCTGTGGGGAAAGGCCTCTGCATGCACCTGGTTATATCCTCATGTCCTTTGTCTCTGCAGAGCAATGGCTACTGCACCCTCGGGATTGAAGTCACTTACCTGCCCTCCCCCACTGGGCAGCCCCTGTGGATTCTGGGGGATGTTTTCCTCAGGGAATATTACACTGTCTACGACATGGGGAACAACAGGATGGGTTTTGCCCTCTCTGCGTAGACCAGCAAGAGGCAGCTGTCTCTACCCTCCCAGCAGGACTCTGGGATTGCTGTGTTGGTTCTCTGGGCTGACAGCAGCATTTAGACTAATCCAATCCCTCTGTGCATTAGCATCTTACTTCCTGCAACTAATAAATCAAGAATCTCCAAATGTCTTTGCCCTTCCTTCTAAATGTCATTTTTGTGTTCTGCTTATAGTAGTTTATTCTAAATTGAAAGTTAGCAACATCTCTTTGGGGGATCTGTGAATTGACCAATGGCCGAGAACACAGAGCAGAGGTCTCTGAGTGACGACCCACAGCACAGACTTTAAGGACACAGTAGTACCTACATGAGGCACTCTGGTGGAGGTGACCAGCCCTCCCAGCACTCTCCCTTCCAACACATTCTTCTCTCCATTCTTGAGTGTGAGAGAAGAAAAAAAAAGAAACCTTAGAGAACATTTCAAGCTGGTGTTCTGAGGCCAACTCAGATTACAAAATGGCGGTTCTTCTTGAGGAGAGCAGCACAGTTTTAATGAAATTTTTTCTAGTATTTCCAGACTCCTTTCCTCCCTACTCCCTTCGGGTGTTCTCAGGCTGTTCACATATGCAGTTTATCTGCCTGGGCCTGAAAGCTTTTGAGTTTTGAAACCCAATCTCATCTTACACTGGAAGAAAGTAGGGTGTGGATAGGTAATTATACAGCCGGTGTTAAAATCAGATTCAGATCAATGTATTAAATATTTTTTACTGTGTTGCTGTATGATAAAGTCTGCTCTGTGCAAGCCACGGAGGCATACGGTTACAAATGAGACATGGCGTTGGCTCACTAGGAATTTTCTATCAGCATATTGCTCTTGAGCGTGTTTCCTGCCTGAAGCAAGCCCAGGGTCTGAACTTGCGTTCCACAGTAGGTTATGAACATTCATTGGCAGTGGGTTTTTCTAATGCAGTAAGGCTGCCTTTAGGGAGGTAAAAACGGGTATTGCTCTGGGACCCAAATTCTTGCAAGAAATATAATTAAAAGGATGTACCTGGAAAGAAAGATGCAAAGGATTTTCAGTCTAGATGTGAGTGAGTGGTAGTGGTGAATGGAGGTGCACATTTTCCTACATCATTGCATCATTCCCCTCCACCAACATACAACGGAGTTGATCTTACAGAATTGGGTCATGTCTGCACTCTGGCCATTCCTTTCTCTTTCTGTTGTGTTTCTCTCATGGGAGATACAGCCTTTTCTGTCAAAGGGAAGGGAGCTCAGCTCAGCCCCAATTTACCTGCATCCTAATCCCTACCCCATCAGCCACTGTTCCTGCCTCAGTATCACCTCCATTCATGCTCTGGTGGTTGGCCTCAACTGTATAGGGCAAAGATCTTGAGATGGAGATAAAATTGCTAGAAAGTTCTCAGCACTGAGATACAACAATTCCAAGACATCATGAATAACCTGAAATTCATCAGCAGGGACTAACTGCAGCCACGGGAACAACATATGGTATTGATAAAGCTGGAGCTAGCAATTCTGTCTGCTCCTGGATTCTAGAAGATAGCACCCGACAGAAGCTGCCCACAGCTTATGGTCTGTTCCACCTTGTCTATCATTGTAGGACAGGGACAAGATTTATTAGTATGGGAGTGTTCCCCACCTTCCAATACGCCACTCTGTCCCCATCACACTAATAAAGATCTTGCCCGATTCTTGCATCTTACATGGTAGAAATTGAGGGCCTGGGGACAGAAACAAAGAAAGAGAGGGAGAGAGAAAGAGAGAGGAAAAAGATGTTACTGGGTCAAAAAATGTAGAAGGAATGAGGAGTAAATGAAATTTTAAAAAATCTGGAAGGTAACAGGGAAGAGAGAAGAGTAAGAAACTATGGATGGGAGAGGTGAAAGTAGAGATTTGGAATTTGGAGTCTCTGGGGGAGATGCTCCACAGCGATATCTTAGAGAGGAATGTAGGATGAAGATTTTGAGAAATGTTGCCCATGCTTACAAATTAGAGATCTTTTTTTTAAATTAGAGTTTTTTTAATGTTCTGTAAGAGACATAAAGATTAGAATTTTTGTTTTGGATGGCTGTAACGTGTTTTAATGTAAATTCGTGCAGAAAGTGGCCACATGGACCACAGTCTATATTTGGGTTATACTTGAAAAACACGTTCTAGCGTTTTCTTTCCATTTACTGCTTGTGCCATCATCACTGATGAAATATCACTAATTTATTCATAAAGTATTTATTGAAATCTCTTTGCATAAGGAAAATCTTCCCTGATCCCTGACTTCTACGTGTCCTCTGCCTACCCTCCCACCCCCTATGAGAGGTTGTTACCCCTCCTTCCCTCCTCCCACAGCACTTTGTACCTCTGACGGTTCACTACACATCGTACTGTATTGTACCCATGGCCCGTCTGTCTCCCCAACTCAGTTATGAGCAAGAGAAAAGAGCCTGTTCATTTTTCTCTTTAAGTCCCCAGATCTGCATGTCTTGTGATAACAAATGCTTAGCAATGCCTGCTATACAACCCAATTCATGATAATGCAAGTGATACAAAGACTGTTACGGGGACCCGTGCCTGAGAGCGGCAGAAAGAGGAAGGTATCACAAAGGAAACCCTTAGATTTTGCCCTGAAGCATGTGTAGGAACTCCCTGGGTAGAGAAAGTTAGAAAAGGGATCTCATGCAGAAACTAGCCTAAGGATAGCACAGAGGCTGGAGAGAGTTTGTGTAATTGTAGAGCAGCAGGAAATCCCAGCTGGCTGGACACAAGGTACCCGGAGGCGATAGCAGATGAGGCAGCCAAGGTGGGTTTCGATCAGACGGGCAGGACCTTGCTAAATGTCTGGCCTTGATTCTCCTGTCATGGGGACCCATATGGGTTTCAGTGGACAAAAGACCTAGGATCAGTTATTTGAGGAAGAGGACTCAGCTGGCAGGTCTCCTCTGCTGTCCCCTAGCCCTCACATGGGGTCCCCCAGGTTCTAGCTTCCGTGGAGTTCAGATAGAGGCTGAGCCTTTGTTCCTGGTAGAGCTTCTGCTCTGGAACTCTGGCCATTTCCCTAGGCTCATAGTCATGGCTGAAAGACCTAAACAGAATGAAAGATCCCTTTGAATCTCACCCCTAAATCCAGAATTCAGAGCCAACCAGTAGTAGTGAGCTCTTGGCTTCCCCCTTTCTTAGTTCCACTTTGACCCAGCTCTTACTATGCAAATGTCACCAGAAGTCTCAAAATCTGCTCTTTGTACCGTCATTGTAGAAGTTTTGATTGAGGCCTGATTGCGTGTGCCATTCACCATCAAAGACATGTGCAGAAGAATATTACCTTGTGGGGGAGATTTGATGGGTAATGAGTTCTCTGAACTTGGCCACTGCGGGGGTGGGGGAGGTCTGACAGGGAAACAAGCTGGGCGGTTGGTGGGGGGTGGGGCTCAGGAATGGACAAATGTAGACCAGAAGCAGGCTTTAGGCTGGATATCTGGTACTCTGCCTTCTGTAGCTGTTCCCCTTTCGCAGAGATCCTGAGACCCCTCTAGGCTCAGATCTTATGTAGAGGGCCCGGGGCCCAGTCTTCGTGCTGGACGGCAGCCGAGATGGGGTGGTGTTGCTTTGAGCGGCTAAGTCACACAGACCCTAGCCGTTTGGTCTCTCCAGCAAGGAGCAGGGAGCAGAGATCCAGCCCCCAGCTCCAACGGGCCAAGGCTCAGTTTGGAATTTTCCATGCCATTTCTCTCTTGTCCCACCATGTCCAGTCCCCCCTCCCCACCATCCAGGCCTCTGCTTTTTCACACTGCTGCTTTCTCTCCCTTTTCCATGTGCTCAGGGCCCAGACTGTAATAGTGAGGCTCCCTATGGGTTGCTAGAAAGTGCTAAAGGAATCAAGCACAGCATTTCCAGGGCCTAGAGGGAATGTTCCAGCAAATTGAGCACTCCCGGAATACGTCTACGGCAGCGCATTGCTTCCGTAGCTTCCAGACCAGGAGATGAGGTTATTTTGATTCCTGCTGTACTCCCAGTCCTTGCCACTCTTCCTGACAGATGGTAGGAACTCTACTAACATGATGACTGACAAATAACATAGCTGAGGTAATGGGAAGTGGGGGAACTTCTGATCCAGTGAGTTTACTATCAGTCTGGAAAAGGGAACAAATTCTTTTTTTTTTTTTTTTTTTAAGGGAACAAATTCTTGACCTGCCCATTGCATGCATGCCAAACTCAGAAACTCAGAAAGCTGGGAAAGTTTCTGAAATTTAAAGGTTTACTCTGCCTGTCCGTACCCTCCGAGTGTAGCAAGCCCATGAATAAGCCCAAGGTAGCCATCCAGTCCTTGATATGGAGAGGGCCAACAGCCCCTGACCCCAGGGCTCGTGGGAGAACACATAAGACCGGAACCTGGGAATTAGAGCATGAGGACAGAGACCCACGAGTATGTCAGTAAAATGGAGCCACCCCACTGAACACTGGGCAGGACCCCCAGGCCCGTCTACGAATGTACAGGACAAACCAGCACGTGGACACAGAACACTCTGCAGCGGTCTCTGTTCTCGCACGGGAGTTAGGAGCCCCTTCCCTCCCCGGGCCCCGTGCCGGCAGACAGGGCACAGCAGTGCAGGGGGGAGAGCAGCCCTGTCCTCAGTCCTGGATCCGTGGGCAGGAGGGGCGCGCGAAGGTAGCCGCAGCCCCTCAGTTGTAAAACAGGCTTAGGTAGGCCACGCGGTTCCGGTGCTTTCTGAATTCCTTGTCGGTGGACAACTGCAAGGAAGGAATATTGCCTGGGTCAATATTCTGATGGGAACCCTCCGCCTCTGCCCTTCCTGGCTTGCAAAACAGAAGTGCGCATCACGGGCAGCTGTGGCCCAGCTGAAGGCCACCCCTTGGGAACCTAGCGTCAGGATTCTGTCAACGTACAGCTAGGCTCTGTCATCTCACTGTGGCGTCATGCTAGGACTTGGGAAGTCTCCAAGCGTAACTGGTAAACGCCTCAAAAACAAAGATGATGCATTCGATTCCTGACCGTTACTCAGAGGTCTAGCGTGATGATGTTGATGCATTAGGCATTTAACAAATAGTTTCCTCTTAAAAAATAGCACCTCTGGAATTACGATAGCTCACGTGGGTTGAGCATTTATTGTGTTATAGGTACTACGTTAAATGCCTTCCATGTTTGCTTGGTCTTTAAAGCCTTATCAGATTGATTCTATTATTATATCCATTTTAAAGAAAGGAAAACTGCGGCTTAGAAAACTTGCCTGAGATCACACAGCCAGAAATATGGGAGCTGGTATTTGAACCCAGGCAGTCTGTCCCCTGAATCCATCTTCTTACCAGAATGTTCTACAGCCCCCTGATGATCTGATACTCTAGTGGTGTATGGAAAGAGCACTGGCTTAGGAGTCACAAGTTGTCAACTTGCGCAGGTCACTTAATCCATCAGAGCCTGATTTCCCTCCTCTATCACTGAGGTATAGAGGTTCTGTTCCTACACCAGGAGATTATTTGGGGATTAAGTAAGAAACTGTGGCTTTCGTCGGTCATACCCACCCTTATAAATCTAACGAAACTGGGCAACTCTCCAAAAGGATTCTTGGTGTGCCTGGGTGGCTCAATGGGTTAAGCTCTGCCTTTGGCTCAGGTCATGATCGCAGGGTCCTGGGATCGAGCCCCGCATCGGGCTCTCTGCTCAGCAGGGAGCCTGCTTCCCCCTCTCCCTCTGCCTGCCTCTCTGCCTAATTATAATCTCTTTCTCTCTGTCAAATAAATAAATAAAATCTTTAAAAAAAATTTAAAAGGCTTCTCATATGTGTATCTGCACAAAACCATGCATACACAGACTGTCAGGGGAACAAGGACTTCCTGAAGCTCTTTCAGACACTCCTGATAAGAACCCCTGGTACATATGAAAGTACCAGAGAGAGGGCTCGACACAAGTCCAGTTTTTTTACCTCAGCTTTTAGGGTTCTTTTCTGTAGACATGGAACCTGAGCCCAGTCTGGAGATCCAAATTTCATGGGCCAGGTGATTTTGGGGGGTGGTTTCATCTCCGGGTTGTATGTGCCAGGGCTAGAAATAAAAATACAAAGCACCACGTGTAATGACTTACGGACCATATACGAACTGCATCAGGACCACAGCTATCCCTGAACTTGGCCTAATTCCTTGAGAAAAGGCAAGAGTCCAACTGGCTTTCTAATGTGGGGCAAGTGTGGGGTTCCCTGGCCTGTTAGTGTATTTCTGAGTAGTTGTGAGTGTTACAAATATTTAGCTCTGGGGATCCTGGGTGGCTCAGTGAGTTAAGCATCTGCCTTTGGCTCATGTCATGATCCCAGGGTCCTGGGATCGAGTTCCGCATGGGGCTCCTTGCTTGGTGGGGAGCCTGTTTCTCCCTTTGCCTGATACTCCCCCTGCTTATGCTCTCTTCTCTCTCAAATAAATAAAATTAAAAAAAAAAAAGATATCTAGTCTTGACATCCCAGTTAAGATTAAAATCGACTCTAGTTTATAAAACATTTCTGCAACCCAGTATCCTTGGCTGAGAGATCCAAGGACCCCAGGACTGGTGGGTGAGAAAAGAATCTACCACCGTCATGAATAAGTACTGCCCATGATTTGAAACTGGGGGTAAAAGTGTAATGATAATTCAATCAGCAATCTCAGGATAAGAAGGCAGAACCAGTTAAAGTTTGATCGATGTGGCATTATATTATAATTGCCTTTGTTCATAACACTTGGCCTTTGGTGCAGACTCTTTGCTGTGTTGGAAATAGTATACTTAGAATGGACACGGGGTCCAAGATTCGACACTTTCACTTCCTTAATGCAACCTTGAGAAAGTTACACTCATTCACTGATCCCTGCATTTCTCATGAACAAAACAAAGACCTTGACCTTTTGCCCCGCAGTTCCACCCAGGCTGAGTGGCTTCCGGAAGCACTCCGTCTACAAGGGCCACGTGCTCAGCCCCGGCCCTCCTGCTCTGTCTTCAGTTCCTCTCTGCTCCCCACACTCTAGCCATACCAGCGTCCTCCTTAGTCCTCCCACTAGTTCCTCCCCAGCCCACAGCCCTTGCACTTGTGGCTCCTCCTGCCTGGGAAGCCCTGGCCCAGATCTTCACAGGCTGGCTCAGTCCTGTCATTCAGACTTCAGGTCAAGTGTCATTTCCCCTAAAGACCTTTCTAGACCTCCTTGGCAAAGTAGCACCATCCATCCCATCACCGCCACCTTGTTCACTGTCTTCACAGCACATCACTGAGTCACCACACTGCCCGGTGTGCCGGTGACAGTCCTAGCTCATGGCTACTGTCTTGCCATAATTAGTAAGCTCACTCTCGGAAATGTCACTCTCTGACTGCTAAATTATATGGTAACCGTCCTTATTATCACTGATTTTTTTTTAGTGTATTTGCTTCTCATCTGTCTGGATTCGAGAATGTAAGTTGCAAGAAATGAGGAACCTCGTGTGATGGGTTTAATGCAAAATCTCTAGATCCCCTGGAAGTGCCTGGCACATTGATAACTATTGATTGAATGAACCACTACGATTTAGAATTCTATAATGCCAGAGATCTGGAAGGTCAGAAGTTGGCTCTTTAAAGATGGGCAGGTGGTTTCTTTTTCAGCTGGCATGGTTTGGATGGAACCCCTCCTTTGTGCATCCTTTCCTATTGCTGCTAGATGAAACACTCCAGAAGAGAGGAGACTTACCCAGGATAACAATTGTCCTTTGAGTATGTCTTAAATCGAGGCAACAAGGTATTAAATGGAGCAAAATTTTGTTTGTGTATTTGCTCCTGAGGATCTGCAGCCTGGTACATGCCAGGGTAAAGCATCGTGTCCTGTTTGTCAGAAAAAGATAAACATGTTAGCGGGTGAGATATATACATATAAAGCCTCTAATTAAAGAAAACAGACTCATCCTCTTTCTGTTCATGTATCGGCTATAGTTTCGCTACCCCAGCCATAGACATAAGGCTACAGTAGGGAGAAAACCAAGATAAGCCTGGGGTTCAGCTATCTAAAGACACATACACTGAGGCTGTAGAAAGAGATCAGCAAGAGATAAAGGATCACCGTGACTTGTTGCACCTGCTGCCCCCACCATCCCACTCAGAGATTTTTTTAGAGGCAGTACCCCTCTCTTTGAGCTCCAGTGTCAGAAAAATATCTAACAACCAATTAGGATCCTGTACTGAAGACTTTTAGACTTGAAATCCAAACACACGAAAGGGTTCAAAAGTAGCAATTTGTTTTTTAAGTGGCAAGATAAAAGGATACGTAGGAACGAAGCTTTGGTACTTAAATGTCAGCCGTGTCAGCCCTGAAGCTGGATCATCTTGATACCATTTCTTTCAAGAACTATTTTTCACACTCCCGCTCCTGGGACTCTCATACACATTTGAGATGCTAACCCCCAAACTTTTCCGATAGACTTCTTCATAGCGTTTGTCTAAATATTTTTCTTGAATTTCAGGGCACATTTTTTGGTAACTTCCCACTCTCCCTCCTTTGCTTCCCAATGCAAATACATGCAGCAACATGGATCACACTAAAATCTAACACATGCAAGCCATTTCTAACCTTGTTGATCTCCTTAAACCTCTCAGCTGTTCTGGCACCAAAAGTATATCCTTTTCTACTGGTCGGGATCTTAGAGAGGTTGTATGCCAATCCATATATCTTCAGGTAGTATATTTAAAAAAAGAAAGGAAGGAAGGAAACACACGGAGAATATTATAGTCATCAAAACAGAGCAAACCCAAAATGTTCTTATCTGACTCTTCTGCAGAAGTTGCTCTTTCTTTTTGATTCCTCTGAGTGAAGACCATAGAAAGAATTCTATAAGCAAGGCCAGTATAGCAGTCTGCAAAGACATGTGGCTGGCTAGGCAGAATAAGTGACATTGCTGTGCATTCCAGTGAATCCCGTCCTGTAAGCCCACAGAGCTGAATTTGCCGGAATCACACCCTCAGTCTGATGACCTTTCATAAACTGATCCAGCAGCACAGCAACATTACCAGTTTGGACTAATGGGAAGCATTGATTCGGAGGCTTCTGAGGGTGGGAATGGAGTGGGGACTATATGGAGGACTATATGAAGAAAGGCTTGCGTTTGAAAGAAAGGTGGGTGTTGGGAGTGGGGAGCAAGGGTCCTTTAATTTCCTACATTGGACCTGACAGCTGGCTGCAGAGGACCAGGGCATCTTCTCATGTTACCACCCCGAAGGTCACAAATCCCATCGAATTTTTCTTCCAGGGAACCTGGGTAGTCACAGATAGTCAGGAAACTGAGACCCACCCAAGGGAAGGTGTGTACTCACATCTTCTGCTATGTAACATCCAGGCCCTCTGTGGGAGGCTCCTCGAAGAGGGAGAAACTTGTTCCCCAACAAGTTTGGGGGGTGGTGGTGAGGAAAGAGCTTCCTCTGTTGACGTGTGCCAAAGGGGTAGTTAACCAGCGACTCTGAAGATCAAGAAAGAGCAGAAACTCCACATGAGGAGGGCCCCTGGGTCTAAGTGAGCGCTGTGGGGGCGCGTGGGTGGTGGGGAGGCCGAGATGGGACTGAGCCCGATCGACAACAAAAACCGGACGGAACCCCGTGGAAGGGAAGGACTGCATCCCCCCGCCCGCCAGCCTCCCCGCTCTTCCTCCTGCCCTCTACCCTTGATTCCTCTATCCCAGCCCCGCGCACCCGCTTTGCCGAAACACATCGCGCGCGTGGCCGGGCTAACATTTGTGTACCGCGTTGCTAAGGGAACGCGGGGAACGCAAGGGGCGTGGCTCCGCGCGCGCCTGCGCAGCGGGGCGGGACTCCGGCACCCCCGGGTCCCGGGGCGGAGAGCAGCGTGAGCTGTGGCCGGGCGCAGGTGGGGGGTTCGCTGGACTCGCGGCTACAGCGGCTTCGCGGGTGAGGGATTGAGCAGGAGGGCTTTGGAAGTTGGGCCACCGGGAATGCGCTGCTGAAGAGGGACGCTGGGTTCAGAATGCCCCGAAATCTGGACTGCCACGGTCAGGGACCTAGGAAAACACAGCCCCTGCAGTGATGGCAGGTGGGGTGGGCTTCCAGGACAACGCCTACAGTAGGGGAGCTGGGGACTAAATGGAGCTTAGCTCAGACAGTTCCCCTATTAAGTCCCTCTTAGACACATTTTTCCGCAGGTTGCCCCCTTCTACCTCTAAACGTGGCACGCACAAAGCTTTTTTTTTTTTTTTTTTTTTTAATATTTATTTATCTGACAGAGAGAGGAGGCAAAAGCAGGGGGAACAGCAGGGAGAGAGGGATGAAGGCTCACCCAGCAGGGAGCCCGATGGGGGGCTCAAACCAGGGACCCTGAGATCATGACCTGAGCTAACACCTAAGGACTGAGCCACCCAGGCGCCCCAGGCACGAGGCTTTAAAAGGGTTGGAAGCCTTGAGTGGAGCAGGGACTGCAGAGGGATCACAGAAGTGCTTAATAGTTGTAAAAATCTTGGGCAGTCACTTAAATGTTTAAGTCCCAGTTTCCTCATCTCCAAATTGGGAATAAGAATTCCTCTTTACTGGAGAAGGGCAGGATTGAGAGAACAGGATGAAAGCAATCAGGCCCCGGTACTTGGCAGGTGACAATTGCAAGAGGTTATTATTAAGATAGTACCCAGCCCCCTCATGGGCACTCCCATCCTAACCCAAGAAGAAAGGTCATGGTGTGTGTCGACGTCTTTACCTTCTTTACCTTTACCTGTCCTGGATATTAACACCAACTGGTTTTCTCTTGAGTTTGGGATGGCTTTAGGAGTTATCAGAGGTGGGAGGCAGCAGACCTACAGTGTGACTGGTCCCTGCTACCCTTTGACCTCTAAGGATGACCCTGGGATCCACACACACCCTGCCCTAGAACTGTCCACAGGGGTAGTTTCATACATTTAATGTAGGGTTTCCAAAAAAGGTGAAACTGAGTCCTACAGCATATTTTGGAAACTTGAGGAAGCATTTTGCTTGTTAAAAATTACTGAGGGGATGCCGCTGGTCACCGGGCCAGGGAGGCTGGACACCCTGCAGCTCATTGTCCCATCACAGGCATTGTCACGTGTCCTACATAACATTCAAATGTCCTGCTGGACTTTACAGAAATAATTCATTGTACCTGACTTATATGTAATAACACCGAGAAAATTTTTTTTACAAGAAATAATGCATAAAGCCCAGTAATATAGAAGGTTGTGTGAGAAACAAAGCTTATAAATGGAGTAACGATATGGTCTGAAAAGTATTGTATGATTTTCTCTAAGCATTCTGTCTACTCAAAATACTCAAAATATAATTGCAGTAAAACTGATGATAAAATATAAAAATATTGGCATTGATTTGATCATTTTCAGTATCGTTAATATTTTAGGTAATATTAATATTTTTAGATACCCACTGTGTGTTTTGAAATTAGTGTTTACATTATCGGTGACATGAAACATGTCTTGCAAAATGCTTTGATATGATGGCACCCAATTTTCTCACTGATAGACTGGATCGCTTCAGACTAATCCTCTAGCTGAGAAGAGCTAGAAAAGCTGGACAAAATAAAATATGTATGTTTGGAGACATCAGGGATATACCACGCAAGAAAGAATAGACAGGGTCAAGAATGCAGAGAGAGGGGAAGCCCAAAATGGTGAGCCACAGTGGGTGCTCCTGTTCCCTTTGAACATCTGCTAATCAAAGAGTGGTTGAGAAGCAGAGGATTTGAGTGGAACATTGGACATGTGTGTCTCTGAAAGCTGGGAACCAAAAATTAGGTTGGCCATGGAGAATAGGAGACTGGAAAACTCCCTGGGCTTTTAGTTGGGACCCTAAAGGGATAAACTCTAGGAATAAGGGTAAATAAGAAATAGATAGGCTCTCAAAAACAAAACAAAACAAACAAGCCCTGAAATCCACCTTCGTGGATTTCTACATGGTCTCCAACTGCATTAAGGTGATCTGCTTCTTACTATACACCAGAAAGAAAGAAAAAAAAGTAAATAGTCTCTGAATATAACATCATCCAAAGCTTCAACTAATTTTTATAATTTTTCATGCAAAATGTTTGGCATTCAATATAAAACAGCCACTCACGCCAAACAAAGAACAGAAATAAACCCAAAGGAAATCGAGAGATTGGAGTTCTCAAACACGGATTTTAAAGTAACTGTACTTGTTTCAGATTTTGGAGGAAGCCTCCAGACTGCAGGATGAACATGGGAAGAGAAAGCGAGGAATTTGTGGCCATCAAGCAAATCCTTGGCTTCTGAGTTAAGAGGCTAGAAGAAAAAGGTGATCAGACCCTAAAGACAAGGTCGGTATAAGTCCCAGTGTATTCAAGAAAGAGAAAATTTCCCCATCAATCTTCCTGTTCATGTTACTAATATAACACACCACTGGGTCCACCAACATCCTGATTGATGCAATTTTATCAACTTTTCATTAAAGCCAATTCAAACATAGTACAAAGATGGACTGTCTGTATGCTATATGTATCTCCTGTATAATCAATTGTGTAATGGTGAATTTGAGAAGTTAAGGTAGAACCTCAGGCAGCTCTAAGGATTATCAAGGATTCGATGTTTGAATGATAATCACACACAAAGGAAACTAGGCAGGTGATGGTCTAGTACCAGAGAATGTTTAGACAAAGTTTTATGTTGGGGCCACTACTGATGAAGACCTTAAGAATTTTGCATTTCCCATCATGTACTTTTCTAACCATAGTTATAACATCAAAAGGATGCCTGATATTTATGGAGATTGTTTTAGCTTTATGGGACAGTTTATCAGCTCTCCCCATTTGACTACATATGAGGCCATTATAAGAATTATTATTCTGGGGTCCCCTGGGTGGGTCAGTTGGTTAAGTGTCTGCCTTCAGCTCAGGTCAAGATCCCAGGGTCTGGCTCCCTGCTCAGCAGGGAGTCTGCTTCTCCCTCTCCCTCTGCACCCCCCACCCGTCTTGTGCTCTCTTTCTCATGCTCCCTCTCAAATAAATAAATAAAACTTTTAAAAAATAAAATGAATTATTCTGGGAAACCACCCACTCTGCTGTAGCGGTCTAATGGAATGGGATAAATTTGATTTTTGATATAATGTTTTAAATAGACTTTTGTCTCATTTAAAAATTTATTGAATTAAGTAATAAATCAGATCAGCAAAGGGGATAAAGCTGGTAATTCAAGAAATTAAATAAGTTGGAAAATTTTAGAAACAGTAAAAAGGAACCAAAAAATTGTACAAATAAAAAGTGCCATCTCTTAAAGTAAGAATGCAAGGCATGAGTTTAACAAAAGATTATAAAAGCTGAAAAAAAGGAATGAAAGAATTGGGCAATGAATCTGAAGAAACTATTCAGACTTGAAGCTTGGAGATGCAAAAGGACAGAGAATACAGGGTAAAAAGTATAAGAGACAGATGAGAAACAATGAAAAGTTCCACTTATATGCAGATTTTTTTTTTACAGTACAGCACTGTAAATATATTTTCTGTTATAATTTTCTTAATAACATTGTATTTTCTCTAGTTACCTTATGGTAAGAATACATTGTATAATGTGTATAACATACAAAATACATGTTAATCAGCTCTTTATGTTATTTATAGGGCTTCTTAGCAACAGTAGACTATTAAGTTTTGGGGGAATCAGAAGTTATAGGTGGATTTTCAACTACGCAGGGGTTGAGCACTCTTAACCTCACATGTGCAAAGGTCAACTGGATGTGTGTATAGATAGATAGATAGATAGATAGATATGGTGAGAGAGAGGAGAGAGAGAGAGAAGTAACATTAAACAATTAAAGAATTAGGGCAAATAGGTAAGGAAATACTTTGTACTGTCTTTGCAACTTTTCTTTAGGTTTGAAAATGTTTCAAAATAATAATTATAAAAATAGATACCATTAGAAAAGTGAGAAAGTAAGCCAAGATGTGGAGGAAGACATAAGCACAAAAGCTTCAAGACCTGCAGTGTCCATCCAATGTATGAGCCCCTTCCCATATTAACTATTGGGCACTTGAAATGTAGTTAATTTATTTATTTATTATTTGGCAGAGAGAGAGAGCACAAGCAGGGGGGAGTGGTAGTCAGAGGGAGAAGCAGGCTCCCCGCTGAGCAGGGAGCCCTATGTGGAACTCGATCCCAGGAGCCCTGGGATCATGCCCTGAGCCGAAGGCAGACACTTAACTGACTGAGCCACCCAGGCACCCAGTTAATTTAAATTGGTTAATTTAAATTGAGATTTGTTTAAGTGTAAAATACACATCAGAATTTAAAGACTTAGAATGAAAAAAAAGAGTACAAAATATCGCATTAATACATTTTATATTGGTTACATGTTGAAATGATAATATTTTGGATACATCAGGTTAAATAAAACAGTAGTAAAATTAACTTCACATGTTTCTTTTTACTTTTTTAATGCGGCTATTAGAAATTTAAAATTAAACACGTTGCTCACATTATATTGCCATTGGATAGTATTGATCTAGGATATACAAAGCAACTATTACAGGTCAATAAGAGAAAACAACTTAATAAAAAAAAATAGATAAAATACTTGAATGGGAAACTCAGAAAGAGGAATATCCAAATAACCAGTAAACATATAAAAAGTGCTCACCTTCAGTAGTCATAAAAGAGTTAGAAATTTAAACCACAATGAGCCACCCACAAGATGGTTAAAATTATAAAGACAGATAACACTTGGTGCTGCTAGGATGCGAAACAGCTGGAAATCTTGAATACACTTTTAGTGTAAATGGTAACTGATACATTCACCTTGGAAAACTGTTTGGTGGTATTTACCAAAGCTGAAGCAGACATCCCTATGATCTAATAATTCCCGCTCCTTGGTATTTAGTCAGCAGGAATGCATACAACTGTGCACCAAAAAAGGCATGTATAAGAACATTAAAAACAACATGATCCATAACAGTCCCAAACTGGAACAACTAAATGCCCACTAATGGTAGAATGGAAAAACAAGTTGTGCAATACTCATATGAAAGAATACTATATAGCAATGAATAGGGAAAAAATCCTGCACATGTAACAATCTAGCTTAATCTCGCAGTGTTGAATGAAATAATTTAGACATGAACATTCAGATACTGCATGAGTACATTTACATAAATCCAAAAATAGGCAAAACTAATTTATGTGTTAGAAGTTAGAATGGGGGTACCTTTTAAAGAGGGTGGAAACAGTGAAAGAGAAGAGATATGAGAAGGGCTTTTGGAGAGCTAATGGTGTTCCATTTCTTGGACTGAGTATACTGCTCATACTGAGGAGTTCACTTTGCATATTTCATTAATCTGTTCAGTTATGATTTGGGCCTTTTTTGGTATGTGTGATAGACCAATAAAGTAGTTTATTTTTAAAAATCTGACAATCCTAGAGGAAGCGCATTAACATTATTTGAAAAATAACATAGGCATACTCCTTTTCCTTTTTTTTACTTCACTGGTTTATAATTCGTTGTGTATTATCCCTACTTTAACTAAAGCTATTCATCTCTTTTTGTTATCAGGAAATAGTAAGTCTGGAATGTTATTAATTTTCCTAACACTGGTCTTTGTTCTGATGTCTACTTATAAGTCTGCTTTTTTATTTTCCTAAACTGTTTGTATGAGATGACATTTAACCTTCGTAATGTTAAGCTTATTCATTGTTTATTATATGGTACAAGAGCCTGACTACTTCGTTGTCTTATAGTCACTTCTGGGCATTTATATATTGAAATACATATTATTTTATTAGAAATTACTTTTCTCCTTTACAATTATGGCATTATTTATGAAATTATGCATGGCAGGTTATGTTATCCATGAATTTAATTAGGATAATAAAAGGGGCATTATAAACTAATTTGTTACTCAAAGCAGGACTTGGGTTTGGATTATTTTAGGATTCAGGACCTCTGATCTAGAGAATAGGGATTCTGCTGGAGAATGGATGTGTCTTCAGAAGTGGAAGAAGGAGAAGAACATAGACTTTTTAAATCCCACTTTCCAGACTTAAGTACCAGCCTCTCTCATCTGGTGGTAGAGGAATGAACACAGGCTTTGAAGACTCTCAGAACTGGTTTCCAACAGTTACTGGTGTGTCACTTACTAGCTACATGACTTTGTGGAAGCCTTGATTCATCTATAAAATGGCACTAATTATTTCCTGCCTCCTTAAGGCTGCCATGGGAATTTAAAGAGATAACACGAGACAAATCTTGCACAGCAAATGACTGGCCTATAATTGGCATTTAACAAAAGTTAATGCACTTCTGGTCTACCACCTCCATGCCCAGAGCCACAGGTTAACTCCCAGAGTACCTCTGTGCAAAAAAAAAAAAAAAAAAAAAGGTTGCCCTTTCATCTGAATGGGTGCCACCTCTTATCAAGGCTCAGGACTTGGTGAGAATGAGAAGAGTACTTCCCCCTGCCCTGCCTGGATCAGGGCTTTTATGAAATCCTGAGCATACCCCCTCTCTTTTCAGTTAGACTCCCATACCGAAGGAATGAGTTTTTATAGATGTACTAGAGATTAAGAACATGATTACCATCAACAAAGTTCCAAAGAAATGGCTGGGTGATCCATGGCAGGATTTTGTCATTCATGTACTCAAATGAGTCAGATGGCTTGGACCTTGAAGATCTCTGCGAAGCTCTGTACCAGTTGTCCCTGTCGGAGGGCCTTTGAACCAAACTGTTTCTCTCATTTAACAATGGCTCCATGAGTCACCACTCTCATAAACAGACTTTAACCAAGAAGATGAAGGCTGTAACTCAGACTGGCTGCTAAGCAGCAGCCCCACCCTTGAAGTCTTCCAAGTCATTGTGACATTGCTTTCTGAAGGGCAGCGTTACAGTGAGAAGGAAGCCAGAAAGGCCCCTCTTTGAAAATCAGTTTTTCTCATTATCGACTGCATAATTTTGGGCAAGGTTTTCTCACAAGATCTCAATTCCCTCGTCTATAATGTGGGGACAATATTCACCACGCAGGAGATAGCCTATATAAAGAACCTAGTCTCACACTTGGAATACTCTCCTTGTTAGTTCGTGTCTCCCTTCCTGCCCTCACCAATTTATTTATTCAACAAGTACATATAAAACTCTTGTAATATGCCGGGCACTGCTCTAGGCAGTGGGAACATAGCAGTAAACTGAAATCCTTATCCTCGCAGAGGTTAATTCTACTGAAGGAGGCAGACAATAAAAATGGTAAATACATAAAATGTATGATATGGCAGGTACCAAGAGAAAAGAAGCACGGAGAAAAGTAGTACCAAAAGAAAAGGGCAGAAGGAATAAGGGGTTTCAATTTTAGGTTGTGCGGCCAGGAATGGCTTCACTGAGAAGTTGGCTTTGAGGAAGGGCCTGAAGAAAGTGAGGTCAAAAGTCAAATGGAAATCTGAGGAGAGTGTCGTAGCTTGTACAAAGGCCCTGAGGCAGTAACATGCCTAGACTATTTGAGAAACAGAAAAGAGGCTAACATAGTTGAAGTGGAGGGAATGAGAAGAGTCAAAGGAGGTGATAATAGAGCCTTCGTGGATCTAGAGCTGGATTGTGCCTGTCCTCTTCTTGCATGTAGTAGGTATGTAGTAAACATTCATTTGATTGATTGATGTGTAAAAGTAGCAGGAAAAATGGGGGACACCATTTTTTTGGGTTGCAGTAATTTCTGCATTCTAGAAATGGTGACAGAATCAATCTTTATGGGAAAATAGTGACATCAGAAGAAGGTATTAGTCTGGGAAACCACTTTGATCTAGCAGCTGGCCACTGTGTTGTTCAAAGATGTTTTCCTCAGAGTCAATGGCCTCTTTCATGTCCTTCACCAAGTCCAGTTCCCTGCATCCTCATGTCCCCTCCTCAGTGTTATTTGCCGTAGTAGTGACCTAAACAGAAACTCCTTCCAAAAAGTCTGCCCAAATTCCTATGCTCTATTTTACTCTAGGCTTTCTTGTTCTTTGGTTAGAAATGTAATTACATTAATTATAATATATATTATATTATTATAATATTATATTATATTATATATATAAATAATATAATATATTATAATTAATGTAATTACATTAATAATAATACCCAATTTTTAAAAAGATTTTATTTTTTATTTGACAGAGAAAGAGATCACAAGTAGGCAGAGAGGCAGGCAGAGAGAGGGGGAGAAGCAGGCTCCCCGCTGAGCAGAGAGCCTGATGAGGGGCTCCATCTCAGGACCCCGAGACTATGACCTGAGCCGAAGGCAGAGGCTTTAACCCACTGAGCCACCCGGGTGCCCCAATAATACCCAATTTTAATGACTTTTGCCTTCACCTGCTTATTGAGGACAGTCCCATATCTATGTTTCTGATCTCCAAGACATGTAACGTAAGCACTCAGAAGTCAATATGTCAGCTACAATCACGAGTGCGATTTTCCCACGTTCCGTAACCCTATTCCAGTCCTGTCTTCTCGATGGTGAATTTAGATCATGTCACCACCTCTCCATCCCTGCTATAAACTTCTAATGGCTCCACAGCTCACTTGCAATAAAATCCAAACTTCTAACCATGTTTCGAGACCTTGCGTGCTCTGACCCCTGCCTATTTCTTTCCTGTGTCCACTACCTCAGCGCAGCTCTGCTCTTCTTTTTTCTAATGTGTCCTGTTCATTTCCAGCTCAAGGACACTGTAGTTGCTGCACCTGTGCCCAAAACGCCCTCTTCCCAGATCTCAAAATGACTGGCTCTTCTAGAATGTCAAGGCTCATCTCATTTAGGACCTCCCCATAGAGGCCTTCCTTTTTTTTTTTTTTCTTTTAAGATTATTTATTTGAGAGAGAGAAGGATGAGGAGGGGGCAAGGGGAGAGGGAGAGAGTATCTCAAGCAGACTCCAAGCCTGACACAGGGCTCGATCCCATGACCTGAGCCAGAACCAAGAGTCGGACACTCACCCGACTGCACAGAGGCCTTCCTGGACTGCCCAAACTAAAGTACGTTCATCTCCTTGTCCCTTTCTATCACTGTTACACGTTACATGAGCAGCCTGTATTTTCACATCTAGAAGGGTTTCCACCCCAATCACTTAAAATCAAAAAGACTCATGTTTTGACTGACGGGCTTTTATTGCAGAACTCTAGGTAGGAGCAAGATGTACTAAGCGAAGGAGCCTCGGGAATGGGGACAGGTCAGGTTTACGCCCAGTTGCAGCAATCACAGCTAGTGTCAAAGACAAGCCCGGCCGCGCAGTTCTGCTGGTACGTGACTCCATTCAGGCAGTGCCAGAAGGCATTTCTGTTATTCGCCACAGGGTAGAGGCCATTGGCTTTTCCCGCACAGAATCCACTGCTCCCAGAACTGCCCCCAGAGCTGCTTCCAGAACTGCTGCTCCCGCTCCCACTTCCGCTGCCACTTCCGCTCCCACTTCCACTCCCAGGAGAAGGAGTTATGGGCTCCACTGGCTGAGCAGGGGCGGAGCAACCTGAAACAGCACAAAACAGACTCATGGACCTGGAAGATGTTCCCACTGTCGCCTAGAGGTGAGGAGACTAGCGGCACTGTGGAGAAGGTCTGGAGGTGGGATGCTGTTAGCTCTGGATGCGTACAAGCGAGGAGATACGAGATTACTCCATATTCAGGAAAAGCTATAATTTCGAGCCACTCCAGTTTTAAATTTAAAAAGTTCTCTCTTCCCTTATGATGTCAACATCATTAAAAAAAAATTACTGAGCACTGGTATGTGCAAAATCCTTGCCTGGGATCAGGATATAAGTGGCAAGCCAATCAGCTCTAAGAGAAATATCTGGAAAAAATTTAGGGATGTGGTATTTCCCCTGCATTACAGATTGGAAACATGTGAGCAGTCCTGAGGGCTTTCTTGTTCAGTCTCCAGGTGGGCTGAAAGAGACTTTCAATGAGGGAGGAGTTCATAGAAAAGTAAATGCTTATATATTGAAGGTCAGCCGAATTTCTTGGGGCTTTTCCACACCTTTGAGACTTAGCTAACGTGGAAAACTCACCCAGGTAGGCCTGGTTTCCCATAAGCACATAACATTCCTGACCCGGAAGTTCAAAGGTAGGGGAAGAATGGAGCACCTGTGTCTCAGCTGGGCAAGAGCAGAGAGGTGAAATGGGAAGTGACTCACTGGCCAGCGGGGGTGGACAGATGTTAGAGCTGCCTTTTGAGCTGGAGAAGCAGCAATTGTATACCCCTGGCAGCCTTCTGTTTTCACTTACTTGCACTCTGCAGCCCAAGTGCTTTCTTCAGGGTGTTGATCAGGGGGAACTTGCCCTGGTTGCAGAATGTGCCTGTGAAGTCGTCCAGGTCAATGGCCCAAACCATGGCACCTCCAAAATTGTTCTCTTTAAGCCACTGAGCCTGTTTAAGGATAAAGGACACCCAGAGGTCATTTTACTTCCCTGGACTCATGGCTGGGCCCGTAGCATGTCAGAGGGACTAACCTTACCTTGATACTGAAGCTCTTGACATCGTCATAGCCAACCCACTCATTGCCCTGATAGGCGTAGGGCACGTCCTGAGGGGCATCCCATGCCTCAGTGGCTCCATTTTTCAAGAAGGTACAGATCTTTAAAAAGTCGAGAGATTCAAATCTTTTATTTATTTATTTTTTATTTTTTTAAAGATTTTATTTATTTATTTGATAGAGAGAGAGATCACTAGTAGGCAGAGAGGCAGGCAGAGAGAGAGGGGGGAAGCAGGCTCCCCGCTGAGCGGAGAGCCCGATGTGGGACTTGATTCCAGGACCCTGAGATCATGACCTGAGCCGAAGGCAGAGGCTTTAACTCACTGAGCCACCCAGGCGCCCCTCAAATCTTTTAAATAAGATTCTCATGAAAGGAAAAACAAACACTTGCTTCTTTGATTTTTTTCTTTTTTTTCTTTTATGTCTCCAGTTGGGATTTTCCTGTTTTCTCATTATGGGTTGTTATTTGAAGTAAATAATATCAAGTTTCTTTTGAAATATTCCTGTTATCCTTATCCTTTTTTTTTTTTTCCTTCCTTATCCTTTTTTTTTTTTTTCCTGTTATCCTTATCCTTAATGCTCGATTTTGGGAGACCACATTAATTTGAGAGATACAGTTCTTTTATTTCCTTACATGCTAATATAAATGACCTTAAATATGTAGTCTGTTGCTGGAAGGGATATGGCACATTATAGGTGCTTTTCCTACTGGATTTGGTAAATGAATAGGTTGTTTAAACTCTTGAAGCATTTAGAATGACAGTATTTTAAGTAGATAAGTAGCAGACAGAATGAGCACTCATTCTGTTCAGCACAGGGCATGGAATTCACAGATTTGTACAGCCTAATCTACTTACCTCATAGTAGGCCCAGAACCCAGCCTGCCTGGTGTAGGGCCCAGCGGGACCAGCGCCAGAGGTGGGGGCGTCAATGCCAGTGTTGGAGGAGTCACTCAGGATGAAGGTGTGGCCATAGGTGGGGAATCCAACGATGAGCTTCTCAGCTGGGGCCCCACTGTTCTTCCAGTAGTTCATGACGTAATCCTGCAATGGCAGCCCGTTAGCTAGAGGCGCCACCCCACCGATGACCCAGTCCTTAGTTGTGTTAGTCCACTGTTCTAACAGGCAAAATTGTATGATGTTAATGACAGATAGATGGTATTTTTTTCAAAGCATGTTGGGGAAATTATCATTAGTGAGATACGCTCAGCCACTAGAAAGGATAGCTATCCAAGTGAGACATTTGCAGAATTTTCATTTGTTTTGTCCCTGAATTTCCGTGTGATGTATAGCCTCATCTCTGGTGTGCGGCTGCATGTGTGCAGGGACTCACCACATTGAGGTAGGCGTTGCTGCCCGTGGCGGTTGGGTATTTGTACAGGGGGCTGTTCTCTCCGGTGTAGCCCTCCCAGGAGCCGTGAAGGTCATAGGTCATGACGTGGATGTAGTCCAGGTACCTGAGTTGGGGGAAGGGATTTGAAAACATTTGTGAGAGTCATTTCCCACACCTATGTAGGCAAAAGATACCACTTCCAAAGCCTCCTAAAGGTGGTCCCTGAATAGCAAGACAGACTGAGGACGAGTCTACCTTGCAAAAGTGATAACTACAGGAGCTTGAGGATAGGGTGACTCACTCACTGGGCCAACTGAGGGATATCATAGCCGGACTGGATGTTGGAGATGCCAGCAGCTACCGCAGCAGTGATCATCAGCCTGGGCTTGTTGATCTGCGTGGCCTCCTGCTCAAAAGCTTCACGCATTTCCTATAGAATAATCAAGCACAGTAGGCCATCTGTGCATCTGATTTCAGCTCCTTAAATAAGTAGGTGTGTGTCATGCTTTTCTTTTTCAAAATGCTTTCATAGATTTTATCTTACTTCCGTCTCTCAATATCCCTATAAAGTAGATAGGATTGACGGTATCAATCAATTTTATAGGTATCTAATATGAACAGAAGCTAGACAATTTCACCAAAGTCCCGCAGCAAGTTAGTAGCCAGGTCATGCCCAAAACGCAGGCCCCAGATGACCAGTCAGAGCTCCAATTATAATCACTATACTCTGAACTTACAGTTGCTGCAGTCATAATCTATATCCAGCTTTTGGCAGTTTACATGTTGCTTCCCTTCACCCAGTAAATGGATTACTTTATAGGACTGACATCCCATCAAATGAAATGCTGATCTGGTCAATAAGGAAAGTGCTTACAGCCAGGTGATGGGTTCCCATTCAGCACTGGCACCTTTATTTTGCGTGACGCTAATCTCATTTGGAGGACTGGGTTCAGGGTGTGCCGGAGTGTGTTCCAGTGAAGGGTGGGTCTGAAAACTGTCATGTGATACTGGCTAAAGGAACTAGGGTATTTATTTATTTATTGTTTATTTTTGAGGGGGGAGAACTAGGGTATTTAAACGAAGAAGATAAATTATAGCCAGGATGTTATAGCAGTCTGCAAATATTGAATGATAGATTGCAAAAGGTGTTTTATCCTTTGTTATTTTGGTGAGCAGAGCTAGCGCCAATGACTGGAAGTTATAAATTATGACTGGAGGCATGTTTCGGCTAAGAATAGAGATGTTCTTTCTGATCTCTAGAGCTGTTCAATAAATAAGTAGACTGACTTTCAACTGGTGAGTTACTTAATAATGAAACCATTCGGAGGCTGCCTGATGATCTGGTATATGGAATGGTGTAGAAAGAATCTCTGTCTTGGGAGAGGGTAAATCTAAAAACCATCCTTGGCTTTTCTTACTCCATTCGCTTTCCCTTGGTGATCTCTTAATTATCAGCCTTTGCCGATGACTTCAATACAGTATATCAAGTCAGATTCTTTGCCTTGAACTCTAGATTGGTATTCATTCGGGGACTACTGGCCATTCCTATGGGAGGTCCTACAGATTCCTCTCACTCTCGATGTTCAAAGACACATTAATGAGCCCTTCTCGTTTCAAATCTACTCTTCTTCTTGTATTTACATTTCGTATTAACTAATAGGACCACAACCAAACCAGTCCTCAAAGTCAGAAAACTGGAAGTCCTCTCGTTTCCACTTCCAATCGGTGTCCAAATCCTATTGATTGTATCCTCCTAATGTCCCTTGTACACTTGCCCTTTCTGTCCTCACTGTTAGGACCTTTGTTTGGGCCATCAGTACTGTATCCCTGCCTTCCTACCTCCTTTTAATTCGTCCTCCATGTTTAAGCCAGAGTTATCTTTCTAAAGCACAAGTTTTGTCATATCTCTCCACTACTTTCAAAGCTGCCCCATAGCCTTGAGAGTAAGACCCAAATTCCTTAACATTATCTACAAGTCCCACATGATCTGATTTTTGCCACATATGCAGACTCACAATCACCCTTGTGTCTTCATTTGCTTTCAAGACGGAACTCAAGTGTCACTTTCTCTAGGAAGCTCTTCTTGATTCTTCCCCAGAGTAGAATTAGGTACCGTCTGTACCCACTATAACATGCTCGAAGCATATTATAAGTGTCGGTTATTTTTCAACCTGCCACCTCATATTCTATTCCCTAAAGCCAAGGATTATCTTATTCTTATCTTCAACCTGACACCTAACCCAGTGTCTGGGACAGAGTAAGTGTTCAGTAATAATAGACAGTCTAGTGTAATGGTTAGAAGCAGTGGGGTCTGTCGCCTGACTTCATGGGTAGTCTGACACCTACTAGTTGTGTGATATCAAGCAAGTTACTTAAACCTTAGTTTCTTCTGTAAAATAAAGATTATGATTCTTATAGTACCTAGATCATAGAATAGATGTACAGGTGAAACGAGTTACAATTTTTAAAATACGATAGTAGAATAACGCAGAGTAGTACCAGGCACATGGCACACGCGTGTTCTTGTTATGTTATGAAATGCTGTTGAATGAAGGCATGATATCTAGGAATCTTTGTGATGTGAAGATTCCGTAATTCTAAATTCCACTTTAGTTGCACTTGGGAAACACCAGATTCTCCTTGGAAAGAATAGGCTTTGGATTTTCTTGGGTTACGAATTGCCACTGCCCTCCTCACCTGCACTAGGACGGTGAAGAGGTGCTTGTCCTGCGGAGGGCTCCCACGAGAGCCAGGGTACTCCCAGTCAAAGTCCAGCCCATCAAACTCGTACTGGCGCAGGAATTTGATGACCGAAGCAATGAAAGTCTGGCGGTTCTCAGCAGTGGAAACCATGGCAGTGAAGCTGAGGAAGACCCAGAGAAGGCAGGGTGAGGCTCGACACCTTGTAGTAAAGTCAAACTTTTATATTTCTGACTCAGAGCTCTTCACGGGGACCCACAACTCAGATATAAGTATCCTTCTGGTTTTCTCTTGTCCTTACTCTGTAATCAGTGCTCAGCCAGCCATGGGATTTCAGTGTTCCCTTTGTTATCCACCCAACTCTGATTTTTCCCCCCTAGGTTGTACTTGTGGCTTTGAATACTGGCTACCCCAGCTCACTGTGTTCTCTCTCCAGATAGCCCCCCAAATTCATATGCCCTTAAAGAAGTCTTGTTGTTTATTTGCATGACTTTCTCTTCTCTCCCCCCAGAAGGTAAATAGAAGGGCTATAGCACTTTCCACAGGGATTGTGCTTTTGGAATACTTTAAGAAGAGGTTCTTTTGAAATCTCAGTAACTAAACCTCTGTGAATGGAATCCGAGAATATCCGTCTAAATGTAAACATATAAAATAAATTGTGTTCTATTTTAATATCGAGGTCTTGGTAGAGTAATTTATTCCAGGAGCCTATTTGTTTAGTGTGCGTCCTTCATACCCTGTCTTAGATTATGGAGTGTAAAGGAACATAACTTGTTTTCAGTAGCAAGTGAAACACCAGGCTCTCCCACAGAGGACTTACGGAGCAGTTCCAAAGTTCCAGCCTCCAATGGCCAGGAGAGTTTTAAGCTGGCTGTTCCTATAAAGCAAAGAATAGAAAGAGAAGTTTCAGAATCCATGAGTCCTTTTATTTAAAATAATATTGCTTTGGTATTGGGCCTGGTCATATACTTCGATGTTGCCTTGATATGATATTCTGTAGGATAATTTTCCTTCACTACTGAAGACTTTCTTTATAAAAATTGTGTTGTTATCCAATACTTAGTATAATACTAAGTGAAATAAGTCAATCAACGAAAGACAAAGGCCATATGACTTCAATCAGATGTGGAATTTAATAAACAAAGAAAAAAGAGACAAACAAAAAACAGACTCTTAAATAGAGAGAACGAACTGGTAGTTGTCAGAGAGGAGTCGGTAGGTAAGGGAACGAGGTAAAATAAGTGAAGGGGATTAACAGTACACTTATGGTAATGAGCACTGAGTAATGTATAGAATTGTTGAATCATTATATTGTACACCTAAAACTAATAGCATTCTGTGTTAATTATACTTCAACAATAACAAAAAATTGTGTTGTTACCATAAATGCACTGAAAATTCTTTCAGGAAATTCAAATTATGGGAGCAGATTTTGTAAAAATAGGTATCTATAGGCAATAATATATATATAAAACTTAAAAGCATAATTAAATCATATTCTGTTCCATCAGATGAAATGATAAATGTTGCTTGAGCATAATTACTTTCTCAGCCTCCAAGATAATGAATATAAATCAATTGCTTAAAATTATGCACATTTTTCTTGAATAGTGGTTCTCAAGAATGGAGTGCAAGGATCAGAGTGGGAAAACATTAAAATTCTGGGTTTATAGCCCCTTTCTCAGAGATTCCGATTCAGCTGGACTGTGGGAAGGATTAACATTTTTATCAGGTACCTCATGTGCTTTTGATGCACAGTCAATGGATCACACTTCAAGAAATACCACTCTACAGGAGTTTACTTTCTCTATTTATCATAACTTAAATACTAATAGCTACATTCAGGATAGTACCCTACTGATCGTAGCGATGGCCTGTAGCCTTATGTCTCCTAGAAATAGCTAAACTGAGTAAATCAGAAATTAAAAGATACCAAGGTTATTGTTTCTTTGTTATACTTCATTTTTACACAAATAGAACTCTTAAAATACAGCAGACATTTCTGATTTGGGGGGCTCAGTGATGTCTGATCTTCATTATCTTCCACCTCCCGCTCTCTGATGTGGAGCAGCTAAGATGGCGTGCAGGTTCTTGGGTCATAAAAAAAAGATATTGACAGGGAAAAGGAGAAACAGAACTCATATATTTTGAATACCTTCTAGAGCAGGCAATGTGCTATGTTATCTATATCCTTGCTACTTAAAGTGTAGCTTCCTGGACCGAAGCATCAGTATCATCAGGAAGCTTGTTGGAAATGTAGAATCTTGGTCCCCACCTCGGATTCACTGAACCTGAACTCATCTGAAGAAGATCCCAGGTGATTTGTTTGCACATTAATGTTTGGGAAGCACCAACCTAGGAGATACCAAATTAGACATCTCTTCCATCTCTTACTTGTTTTTCAGGCCATTGAAAGCTTGGTAGAAAGTCACATCATCCCATTCAATGGTGGTGATCTCGTTGTTCTGCATCCCAGCAAAGGCGTAGATCAGGTGAGTACACAGGCAGGGGTCAATGTCATCAGGCTTGAAGCGCCCCAGGCCTGGCCGGTACTGGGCCCAGTTAGTGAAGTAGCATGTCAGCTGGTAAGCAGAACCTGAGAGCAGTAAGAAGTGAGAATAATGACCTGATTTAGGTGCCACTGAAATGTGCTGCGAGTTTTGGCTCTACCTCTGTTTCCCTCCCTTTGCCTCAATGCCTGATCTCTGTGTGGGGGTGTTTAAGATAATTATCCTTGCAGATAAGTTCAAAGATTCTAACTTGGGAACAAGTCACTGACTTGGGGTTAGTTATTTTTGACTCCAACAGATTCATTTGGGGATCTTAAGCCTAAGAACCACTTAAGAAAAGATGTCCAGTAGTCCTGCGAAGCCCGGTGAATACCAATTTATAACTCCCAGTGGTCATGCTAAAGAGGATAGTAGTGACAGCCAATCCAAAATAATAGGTTCTCTCAACGTCAAACCCATCTGTGAAGTAGACAGTTGCTCTCTTTCCCTCATATAGCTTATCTCTTGATATACTCTAAAAAATACAATAATCAGACAATTGCATTATGAGTAATTTATAGAGATTTGTAGTTTATGGTAGGAAAAGATTGTGTCAAAGACAAAAGACAGAGTTCATGACTTACCTAGCTGAGCATTCAGCAGAAGGGCCAGACCTAGAGGGAAAGAAAACATATGTACTCTGAACCAATTGTCCATACCCTGTGAAATCTGATTCTGAGGCCTTGGGTGCCATCCTATTTGCCATAGGTTGTTACAGCCCAGTGGTACGTGGGGATTATGCCGAAGAGTGGGCTTTCCCATGTACGTACGCACCAATAGATCTACACTTCCCTCCTCTTAGTCAGAAATGGCCGTGGCACTCTCTTCTTCCACCTTTCATGTCAGTAATAAATGTTACTGAATGCAGAGTTCACAGGCTACTATTTTGGAAGATCTGCTGCATTTCTACTGAAATTACCCAGAATGTGCTCTACTCAATGAGTACACATCCATCAGTGCTTCACCTCCCTGAACCGGGATAAGTAGAGCCTTCCACAGACAAGGCATCCTCCAAAGCAGTGAATTCAATATCTCCTGGAGCCTGGGAATTTTCTTGGAGCCACTGTTTAGGAGCTCTTACAGTAGAAGAGAAGTACCAGGAACTGAGACAAGATTCCAGATGCCTCTCCCTGGTTCTACCAGATCACATCTGAGATGATTGTTTTATAAATTGAGCTAGAGGTTTCATTTAGAAAATGTTCTGAGGGGCGCCTGGGTGGCTCAGCCGTTGAGCATCTGCCTTCGGCTCGGGTCGTGATCTCGGGGTCCTGGGATCGAGCCCTGCACCGGGCTCCCTGCTCATCGGGAAGCCTGCTTCTCCCCCTCCTGCTCCCCTTGCTTGTGTTCCCTCTCTTGCTGTGTCTCTCTCTGTTAAATAAATAAAAATCTTTAAAAAAAAAGTTCTGAAACTATAAAAAGTTTCTAAATCACAGCTCTAGAACAACTAATAGACTGAGGATATAGCTTGGTTGCAAACAATTTACTGACCTAACCCCTTTAAATGACTGAATTTCTAGCTGACATTTTTTGTGATACATCAGCAACTCAGTAGGACAGTAGGGGATAAAAAAGAAGTAACACTGAAAACAGTAGAACAAAGATAACTCACATCATTCTATCTCAGTTCCTACTGATTTTCATCCCTGGAAAAGCTAGACCAAGGATTCAAGCATGTAAATAAAAATGATACCAATTAAAATAAGGCGGTGCAGGAAGGTGAATGCAGAACAAGAAACAACTGATAAGGGATTAGAGAATAAGACAAGCATTGGGAGAAAATAAGCCTTTCTTTTAGGACCATGCCCATGGGGTCAACGAAGGTAGAAATGTTATTAGAGTCGGCTGAGAGTGAAAGAATGAGATAGATTGATTTGTATATGACAAGATTCTCTTGGAAATTTGAAATGATGAAAGAAGAACGGAAGAGCCCGGAGGTATAATGTGAAGACTGCTTCATGGCTGTCAGATCCAGAGAGAAAAAGAAGCCATGTAAGAGTAAGGCTCTGTCTCTGACTGCAGACTCACCTGCGAGGAGGGTAAGCTTTGCCATGGCTGTCGTTGGTACTAGTTAGCAGAGCCTGGATTTCCTTTTTATACCATCTGAGTCCCAGGTTATTGTAAGGGCTTCCAAGTGGAGAACAACGAACTCAGCTGTGTATGTAGCTTATCACTAAATCAACAGATCTCCTCCCCTACAAACACCTAGCCTTGGACCTGCAACCTATACTCTCCCACCACCGCCACTTTCTCTGCTCAGTTAGAACAAGGAAATGCTATGACCTCTAACAAGGTGGTAGAGAGCATCACAATGGAAAGCATCAGCTTAATAGCTCTTACGGCAGTTCCCAGGGTTGATAAGCATCTGTTTAAACACTCTGGTTAGGTTTTTATGTTGTGGACATTTCGTGCCTGACATCAAAGCATATCTTTATTGGAAAGCAAATAATAAAAACCCTTAGAAGTTATTAGCTGTTTTTAACCTCTTTTTCTTCATGGAATTATTCATGTATAATTTGTACAATCAGTACAAACTTTCCATCTTTAGGTGCTACTTTCTGAACGTTTTACCCACACCTGTTCTTTGGAATGACCTTAAGTCGTGATTATATGATAATTTTATCTAAGAATGTATGGTTTCCAAAATGTCCCCTATGAAGGTCAGCGAGAACTCTCTAGTGTTCCATAGTTCCAAATTACATTCAGTTGATACTTTTGTGTTGCTGCTGGGTAGAGATGATGGTGACGATATTGAAAGGAGTCTCTTTTAATAGAAATATTTGCAACTTGACTATGTCTAGAATTGTGTGTTTAAAGTTAATTCCAATATACCTTTCTAAACATTATCCACTACCATTATCCTATAATAAATTTCTGCTTCGGCCAAATGGTCTGTTTGTTGTCCCTAAACATGCCTTGCCTGCCTTTGCTTACGCTATCTCTCCGCCCTTTGCCTGTAACATCTCCTTCTCCCCACTGCCTGCCCCAATGTTACAGTTCTTCAAAGTGCAGCTTAGACCCTCTCTTTGAAGCTCAGTGATCTCTTCTTCCTCTGAAATACCTTATATGCTCTAGTACCTGTTGTCTGTACTGCTTATATGCTACTCCTGTACAATAGCTACAAGGTAGTTGGTGGGCATATGGGCACCCATCGTGGGACATCAGCACCTTTGCCGACTCCTATGGATGCAGACTGACTTCTCTATCACATTTAGAAACTAAAGTGTATCCATTCACCCCATGATAACTAGGTCCTGAGTGCTTAGTTCCCACTCGCAGAACCAGAGAAAGTCTGGTAGAAGTGCTGCCAGGGAGGATTTGAGTGGTGAAAATAGTAACATCAACAAACACTGTGTGCCAGGGACTGTTCTTGGTGTTTTATATCACTAAGAACTTATTTTTGCAAGTGACTAAAACCAACTCTAACAAGCACAGATTGGTATTTTGGAAAATTATGAGGACGTTCACAGGATCAAAGATAAGAGGATAGTATGCCTCTGATAAGACAGAAATCAAGCATTTTGGGGAACAGTGGAGTGGGACGAGGTCTTAGAATAAACCTTAATTTTATTTTTTAACCATGCTTCATTCTACGTAAGAATCAAAGTGCCAGAAGAACCAGTCTATGTAGCTTGGAGCTTGCATCAAACACTTGATTAGGGACAAAAACAGGGCACTTGGATTCAAATTTCCATCAGGACTGATCGATCACAAAATGAAATTCTGGGACAGTGGCGGGCAGATACTGAGTGACTGAAAAACAATGAATGTTCATCAGAGAGTCTATTAATTATATCATTTAGCCCATAAAAACCATTATTATTGTTACCCCAATTTTGCGGATGGGAAACTTGATCAAACAAATCTTAAGTACCAGATCCGGGATTCAGTGCCAGGATAGCTGCCTCCAGAATGGAAATCTCTTAATCTTTACACAGCACTGCCTCCTTATATTCAGTTGGTGGTCTCAGTTGAACTGGGAAAGGCATTTCCCTGAGGCATCCAGGAGAATATGGTTGGGACAAAGAGCCAGAATTGTGTCAAATCAAGTCAAGGATTTGCAAAAATAGCAAAGCCTGTAGTCACAGGGTTATCCTCTTTGGCACTATTAGGTCTAGCTGTGTTGAGATTTAGTGAGATACTTTCTTTTGAATTTGGTGCCTCTTATCCTATATGAATGACCTGTGGGTAAACTAATAATAATTATTAGAATAATAATTATAATAATTATAATTAATAATAATTAGAATAATAAAGGTTTAAAAGTGTGGCATTGTGTATCCTTTGATATTGTTAGTTTTTTTCAGTAAGCCTTCATTATTTTTAGATTCTCAAATTTATGGTACAATGTACCACACACATGAGTTTAGATATGCATTTAAAGAAAAATGTTAAAATGAAAACTCCTGTTCTACCACCCAGCTTAAATATGATAATACTATCTTTGAGTATTACTGTGTAGGTCCTTACCCAGCTCAACGTTTCTCACTCCCCTGGAATAAGCAATGTCTGAATTTCATGGTAACCATTTCTTTGTTTTATTTATAATTTTATCACATATGCCTGTATCCCTAAATAATATATTCATTAGTTTTATAATTATCTATAATAATAATAATAATATCTTCACTAGTTTTAATAGCTTCCTTAATTTTAACTTTGTATAAGTGAAATAATGCCCAATGTATTCTTCTATTTCTTGCTTTTTTAGTGCAGCATTAAGTTTTTGGATTCATCCTGGATTCATCCAAGTTGTTAGAGGTAGCAACTGTTCACTCATTTTCTTTCTTTCTTTTTTTTTTAAGATTTTATTTATTTATTTGAGAGAGAGACAGAGTGAGAGAGAGAGAACAAGAGTTGGGTGGGAGGGGCAGAGGGAGAGGGAGAAGCAGACTCTCCACTGAACAGGTAGCCCAGGACCCTGGGATCATTACCTGAGCTGAAGGCAGATGCCTAACTGACTGAGCCACCCATGCACCCCTGCTCACTCATTTTCATAGCTGTATGGTATTCTATTATATGAGTATGCTACAATTCACTTGTCCTTTCTACATAGAGCAACAAGTGGGTTGTTTGCAGCTTTCCCTCCTGTATGCTGTTATGAGCATTTCTTAACATGTCTCCAAAGGCAAGGGAAACAAAAGCAAAAATGAACATTTGGGACTTCATCAAGATAAAAAGCTTCTGCACAGCAAAGGAAACAGTCAACAAAACAAAGAGACAACCCACAGAATGGGAGAAGAGATTTGCAAATGACACTACAGATAAAGGGCTGTTATCTAAGATCTATAAAGAATTTCTCAAACTCAGCACCTAAAAACCAAATAATCAAGTCAAAAAATGGGCAGAAGGCATGAACAGACACATCTCCAAAGAAGACATACAAATAACTAACAGACACATGAAAAAATGTTCAACATCATTAGCCATCAGGGAGATTCAAATCAAAACTACATTGAGATACCACCTTACACCAGTTAGAATGGCAAAAATTGACAAGACAAGAAACAACAAATGTTGGAGAGGTTGTGGAGAAAGGGGAACCCTCTTACACTGTTGATGGGAATGCAAGTTGGTACAGCCGCTTCGGAAAACAGTGTGGAGGTTCTCAAAAAGTTAAAAATAGAGCTACCCTATGATCGAGCAATTACACTACTCAGTATTTACCCCAAAGATACAGATGTAGTGAAAAGAAGGGCCATATGCACCCCAATGTTCATAGCGGCAGTGTCCACAATAGCTAAACTGTGGAATGAGCCAAGATGTCCTTCAACAGGCAAATGGATAAAGAAGATATGGTCCATATATACAATGGAATATTACTCAGCCATCAGAAAGGATAAATATCCAACTTTTGCATCCACATGGATGTAACTGGAGGAGACTATGCTAAGTGAAATGAGTCAAACAGAGAAAGATAACTATCACATGGTTTCATTTATTTGTGGGACATAAGGAATAGCATGGAGGACATCAGGAGAAGGAAGGGAAAAGTGAATCAGAGGGGGAGACAAACCGTGAGAGACTATGGACTCCAGGAATCAAACTGAGGGTTTTAGAGGGGAGGGGGTGGAGGGATGGGTGAGCCTGGTGCTGGGTATTAAGGAGGGCATGTATTGCATGGAGCACTGGGTGTTATATGCAAACAATGAATCATGGAACACTACCTCAAAAACTAATGTACCGTATGGTGCGTATGGTGACTAACATAACATAATAAAAAAATTATATATTAAAAGAGACTCTTCTAACCCATTTGATTCTTACTATTCCCCCAAGAGGGAGGCAAGCTAGACTTTATTGTTCATATATACAGATGAGGAAACAGAGAACAAGAATCTGATGAAATTACACAGTCAGTTATATAGTCTGAACTGAAGCTCAGAGCTGCTGACTCCTAGTCCGTTGTTTGTTTATCTTTCTTTTTGCTGAATTCTATATTTCTACTAATGCAGCCTAAGACTGTTTTATTTCTTACAACAACTTTATCATGTTGTTGCTTCATATGGAATGAAATAGACTCAACTCTCACTCATTGCGTGTGCTTGAGAAATTGATTTTTTATAACCGTACACATATTTTCATTATATGCACCATCGTGTTTTGTGTCCCTTGTTTACAGTCTATGTCTCCTACTAATAAGGAAGCTCCTTGGAGGCAGGTACTATTTTTTATGCATCTTCATATCTCTAGTGAATTGGATAGTTCTTGGCATTTCAAAGATGAGACTACAATGAAGTTCAGGAGTGCTGTGACTCCTACCCCACAGAAAGGTGACTTCTTTGTGTCCAGAACAAATGATGGGCACAGAGTCCTGGAAGGGAGTACTGGAAAGCTAAAAATGGTTGGGTGAACCTGCAGGGTTCAGGCCTCATTTGCTTGAGGCTGACCAAGGAAGATGCTCATTCATAAGGAGGAAGACCCCTCATGGGTACAGTATACAGACCAGAAAGTGTCATGTATAACCGGGCTCAACCAGTCATTGATTGTTCTCCTTACTGATGAACATAAGTATTCTGTGGAGTTGAACAAGCCCATTATTGGGAGATGCAGTACAAAGGTCAAGATATAACTGATTAATGGCTACAACATTGGTCCCAAGTCAGCTCAAATGGCCATGGAGCCAGTAACAAACATCCCAGAGGGAAGGAAATCTCTCCTGCATAGCCTACTAGGCGTAGGACCTACAATCTTTCACGGACAGTGAGTTACACTGGCAGATACTGGGTGGTATAACTCAATAGAATATTCTAAAAGGATAGTGATATTATGAGACACCAAAATGGCCCCTTGGCTCTCCCTAGCTGCACATACTTCTGGGCTATAGATTTAGTCAGAGAAAGACAAATACCATATGATTTCACTCATATGTGGACTTTAAAAAACAAATGAACATGGGGTGGGAGGGAAGAGGCAAATCAAGAAACAGACCCTTGACTATAGAGAACAAACTGATGGTTACCAGAGAGGAGGTGGGCGAGGGGATGGGTGAAATAGGTGATGGATATTAAGGAGGGCACTTGTTGTGATGAGCACCCCTCGTTGTATGAAAGGGTTGAGTCACTAAATTCTACACTTGAATTTAAACAAACTTGGGGAAGAAATGGAATCAGTAGCATGAAGATTAACTCCACCACCTGTGAGAGTTGCATCAAAGAACTTGGGACAACCTGATTGAGAGTTCTCCTAGGAGGATCTAATGCAGGGCAGTCAGAATGCATCACTACCCCACATCCCGTGATTTCAGAGGTTTCCCTCCTGCCTACCAAGGGACTTCTACTTCCATAAATATCCATGGCATTTTGCCCATACCTGGGACCATCACCTTGGTGGGAATCCTGCGCCAACGTTTTCCCATTCCTGTGGTCATGCAGTAGTTGGACCACTTCATTTGCACCAGCACCAGGATAAGCATGGCTTCTCAGTGCTCACATGGCAGAGTACTGGGACCACAGGACTTTGTTCAGTCAAAGGTAACAGGCAAGCTGCAATTGGGGAAACCATCAACAACCAGGTAGAGACAGCAGTGACCCAGGGTATTCTCCACCTGTCCCTTAGTCCAGCAGTCCTCATTTCACAGTTGCTAAGACAGGGTTGGGGGAATAAAAAGAAAAAGGTGTGGGAAGGGATATCTGGATTGGGTCCCCAAATCACAGTTGTTCAGCACCAGAAAACTTCCTGTCCTCAGAATCCTAGGTTTGTAACAGATGGCTGAGAACAGATGGACTGTTGCTGGGAATGGCTCTGTTTAGGATATTTATAGCATTGGGCAAGCAATCCAGTTAGCATACCAGTTGGAATGAACACTAGGCTCAAGCAATTTGTCTTTGTGTTGGCTTCTCTGCATTCTCCTGCTTTCATCCTCTGTGGGTAATAAGAAATATGAAATAGGGGTGCCTGGGTGGCTCAGTGGGTTAAAGCCTCTGCCTTCAGTTCAGGTCATGATCTCAGGGTCCTGGGATCGAGCCCCGCATCGGGCTCTCTGCTCAGCAGGAAGCCTGCTTCTCTCTCTCTGCCTGCCTCTCTGCCTACTTGTGATCTCTCTCTCTGTCTGTCAAATAAATAAATAAAATCTTTAAAAAAAAAAAAAGAAATATGAAATAGCCATCAGATTAGGTTTGGACATTGTCTTAGTTTGCTCTGGCTGCCATAGCAAAATACCATAGATTGGGTGATTTAAACAACAGATATTTATTTTCTCATAGTTCTGGAGGTTGGAAAGCCGAAGATCAAGGTTCCAGCAAGATTCAATTTCTGGTGAGAGTTCTCTTCCTGGCTTGCAGACAGTCACCTTCTGGCTATATCCTCACATGGGAGAGACATAGAGACAGAGACAGAGAAAGATCTAGTGTCTCGTTTTTATAAGGGCACAGTTCCATTGGATCAGGGCTCCATCCCTGCAACCTCATTTAACCTTAATTACCTCCTTAAAGGCATTATCTCTCCAGTACATGTGCATGATCCTTTCATGACCATCTTATTCTCAGGAAGCCCACAACAATCTATCAGACAGTGAATCTAGGTCTGAGAGAGAGATCCTGGACCTTAGATGTTGGGATTTTTAAACTTCTTAACTATTAAAGAACGAAACTCTTCCTAGTGAAATTAGGACATAGGCTCTAACAGCACAACCTTGGCTTTCAGTTCCACCCACTATCTCAGCCTTCATCAATTGGGAGAACACTTGGCTCTCCCCAGGTGTGATCTTAACCCTTGTGATTACAGCACTACTACTAGATGGAAACTTGGCTGAGGTCTCAATCCACATGTCAGCTCTCTGCCAGGATGGATTGCATTAAATCCTAGGTTGTAGGCTATCACTGGTGTCCAGAGGCAGCGAGCCAACTTCCTCTCCAAGAGGCCAGCCTACAAGTCATGAAGTTAAATTAATCATCACCTCTCAGCTATCTTCCATGAAAAATTGATAAAGAACCATCAAAGCCAAGACATATCTTGGTTAAGTGATTGAGTTCTTCAGGTACCAGAAAAAAAATTGTCAAATAACTTAAAATGTATGGGTTGATGAAGGGATAGTGGATACGCACTGGCCCCAAACATCCCCACAACAATATTCAATGCCAGAGCACAATGAAACGATGCCTACTATCCAAGGTTAAATTCTCCTGGAAGTAGTTCATGTGAGAGTAATTTATTTGGGAGCAGAATCCGGGAAGCAGGAATAAAAGATAAAAGAATGAAACAGGGAAAAAAGGGAAGACCAATACAAAAATATATTATTAAGTTGGTCATTGTTAGGGGCAACTGGATGCTCAGTCCCTTGGGACTATCTTAGAAGTCTTATGAGATGTGTTTCTAGACCATCTGGAGAAGAAAAGTGAAAAGAACATGGCCCCCTGACCTCCCAGGGATGACATTAACTCCTCTACACGGGCAGGTTGTCCATGCTTTAGTGGAAGCCTCTATCTAAGAAGCCTCATGTAAGAAGCTAGAAGTGTAGGACACATGCCTGACGCAAAGGACAACTCCATGAAGGTGATCGAAACTTACACAGAGCTGGTTGCTGCAGTTGTGGCTGAAGTTAAAAGGTAAGGCAGTGAGAATTTGAAATGGTGCTAAGAGGTTTTGTCTACACCTATAGAGTTCTGATGAAAAGAAAGTATTAGCCTGTTATATAATATTCTGTCACGGTATTTTGCAAGTATCAAAGGAACAGGAAGACATTATCACTTGTGAAGGGACTCAAGGTCTGCCGCAGCCACAGCACTACTTAAAAAAACTGTTCAGCTGCAAAAACAGCCGAAAACAACAACAAAAAGTAAATGAAAAGCCGCAGGAACAGAAGTAGCTCAATATGCAATGCCAGAAAAAAAAAAGGACTAAAACAAAATTTTGAGAAGAAGAGTGAGCCAAGAATTTTATGTCTAACAAGCTATTAATCAAGTATAAAGGCAACAGTCAGGCATTTTCGTAACTGTGAGAAAACAGAAGACCACAACTTCAAGCCCTTCCTGTCAAACAAAAACAAAACAAAGGAGGAGAGGACCTGGAGAATCCAGTATTAGAGAAGCTGTAGTAAAACATTGCATTAATTTAAATATAAGAGTTTAGTTCTATTATAAAATGAAGTGATATTAAAATTTTTGAGTAAATGAAAATTTTCATAACATAAAATCTGGAGGGGACAAGTACTGGAAGAGTATTAAATGTTTTTCATACCTCTAGCATTGAAGCATGAGTTTAAACATATACGTTCAGCTCCTAGTTTCCATCGTCTTTTGTTCTTAACCCATTTCTTTGCTTTCTTTTGAGGCACATCAGATAGGTTTGTGTATTCTGTCCTCAATTCTTTTCCTTCCATTCTTTCTTGAACCCTATCCACTCAGGCTTCTGCCACCAAGTGGAGTTCCACCTGTGCCCTTGGTGATGACCCACATGTCGTTGAACCTAATGGTCAGCTCACAGACTGCACCTTACCTGACCTATTGGCAGTACTGGACACAGTGGATCACTTTCTCCTCTTTCCAGACTCTTGACTTTCTTGATGTTCTCCCTCAATGCATCCCTCCTTCTTTGGTCTTCATTACTCATTGCTAGTCTTCTCTGCAGCCTTTGGATATTGGAATGCCCAGGGTTTAGTCCTTGGACTCCTTTCCCTTTCCACACTCATTCCCTTAAAGATTTCACCAAGTCTATTGATGTTAAATACCAACTACATTCCAACCTCCAAAACTTTCATGTCCAACTGCCTTCTCAACATTTCCCACTAGGGGTGCCTGGGTGGCTCAGTGGGTTAAGCCTCTGCCTTCAGCTCAGGTCATGATCTCAGGGTTCTGGGATCGAGCCCCCGCATCAGGCTCTCTGCTCAGCAGGGAGCCTGCTTCCCCCTCTCTCTCTGCGTACTTGTGATCTCACTCTCTGTCAAATAAATAAATAAAATCTTTAAAAAAAAAAAACAAAAAACAAAAAACATTTCCCACCAGAAATCCAATAGGAATCTTAACTCAACATGTCCAAAACTGAATTCATGACCTTCCTCCAGAGCTCGCTCTAACTTCAGCCTTTCTCATTCCAGTTAATGGCAGCTCTATATTTGCAGTTTCTCAGGTCAAAATGCTGGCATCATCCTTGAAACCCTCCCCCAGCCATACTCTACATACAATCCATAAAGAAACCTGTTTAGCTAAAAAAAAATGCTTTAAAACACAGCCTAAATTCAATCACTTCTGACCACCCTCTACTGCTGCTACCCTATTCTGAGCCATCATCTCTCTCCTGGATCACTGCAGTAGGCTCCAAATGACATTCTCAGCCAAGCAGCCAAATTATTTTAAAATAGAAGTCAACTGATTTGTCCACTTGAAAGCCTTCAAAGCTCCTCATTGCTTCAAAGTAAGGGCAGAAGTCTTTATAATGCTCTATAAAGCCTTACACGATGGGTCTGCAAGCTATTGTCTGAGGGCCAAATGTGACCTATTGCTTATTTCTGTACAGTAGCCTGGGCACTAAGAATGATTTTCACATTTTTAAATGGGTGGAAAAAACCCCCCAAAAAGACATTTAGCGACACATGAAAATTATACAAAATTCAAATTGCGGCATCCATAAATAACATTTTATTGGAATACAGCCATGCATATCCATTTATGCATTATCTCTGGCTGCTTTCACCACTACTACAGCAGTGGGGTTGAGTGGTTCCAGTGAGACCATATGGCTCTCAAAGCCTAAAATATTTACTAACCGGCCCTTTACAGAAAAAGTTTGTCAACTGCTGCTTCAAACAATCTGCTCTCTCCTGACCACACCTCTTATAACTTCCCCCACAACTCTGCCTTTGCTCTCTTTTCTCCAACCAAACTGGTCTCCTTCATTTAATATGTCAGGAATTTTTCCTTAGGGCCTTTGTATCACTCTTTCCCTCCACGACACTGTCCCCAAGTTAGCCACAAGACTAATATCTTCATTCCTTTATATACTTGCTCAGGTGATTTGTGAGCCCTGTATAAAATGGAAAAAGGGGACCCCATGTTAAAAAATGATTAAGAATCCAACATGTTAACAACAGAGCATTAAAGCAAGCACATAGTTCACATGCCTAAGAAACTGGCTAACCACCCCATTTCGAACAGCAACCCCTCCACTGGAAGCCTCCAGCTCCTCTCCTCTCCATTTTTTATAACATGTTTCAGCATCCAACATACTATATGGTTTATGTATTTATTATATTTATTATTTAATATCTGTCTTCCTGGCTAAAATGTAAGCTCTATAACGACAGGGATCTTTCTCTCTTTCCTTCATTTATGTATTCCAATGCATAGAATTATGACTGGGATATAGTAGGTACTCAGTAAGTAAGTGTAATAAATTTTATTGAAAAAATTGTATGAAATTCAGCAATTATGTTCTTATTTTATTCTTGTTTTAAGCTCAAATAAAATAAAATATAATATTTTATTAAAAAGAACATTTCTACTTATGATTTACAAAATTATTTCTGTCTGGCCATCTCTTCTTTCACTTGTGCAAATAATGGCTAATGGGTACATAATATTAATAAGTACTAAGAAGTATAGTTGGTGGAATTAACCTTCTAGGGAACTGCTGTTTTTATTTTGTAATTGTGTAGTATTTTCAACTGCTGATTTACATACATGTATTATTTTGACAAAAACTAAAAGTTAGATTTAAAAAAAAAGGTAAAGGCTGAGAATTGAAAAAAGCAGTGAGTCCTCAGATTGAAAGTGAGCATTCAGGGAGGAGCGAGATGGCGGAGGAGCAGGAGACCTGGGTATCAGTGGGTCCCAGAAGTTCAGCTAGATAGTTATCAAACCATTCTGAACACCTACAAGCTCAACAGGAGATTGAAGAGAAGGAGAGCAGCAATTCTAGGAACAGAAAAGCGACCACTTTCTGGAAGGTAGGACGTGCGGAGAAGTGAATCCGAGGCGGGAGGATAGACCGTGGGGGGAGGGGCCGGCTCCCAGCAAGCGGTAGAGCAGCAGAGCACAAAATCGGAACTTTTAGAAGTCTGCTCCATGGAGGGATGTCACTCCAGAAGCGAAGTGGGGGGTGGAGCCCTCGTGGGGACAGTGTGGTCTCAGGACCTGCAGGGTCACAGAAAGACCAAGGGTGCCTGAGTGTGGCAGAGCTCCCAGGAATCGGAGTGGGGAAGCCAGCTGCCGAGACGGAGCCAAGGAGTGAGCTCTCAGCTCGGGCTTACCCTAAATCCTGATCTGAGGCACAGTTGGGCCACTGCTCTTTGAGCAGGGACCCCACAAGCGGCAGATCCGGGGGCACTCACCTTCCTTCTCCGGGAGGAGCGGCGTAGGAGCATGCTGCAGGAATCTGCTGGGTTTGGAGACTCCAAACGGGGCCGTGTGCCAGAGATAGAAATGCTCGGTCACAGGCCGAGTGAGCTCGGAGTGCTGCCGGAGACCAGGGAGATGGGAGGGATGGACTGCTTTTCTCTGAGGGCGCACTGAGGAGCGGGGCCCTGAGCTCTCGGCTCCTCCAGGCCGGAGATTGGGAGGCCACCATCTTCATTCTCCGCCTCCAAAGCTGTACGGAAAGCGTTCAGGGAACAAAAGCTCCTGAGAGTGAACCCGAGCAGATTACTTAGCCTGGCCCCTGGCAAGGGCGGTGCAATTTCGCCTTGGGCAAAGACATTTGAGAATCACTGCAACAGGCCCCTCCTGCTGAAGATCAGCAAAGCTTTGTTCTACTCTCCAGCCTGATCACATTATTTCCTCTTTTTTCTTTTTTCAACCAACTTCTTATCAATTCCTTTTTTTAGAATCTTTTTAAATTTTCATCTTTACAGTCATATTCCATCTCTTTATCATGTTTACCCTTATTTTTATATATAAATAAGTTATTCTTTCATTAAAATTTGGGAGGCAGTTTTTTCTAACAGACCAAAATACACCCAAAATCAAG
>CM052900.1:82032078-82104598 GCA_028534135.1 Potos flavus | reverse complement strand
ACAAAATGATTCCCTATGTAAAGTTGTAGCGGGCATGAGAGAAGTTACTGGAACTTTATCAGGAATGTACCGTGAAGCCTTTGAGCTATGCACAAACCCAAAGAGTTTCCAATTTCATATACACGATCTAATGTTTCTTTATAGAAAAAAATTATTAGAGGGAAATTAGAAGATCTATAGAAGATATGCTTGTATCTACAACTCCCACTTATAGACCTTGGACCAGGCACATATTTCATTTAACCATTGTAACAACCTTAGAAGCTGATTTAACTTCCCCGTGATCACATAGTTAATCAAAGGCAGAGCTGGGACTTCAAGTGCCATTTGCCTGAACTTAACCTGTATCAGCACAGCCTCCTCCTCTAAGCCTGGGGTGCTCACGCTCTCTCTGCCTCAATGCGCACAAAAATATCAGCTTTAATGATAATGACAAATTATATGTGACTTAAATTTCTGTAGAAAGGGATTCTAACGGATGTTCTTCCCCTCCTAGTTGTCCGCTGCCCAATGTAACCCTATATGCTGCTGCCCCCTGGTGGCAATATTCCTAACTTCACAGAAACAGAAACACGGAAACCTTTCATGGCACTCTTCAAAAGTCCCATGAGAAAGTGACAGAAGCTTCTAACATCGCGCCCACAGCTCACTTTCCTGTGTGGAGACGACTGGCGCCTGCTCATTAGTCACGCCCATTGAGCCTGCGTCCTGCCCTTCGTCCACTCACCTCCCACCTACCAGCCATTCCTGGGACTAGTCCAGCACACATCTGTGCCTCTGACCTCTTGTCAATCCCTGACACTGCAGGCTCTCTTACTGCGCTTACCAAGCCTTCTCTGCAGCAAGACATTAGTAGGTAACCTCTCTGCGTCTGCTTCCTCGGCACGAGATGCCATGTCTGTGAAGCACAGGGCGACCGCTCTTTTCCATCAGAAATAAATCATTTGACTGCTTGTCTTCTCTCTCGCACTAGGGTTTAAAGTCCTCTAGAAACCTGGTCCTGAAATATCGCCCACTGTGCTCAGCACAGCGCCTTCCGCTCAGAATCGTTACTCAGAATTACCTACCAGGAGAGGGAAGAGGGTAGCAAGATACACTGGCTTCCATCCCCACTTATTCAAGGGGTGGTCGGGGACCTTCTCTTCAAGGTAGTTGGTGTATTAAGATGTCATTGCTCATGGGGCGCCTGGCTGGCTCAGTGGGTTAAAGCCTCTGCCTTCGGCTCAGGTCATGATCTCAGGGTCCTGGGGTCGAGCCCCGCATCGGGCTCTCTGCTCAGCGGGGAGCCTGCTTCCCCCTCTCTCTCTGCCTGCCTCTGCCTGCTTGTGATCTCTCTCTGTGTGTCAAATAAATAAATAAAGTCTTAAAAAAAAAAAAAAAAGATGTCATTGCTCTAGCCCTTTCCATTGGTGAAAGCAGGTAATATATTTTTGTATATACATATTTCTGTATCAATTTCTATATCAACTGATCCATAAATATTTTTAAAATCATGATTTTCTGCTGATACTTCTGAATCCAGCACCCCAGGGTTCATTCTTACCTTTCCCTTTTTCTTGTCTATAATTATTTCTCTGACTGTGAGAAACATGGCTCTTCTTATCCACAGGATGTTTCCTTCTGTATTTGATTCTGGAATACACACAAGGCAGATTCAGAATTGCTAACTTATATACCTATAAACAGCAAATTTGGGGTGCCTGGGTGGCTCAGTGGGTTAAAGCCTCTGCCTTCGGCTCAGGTCATGATCTCAGGGTCCTGGGATCGAGCCCTGCATCGGGCTCTCTGCTCAGCGGGGAGCCTGCTTTCCCCACTCTCTCTGCCTGCCTCTCTGTCTACTTGTGATCTCTCTCTCTCTGTCAAATAAATAAATAAAATCTTAAAATAAATAAATAAATAAACAGCAAATTTGCTAGAGTACTGTATTTGTCCATAGTTCCTTTTGTTTTTAGCCTTTCAACAGAGAGGCAAAATGCTATTTTCCACAGTTACCAAGGTTAGTTCTTTCCTTCCCTAATTCCTTCAATGTGATTATGTTGTTGTTGTATTTTTAATACAGTTAAATACATTTGTTACTCTTTGTATTTCAATCGTGAGTTGATTTATTTATTTTTGTGGATCATGTGAAGCATTTTGATGGTTCTAAAAGTCAGAATTACACAAATATGAGTACTCAGGTAAGTATCAATCCCCCCGGGGTGCCTCGGTGTCTCAGTGGGTTAAAGCCTCTGGCTTCGGCTCAGGTCATGACCTCAGGGTCCTGGGATCGAGCCCCGCATCGGGCTCTCTGCTCAGCAAGAGCCTGCTTCCCCCTCTCTCTCTGCCTGCCTCTCTGTCTACTTGTGATCTCTCTCTCTCTGTCAAATAAATAAATAAAATCATTAAAAAAAAAAGTATCAATCCCTCCTTCCCTGGTACCCTGTCCCCAGTCTCCCATTCTTTCCACCCCATCTCCACTCAACTCCTACAGGTACTAGTCTCATTATTTCCATGTTTTCCCTTTCTGTATTACTTGTGCACAAATGAGCAGACACGTGTATTTTCTGTCCCCTTTTTTCTCACACGAAAGATAGCATACTATAGATGTCCTTTTGTGCTTTTGTTCTCTTGACAATGTTATAGCTGCTGTTTAAGTGATGTGCTTACATGACGACACCAAGAGGGTGATTGTAAACATAGAAGAAAAGAGACCCAGAGAAGAGACTTGGTGCTCCCCAGCATTAAGCAATCAGGAATGGGAGGAGATATCAGCACAGAATACTGTGAAGGAATGACCAGTCAGGTAAAGACCAAAGCTGGAAGCACAATGAAGAAACTGTGTCAAGGAGGACAAAGTGACCAAGTGTCAATGCTGCTGCTGTCTCAAGGAAGGTTGGAACTGAGACTTGGCTACTGCGGTGAACAGCATGTGTATCACCAGTGACCTTGGCAAGAGTAGTTCTGATATATTCATGGGAACAGATGTTACACCAGAGTGAAATAGGAGGATTATGGAGAACTGTGCTGGGAGAGATTCTGTCTCTGACCACCCATGGGGGAGTAGTTGTGCAAGGCGGAGAGGGAAACACATAATCCACATCGGAAAACATGAGCACGGACTAGACACGAACTCCCTGTTTCCAAAAAAAGCAGTAGGGGGAAGTGAACTTGAAAGGCAGAAGCTGACAATTGCATTGCACGGGTCATTTCAAGTAAAGAACTCCAGAGAACTCAGATGGATTCTTGTGTTTCCAGTTTATTCAACAGAAAAGAGATGATCTCACTGGCTTTGGGGCTTACTCAAACCCACGAATGGTTTACGAATGTCTGGGTAAAAGCAGCTCCCTATAAGAAAAGACAAGGGCTTTCCCCAGCTTCTGCCTTCAACAGAGCTTAGGCTCCTTGACCTACAGCAGAATTTTCTGGGTTTTCTTTTTTTAGAGAGAGAGCACTTGTCGGAAGGGTCATTGAGTTGACAGAGGAATCGTTTCCATTAATGGGAACACAGGGGTTGTCAGAAGCAGGAGGAATGTGCCCTGGGGCTAGATGACAGGGCCAGAGGATGGCCTCTCGCTTTCGGCTTCCATCTGAATAACAACATAATCCACCAGGGGATCAGTGTCCACCTCGGAAATCAAATTCTCTTCTCTAAGGGTCTCGGTCTGCCTATCAGGAGTGACTGTTGTCTTTCTAGAGGGGATATTCATCATTTCAGAGTGTATAGCCCTCTTTCTGCGGGGCATGATCATCGTTCCAGAAGTCTGAAAATAATTAGGAATTACAGTCGTCTCTCTAGTGGTCATGGTTTCTCCAAGGGTCTCAGTCCTCCCTTCCAGAGATACAGCATACTTTCCAAAGGAGTTCATTTCCTTCGTAGGCGTAACGATCCCTCCTCCGTAGCTTGTAGTCACATTTTGAGACTTTCTATTGGTATTAATGGCCAGAGACTTTCCTCCTGGGAACAAAATCCTCATATCAGTGGTCCAAGCTTTGGTTATAGCTGGCCTTTCAGAGCCAGTTCTTAGAAAATTCACAGCAGTTGAGAACCAAAATTTTGGTGAAGGAGTTGAACTGAACTCTAGAGAAAACCATCAGAATGGGATGAGACTCCTACTGCTTGCTTCCCATCCTATTAATCACTCCAAAGCTGAAGTACATGCTCCCAAAATCCAGAGTCGAAGGATTTTATAACACACCCACTTGAGGGAATAGATAAAATCCCACTGTATGAAAGACCTTCTCCTTCACTTCCTCACATTAACGTGACCCCAGACACACATGGGCACTCAGTCACACTTACTACATTTCTGGTGAATGACCCCAAGGATCCTGCCAGTTTTCTATGCTTAAGGCTTCACTTTGACCTCATTGATTGCACATTCAGCAAGACCTTGCTGCCCCCAAGGCCTAATAACAGAAACCTCCTGTGTCCCCCATTGTAGGAGGCACCAGGAACAATGCCAAGGGGCAAGGAGGCCACTCTAGACAGCATTTTGTAAAGAACTGGGTTGGAGTCCTATCTCTGGCCCTGACTAGCAGTGTTAGCTTTCTGAGCCCCAGATTCTTGGTGTATAAAATGATGGTTATAAACCAACTCAAAGGCTGTTTCAGCTTTAGCATGCCAGGTTCCATCTCCTAAACACCAGGGCAGGCAGTCTCTACCATCAAAGAGATGTCAAAAGAAATCTGACTTCCTTTTCTGGCCCTTGTCCCATGAAAACAGGAGGAAGCAACAGAGAAATAAACTAACATATGTTGAATACCAACTATGAGCCCGTAGTTTTCATCCCTTATCTCCTTTAGTTCTTGTAATGATGTCATGAGTATAAGGATCATTCCCGTTTTACAGATAGGGAAACCAAAGCTCGGGGGAGGGGGGGTCACATGAAGCCCACTTTGAAACCGAGAAAATGGATTGGCCTGACATCAAAACTTATTCTCTTCCCTCGAAGTCATGCTGCCTCACCAGAGCCTTCGGATCTAACAGAGGGGACCCAGCCAGAGACTGGTTATACAACTTCCAACCCTAGTTCCAGGCCATAGCTACTCACCAGTCTGCTCCAGGAGACTTTTCAACTTGTTGACAAGGGGGAAAGGGCCAGTGCCACAGAAAGCACCCTTGGCGTCATCCAGGTCCAACGTCCACACCATGGCTCCCCCAAAATTCTCTCCCTTTATGAACATTGCCTGAAAAAGCAGTAGTCCGTTAACTTGCTATGCGGGGCATCCCCCAGACTGAGTACGATGGCAAAACACTGAAGACAGGCCCTCGGGAAACGCTACAGGAGCAAAAGAGCCTGTGTTTGAATCCAGCCTCTAACCACTTCCTAGCTAAGGGATTCTTGAAAAGTTCACACACACTTTAGTGTCTGTAGGCACCTGGGTGGCTCAGTCGGTTAAGCGTCTGCCTTCAGCTCAGGTCATGATCCCAGGGTCCTGGGATCGAGCCCTGCATCAGGTTCCCTGCTCAGAGGGGAGCCTGCTTCCCCCTCTCCCTCTCCCCCTCCCCCCTGCTTGTGCTCTCTCTCTCTCTCTTTCTCTCAAATAAATAAATATTTAAAAACAACAACAACAAAAACCTTGTGTGTCTTAGTTGCCTCATTTGTAAAAAAGGATAGTAACATTTCCAACATTTTTAGGGCCCAAAGAATTCCTACATGTACATGCTACAGCACAGATGGAGTTCGAAGACATTATGCTGAGTGAAAGAAGCGAATCACGAAAGGACAAATACTGTCTGATTCCACTCACAGGGGGTACTTGGAGTAGTCACGTTGGTATAAATGGAAAGCAGAGTAGTGATTACCAGGGGCTGGAGGAGGGGGTATGGGGTTTCGGTCTTGGAAGATGAGAAAGTTCTGGAGATGCAAGATGGTGAGAGTTACACGATGAATGCACTTAGTGGTACTGAACTGAATGCCTAAAAATGAGTTAAATGGCAAATTTTATGTTATGCATATTTGGCCACAATTTTAAAAATGGATTAAAAAAAAATAGTTCCTACCTGTAAAATATTTGGAGCAATACCTTGCACCTAGTAAATGTTCATAAATATTAAAAACTGTTTCCCCAAGATCCCAACGCTAATCACCATTATCATCATTCTAAATAATAGATATTGCTATATTATTTTAAGATCACTTCCATATAACTTATCTCACAGTGATGCTATAAAGGAGGGAGAAACTACATTCACAGATAAGAAAATAAAGGCTTTTGCCCATGATTTCTAAAACCTCAGCTATAACTAGATGGCAGGGATTAGACTCAAATCCGGGTCCTCGTACTACTTTGCTAGTGTTCTCTGTCACGGTCCATGAAAAAGACAGACTCCATCACATCCACACAGCTGCATGACTTGGCTAAATCAGTCTGGCCTCCTTTCTGGGATTTACTTTCCCCAAATGTAGAATAAGAAGAAAGAGGGACCCAGTTAGAGTTCGGCTGAAACTGTGAAGATTCCGAGTTTTTATCCTGCTCACAAACGAACAAGTTAGCCTGACGGTTTTCTGTGTACGCGTGCGCACACCGATCTCTGGATCAGTAATACTCACGGGAACGGAACAGCCAGAAGAGCACCTTGACTTTGGTCCCCAGGCCCCAGTTGCCCAGAGAATGACATGGCGAAGGCCAGATAGTCACCTGCCCGTGCAGGAAGGTGTCAGCACAGAAGGATCCTGAACTCATGAGCTCATCTAGGATAGCTGGCAAATCAGACCCTCGTCTCCTCCGGAGAAATGGAGAGCTTCACTGGAATGGAGACAAGCCCTCTCCAGGGAGGGGACCTCTACATCCGGGAACGTCAACAAAGGCTCTGGGGGAGGGGGAAAGGCAGCTTCCTATTTTCATTAGAGCTGGTCTGCTTCCTTTGCTCAGAAGGCCCAGACGGTGCAGGAACACTGAGAAATCCAGGGATAATTCTCTCCCAGTGACGATCTCTGAGGTTTCCTTCAGCTCTGGGATTCTGTGATGAAATCCCTTCATCAGCCTCACACAGGGCTCTGCTCCCTCTAGCTCTGACAGGCGTGGTAACGGCCCCTCAAAGCGAGGACACCATCCCGGCTGGCCTTGGGCCTCCCCCAGCACATGTAGGTCAGTTTCCTCTCCTGTGTCCTGCGGGTCATAGTCTTAATTCCATCCAATTGGGTAATTCCATTGAGTCACTGAATTTTTCTCTGGGTGTCTTCTGGTCCCAAACCAGAGTAAGATCCCGGAAGCTGAAAGCCATGCCCTCTACCTCTCTCCCCGCTGCCGGCTTCATCCAGTGATATGCACGGAGGAGGTACACGGTGTTTCTTCATGAATGTGGCCCTCTCTGACGCTTTCTACCCCAAACTTCCCCCAAAGAACAGCCGACACCTGTTGCTTCTGCACCATCTATAGTAGAGGAGACTGTGACTTCTAATAAAGCCCCAATATCCAAGCACATGCCACGTCCTGACCATTTCTCATTCAAAAATTACCTCCTCTTTCAACTACCTGGTCCGTGCCCTCACTGTCTTCCCTGCACACCTCTGCATTCCTCAGAGCTTCCAAAATGCCAAACTGGTTAGAGCAGGATCACATGGGGACATACTAGGAACAGTTTCCAGATTCTTTCTAGGACCTGCTAAACATTCAGGGGTGGAACCAAGATCTTTACATTTATCAAGTCTCAGATGATTCCAAAGCAGAGGCAGGTTTGGAAATCACCAAGGCATGTCATTTATGTTGTAATTCACTGTAGAAACCCATCCCGTTCACCTTCATTCAACATTGCTTGCACAGGGCGAGGGGGTGATCAGAGTTAGGTTCTCTAGGTTTCAAACTTACAGGTCATATGCCTGGTCAGAAACCTGATTTTGCCTTAAAATGCCTGCAAGAAGAGGGCCAAACACCTTCACCAGCATTCAAGTCCCTCTATAAACTGGCCTGCACTTTACGGCCTTCTCTTATGCTTTACAAAAATTCTCTGCTCTCCCCAAATTCTTCTTTGAACCTACTTTGAATGAGCTTTCAGTACCCACTGAACCTCTCCCCATGTCATTATTCCCTCCTGCTGCTCACCTCCCTCAGGAAGCCCTCCCTGACTCTCCTACCCCGATACATATCAGTGATACTCATGGAGCGCTTAGCATGATCTGCTTTGTATTGCTATTTTTCTGTTAACGAAATTATCTGGTCCAAAAAGAAAAGAAGAAACTGTTGCCAAAAATCTGTGTAAACCGAGAGAAGTCATTTCTCCCCTCAAAACCAAGATTCCTTCTCTTCAAAAGGAGAGGGTTGAATAGATCGGATTAGGAAACCCCAGGTAGGTCAGGTACGCCTGAGACTCATGTGATCTAGCCAACCTGACCTTTTTATCCTCCAACTGGTACATGCACACACATGCATGCATGTACACGTGCACACACACACACACACACACACACACACATTGTACAGATAAGAGCGTCATGGGAGCCAGAAGAAATCTATATGCTGGAGCAAGAAAGGACCAAGGTCTTACCTTGTAACTGAAGCTGATGGCATCATCATAGCCAACCCACTCCTTCTCCTTGTAGGCATATGGGACCTGCTGAAAGTCTATCCAGCGCTTTCTCGCTCCCTGGAGAAAGGAGCAAATCTGCCAGGAAGATCACTGGGTTAGTCCTGAGAAGTGCCATGGAGAGAAATACCAGCAGGCACACTGTTCTTGTCCCAGTGGTAAAGAAACCAAGGACCCCTCACTAGGAAGTAGGAAGAGGCAGCCAAAGAGGTAGCGGGAAGACCTTCTCTCTTTCCTGAACAAATTCCTACTAGAACAAGTTCCTTTCTCTAATGTCCGTGACGGAAAGAGAGAGAGAACCAAGGAGTGGCTGACATCCTTAGAAACCAAATCGGGTCTTTGCTAAATAATGCCAATGCCAATACTAACAGTAACCTATCCGACCTGACCAAACGCGGATCTCTCCCAAAGAGTTACCATAAACAAACCTCTCCTCTCTTCATTAGAATCAGCCTAAAGGGTCCAGTCTCGGTAGTTATCAAACTAGCTCGTGAACCTCTAATAAATTTAAAGTTCTCGGGGGTAGGGAGAACTGGATTGTCACATTCAGTCGAGCATCTGAGTGTCTACTAGGTGCCCGGGCTTGTGCTGGAAACCCTATGCCACAAGGAAGTCGAAGCATTCCAGCCCGTTGCAAAAGCTCATGTCCCAGGCTTTTTTTTTTTTTTTTCTTTCCTTTCTTCCTCTCTTTGGTTCTTTAAAGGTTCTGTCAACATCTCTTTGGCCTTCATGTCATTCAAGAATATTATTTCCGGGACACCTGGGTGGCTCAGTGGGTTAAAGCCTCTGCCTTCGGCTCAGGTCATGATCTCAGGGCCCTGGGATCGAGCCCTGCGTCGGGCTCTCTGCTCAGTGGGGAGCCTGCTTACTCCTCTCCTTCTGGCTGCCTCTCTGCCTACTTATGATCCCTCTGTCAAATAAATAAAGAAAATCTTTAAAAAAAAAAAAAAGAACATTATTTCCACTATGCCATCACTTGTAACCATGCTTCACTGGCTTAGCAGGAAAACCTCTCCGGCCAGCCAGCAGAGAGCAGAGACTGGGGAGACCCTGTGCCTCCACTCCTACCTACGGCACCCACATACACCACATGCCCCAGTACCTGCTCTCCACTGCCTGCGAGGCCCTTCCCTCTCGTCATAACTGCCCATCAGGATTCTTCCTGTGCTCCAAAGCTCTGCTCCGTGAGACCTTTCCAGATCCCTAAGCCACACCCCCTGTTTCTCTTATTATCCTCTCTTGCGTTTTATATCCCTTTGGATCCATGTCTCTTCCTTCCACTCAGTAGCAAGCTTTGTTGAGACGGAGAATAAGGGAATGGAACTGGGGGAAGAAGAAAGAATCTGTAGGAAGGAATGTCTTGAATTTCTTCAAAATAATCCAGTAGTGGGAGGAAGGGGAGTCGGGGAGTGAAGATGAAACAAGACTGGCCAGGAGAGCTTAGTGATTGAAGCTGGTGAGGGGTAGGTGGGAGTGGGGGAGGGGGAGAGGAGGTTACACTATTCTTTTACTTTTGCAAATGTTTGAAATTATATATATTTCAGATATTATTTTTATTTAGGCCAGATAGTAGTAAGTCAGGATTGACTTGTATAACAGTTAAGATTCTTTTGAGGGGCCCCCTCCACTTAGACTTGACCCAGCCCCTTAACCCCTACAAGGGACTCAAATACCTTCCCCTGAAGCAAAAGGAAATATCTCAGACAGTGGATTTCTCCTGAGCTAGTAAACCACTTCTTTGTCCTGTCTCCAGCCTCACCCCTGCCTCTGCCCCGCCGACCTTGCTCTTGCCCTGTTAGAGGATGGAGAAGCCCTAATAGACAGACGTCCCTATTCCTGTCACCTCATAATAAGCCAGGAAGCCAGCTTGCTTGGTGTACTTTCCTGGAGATGCAGGTCCCACAGCTTCGGCCTGCAGTCCATTCTTAGAGGCTTTAAGGAGGCGAAAGGTACGCCCGTAGGTGGGGAATCCCATGAGGAGTTTCTCTGGGGGAGCCCCCAGCTTTCGCCAGTAGTGCATGGCGTGTGCCTGCAGGTAGGAAGAACCCAAACCCCTCCGTGTTACTGAGGACCAGCAGCCTGGGCTCAGGGCGGGCGTCGGGGCCCCTTGAGGCCTTTCCTTACCGAAGAGCCGGAGTCTCCAGACAGAGAGAACAGGGGGCTGTTGTGCCCGGTGAGCTTCTCCCAGCTTCCATGAAAGTCGTAAGACAAGACACTGATGAAATCCAGGAGTCTGCGAGGGCGAGAGGAGGAGATATGCAGATTGGGCTAATGAGATTTTCAAGTCAGATCACCAGAGGACTAGCCAGCTAACTAGCCGTGCACTGGTCATCCAAGCTACCCTCCCATTTCAGCCCGGGCTGCCTGCCCGACTGTGTCATCTACTTGAGATGAGCCACCACAGCAACAGGTCAGGGACAGCCGTGCATCAGGACCCAGGCCATCCTGAGAGCTTCCAGGGAAGTAGGCAGGAGTCAGACAAAAAAACATATTTGTGGGGCGCCCGGATGGCTCAGTCAGTTAAGCGTCTGCCTTCGGCTCAGGTCATGATCCCAGGGTCCTGGGATCGAGTCCGGCGTCGGGCTCCCTGCTCATCAGGGAGCCTGCTTCTGTTCCCTCTGCCCCTTTCCCCAGCTCATGCTCACACTCGCTCTCTCTCTCAAATAAATAAATAAAATCTTTTTAAAAATTTTTAAAAAGGAAACACACTCGTGTCTGACGCAAGTGCTAATAGGTTGCGTAAATGGTCACGAGGAAGGCAGTACTGCCCACAGCAGCTAAAGCGCGTCTGTCCTTCCACCATTTGAGGCCCCAGGGAAACCATGTCTTCCAGAACACTTTCAGAATGAACAAGAGTCAGTAAGCACTTACTGGGTCACAGCAGTAAAGGTGTACAAGGATTCCATCATTTAATTTTAATCTGGTCAATGGCCTCAGTGTCACAGTGGTCTCCATTTTAGCGCTGAAGAAATTGAGACTCTGACGGGCTCACTAACCTGCCTGAGGTCACCCAGCTGGCTGACGGTCAGACTCCCTCCATCCTGCCTGCTACCGAGACCAACGCTGACAAACTCTATGCCACACGGGGTCTCACCCCGTTGCCCCCACACCGAAACCAAGCTCCCTGGCGTTCACGCACAGAAACACCCCATCCTCTCTTTTCTTCTGCACTGGCCTCAGCTCCTCATCTGTAAATACTCCATTCCTGAGGCTTGAGAAAATTAGCCCAGGGCTGGCATTCCAGAAAGAGTTCTGAGGGGCGCCTGGGTGGCTCAGTTGATTAAGTGACTGCCTTCCGCTCAGGTCACGATCCTACTGTCCTGGGATCGAGCCCTGCATGGGGCTCCCTGCTCTGCGGGGAGCCTGCTTCTCTCTCTCTCTGCCTGCAGAGAGCTCCCCCTGCTTGTGCTCTCTCGCTCTCCTGACAAATAAACAAAATCTTAAATAAAAAAAAAAAAGTGAGTTAAGAGTGAATTATGAGTTATTCTTTGTTCCACTTTGTAACTTGCACAGAGACCCATGTTCGGAAAGCTGGGCCTGGCTGGGCTTTCCTAGTTTTGTATTTGTGGCGAGGGTTGATTTTTCATCTGCCTCTGATGCCAGCCATGGGCCGCACAACGTATGTCTACAGGGCCCCCTGGACGGCAGAGGCCGGGCCCATGGGATGCTTTCCTGTGAGACCCAGCAAAGGGCTTTGCGGAACACCCTACCCAAGACGACATTATGGTGGGGACTGCTCCTACGCCCCCCTCTGATCTCCTAAAGAAAGCCCGGGCTATGTGGGGCTAACCCTTGTCCCACCCACGCCCCTCAGCTGGATCCCCTCCCCCCCAACTAGCACCTGTGCGGGGAGTGAGGGGGGCCGTGCTGCGGTTCTGAGCGTGAGCTGCCTCCTTCCCTCCCACGTCCTGCCCCACCAGGCAGCACCCACTCACCCTCCTAGAGGGCGCACATCATAAGCTGTCCGGATGATCTGTGGATCCCCAGAGACGGCGGCAGAGAGCAGCAGCCTGGGACGCGCGGTGAGCATCGCCTCCTGCCGGAAGGCAAACAGGAGCTCCTACCAAGAAAGAGGCGGACGCAGAGATCCGGACCACACCGTCAGGAAAAGAAAGTATCAGCCAGGAAAACTTTATTACAGAGCCTCTCGAGCCAGGCTCTGGGGACACAGAGGTGAGCCAGACACGGGCTCTGCCCCCTGTGAGAGAGGTGGCCTTGAGCCACCGCCGAGGTAACTGACTTGACAGAGGGGTAGAGGGGTGGCGGGCAGGGTCAGGAACAAAGGCTGCAGACTGTCTGCCTGAGGGAGGCGGGGCGGCTGCACAGAGGAGGCATCACCTGGGCTGCCCCGCTGCAACAGGACCCGGATGTGACCAAGAACAAGAGCCACGAGACTCCTGCTCTTTTACTTGACACTTCTAAGATGATGGTAGTAAAAGAACGTTCTGCTACCACTCCCCTGCCCCTGCCCCTGGCCTTCTTCTGCTCCTCCTGTGCCATGAGCCCAGATATGATAAAAATCGAATCATTGCTGGATCCTGGCGCTGCCAGACTTGGCCTTACTTCAATTAAGAGGAGAAATGTCCACCGGTCATTCTTGGGGCTGCCTCTCACTCCAGGGTACAAGAAGAAGAGGTCCAGACCATCAAACTTATGTCTCCTCAGGAGGGATATAACGGAACCAATAAACCTTTCCCGGTTGGATAATGTGGACAGCATAGTGGTGAACCTGCAGGAGACCCGGGGTGAGGAGAGGAAGAAGGGCTTTCTGCAGAACCACAACCTCCGCAAAGCCCCTTGGTTCGTGCCCCGTAGGCCCGAACACAGGTGTAGCTGGAGGAAAGGAAGGCAGGTCCGCCCTACTTAGAAGCCCCTCCCAGCACGGGGCGGGGCTAAATACCCGCGACGGGGAATTCAGGCCGCAGGGAGGGGCTGCAGAGTCTCACCTGGATGTGCCAAAGTTCCACCCACCAATGGACAGCAGTGTTCTCAGCTCCCCGTTCCTGTGATGTGGGATAAACGGAGGTAAGCTGGGGCCCCACTCCAGTGGGTCCCTGGGGAACAATCCAAAGTAGAGGGGGAGGAAGGAGAAGTGAAAGGGGAAGGCAGGTGGAGGAAGGGAGAGAGGAGAGCAGAGCAAAGCACAGGGAAGAAAAGGAATGAAAAGAGGGGAGAACAATCAACCCATGGGTCATCACAACCCAGGACCCCCCAGACTTGTCCAAAGTCCGCAACACTCCCTCACATCTCCATGATGCTCTCACGTAAAGGAAAAGAAAGTAGTCTAAAATGTTTCTTTTCACTGTTTTCTTAGGCGACAAATATTTATTGAGCAGTTACTATGCGCGGTGGATGGCTTTAGGTGCTTGACTGAGATACAACAGAGAGTGAGGCAGACAAGCTGCCTGCTCTCAGGGAGCCTGTGATCAAGTGACAAGGATTTTTACCTTGGCCGTCTATACCCATTCACACAGGGACAGACCTCCCCTCAGACAGGGAGAGAACCCAGGAGTTGTGGGGATAGGAATACTCAAGCAAGCACTTACTGAGCACCAGCTGTGTGCAAGGCACTCCCCCAGCCGCTGGTACACAAACATGTTGGAGACCCTGCTCCTTGCCTTGAGGGGCTCACTGGCTGGGGGGTGCAGGTGACAAATGGTAATAAAGACCCTAGCATTTGTGATGGGCAGTCTCTCCTTGAAGCATTCTAACAGCGTTAGTCCATGAACTCTGCCCCACTGGCTTGAAGGGTGAGTTGGGGGTTACCAGGCAGAGGCGACAAAGGCCTCACAAGGGCAAGGAGGCAAGAATGAGCTCGCGGTGTTATTCTACAGGGAGTTCTCAGGCAGGGATGCTCCCGAGACCCACTTGAGAGGAGGCTAGGACCGGAAGAACCAAAAGAAGGTTGATGAGTAGCAAGAGAAATGGGATTAATTTTCTTCTGTCTGTAAAACCTGAAAAAATGATCCCCACATGCCAGTGAACACACCTCTGCTTGAGTTTGTTGAACTCTGAGTAGGTCATTTTCTCATCCTGGGGATCCTTAGCCACAATCTGATTGTTGTTCATTGAGGCAAAGGCAAATATCAGGTGGGTGCAGAGAAAGGGGTCCAGGTCCTGGGGCAACACGGAGGCAGGGCTGGGGCGACCTTGTGCCCAGCTGGCAAAATAACACACCAGTTTGTGGGCAGCGCCTGGCAAGGGAGGACACTCGTTAGCTGGTGGAGACCAAGGGAGAGGATGGAGATTGGCTTCCACGGAGAGCTGTGAACACAGCCCCGGAGGCCGGGCCACCAGAACACCCCACCCCCCATGCAAACACAGCCCAAAGCAACCCTGAGGTCTGGTTCCCCCCCCCCCACCCCTACTGCTGAGGCCCCAGGGGGAAAAGAGTGCTGTATGGAATCCTAATCAGAATGGATCCTCGAGTCTGGATCCTGGCACACAGAACGACACAAGTGGCCGGGACTGAAATCCTCCGCTGAACTGCAGCAGATCAATGATCCAGGACACAGGAGCCGGGCCAGGGAGGGGCTGCAGGGGACACGCCACACAGAGCACTTCTCAGCCGGAGAAGCTCCCCAGTTCTGGAGAGGAGGACGTAATTTCCTTACCATCCTGCTGTTTCAGCACAAGAACCAGCCCTGCAGGAAACAAAGGATGGAATCACACTCAAATTCCCATGCTCGCCCAGAGCCACATGCCCCAGCCGCCCTCCAGTCCTCAAGGGCACGCACCAACTGGGCCCCGTAGCCAGACACAGACGCACACATGGAGACACACTGCATTCACTTGCTTCCTCCTCTCTAAGTTGAGCCAGTATCTCCAGATCTATCGAAGCTCCTATTAACCCCCAACGAACAGTACATCGATTCACACATGCTTATTAGCATGGGGACAACGATGACTTAGAAGTCCCAGCAAAAGCTCTAGGCCAGTGGTTCTCACCCTGGCTGCAAGTATAAAACGTGGTAATGTTCTGGCTCCTCCCCTAGAGATTCTGATAAAACTGGTCCAACATGGGACTGGGCATAAAGATATTTAATGGGTAGCTGGATTGGAGGACCACTGCTCAGATCACTCCCGCCTGGGCCCTTCCGGCCCTTCACTATGTCCCATCCCACCTCCACCTAATCCAGCCCCCAAGCTCCTGGCTGCTTCTCAGGCCCTCGAGAGGTGACAAACTTAGGAAGCCTGGTATCTCCTGGGCTGAGTGACATTGTGGGGGCTGGGACCTGCCACACTCACCAATCCACAGCAACAGTCTGCCCATCTCGGAGGTCTGAGAGCTGCAAGGCTAGGGCTCGAGCCCCTTTATAGGAGCTCTGGGACAGCCCTGGGACAGTGCTGGCATAGCCCAGCTACACACACACAAAACCAGGGGCAGTGATTAATGGGCTGCTGCCCGAGTCGCAGTGACCCCAGCACCTCCCATCCTCCCTCTCCAGCCGAGCTGTAGCTCTCAGAGCCAGGAAAGCGATAGCTCGATAGCTCGGTCTGACACGGGCACACAGTGGGTGTCCGCCAAGGGCCATGGTGAGGGCAGGGTAGTGCTCAGCCCTGTTCCTGGGATTTGCCCCCCAGGGACTGCGTATGAGGACTAAATATTGTACGGAGGCAGTAAGTCCAGTGTTATCAGATTATTGGTTAGGGAAGCAGTGTAATACAAAGCAGAAAAGTCCCAGCTTTGGACCTAAGCAGGTCAAGATTTGAATCTGTGTCATCAGTTAGACGTTTTATAATCGTGGGTGTTATTTCGATCTTTGAGCTTTAGCTTTCACACTTGTAAAATGGAGATAACAGCCCATACTCACCTCATAAGGTTTTATAGGAATTAAAAAGATAATGTATGAAAAACTGTTAGTTTAGGACTTTGCATGTACTAAGGGCTCAGGGAATGGTAGCCGTTACTAAGGATGCCGAAAGAGTTGCCCCGCCCCCACCCAGAGTAGGGTTCTCAAACTCACATGCTGACACTTGCCAGGCGGGTAACACAAATGGGTGAAGTGGACACAATATAATAGCTCATCTCCACTTTATTAGAACAACAACAGTTCAAGCCGAGTGATACACACAAACTAACAGGAAGCCTCTTGGTCAGGAGACAATAGAGATTGGTATGAACAGGGACAGCACTCTGAGTAGCTACTAACGGTGGCCATGTGGTGAAATAGATCCCATGTTGGGAGATCCCGCAGTTTCCTTCTTTCCTCCTTCCTTCCTTTCTTTGTCAGAGAGACAGAGAGAGAGAGAGAGAGAGAGAGAGAGAGAGAGAGAGGGAGAGAGAGAAAGAGAGAGCACAAGCAGGGGGAACGGCAGGCAGAGGGAGAAGCAGGCTCCCCACTGACCAAGGAGCCCAATGCAGGACTTGATCCCAGGACTCTGGGATCATGACCTGAGCCCAAGGCAGACGTTTACTGACTGAGTCACACAGACATCCCGATTTCTCAATTTCTTAAGAGAAGACAAAAATCTGAATCTTTGTGTGAGTGAGCAATGTTTGAGCCAGTATACGAGCCAGTGCCGAGAACGTGTTATGAACCTAAGGAGCATAAGGAATAGAATTCTGGATACCTGAGAGCCAGTGTTTTAAAAATACAACAACAGTATGAAGGATAAACAAAATAGATCTGTAGTCAGATGCTTTCGTGATACATCAGTCTTCTCTTCCTGCTGCCGAGGATCCCAGATCATGAGTAGGTCCCATATTTCAGGGTCCGAAGCTCAATCGTGGAGGACCAGATCAGATGCCCATCTTCTCAGAGACCGATAGTTCACCTGGTCCACATGTCACTGAGGTACTACCCAGATGTCAATATAATAAAAGACACAGGGAAGTATAAGGACTAGTCGTTGAATTTGCATCCCTTCCAGTATGAAGAAACCAGAAAATCACTTTCGAAATCAGAAGATTGCTTGGATATCATGGAACAAAAACAGTAAATGGTATAGAATGTCGAGGCAGAGGTATTTCCGTCAAACTCTAGGCAAGACTGATGGAATACCCCACCTAAAAGAGACTGTGTCTCCGTTTGTTCATCCATCTTCGTCTTCCTTTAAATATTCAACAAATGTTCATTGAACGTGTGCCAGGCCCTGCAAGGCACTCTGGGTACAATGGTGAGCAAGACAGTTTCTGCTGTCTCGGATCATCTCGTCTGGTGAACACATTGATCACACCCCCAAGAGCTAGTGTAGGTCTCCCTCTTGAGGAAGTAGGTGTCTCTGCCATCTCTCTTGGACAGGGGCAGTGGGGAAAACACGAGTTTTGTTGCTAAACATACTTGAGATCCAGTTCTTACCCTGCACCATCACTGGGGCACCCATATGCTCAATGCTCACACTCCGTTCCCTGCTGAGAGTAGCCTGAACCAGGAGATAATTAAGCCTCCGGAGAGCAGCCCTGGGTCAGGCTGGGCAACAACTTGAACCACTGGTTACGTTCCTCCTGGTGTGGTTTCTAACACTAATGACCATGCTCTTCCTCCCAATTCCTAGCCTGAGTCACCTAATTCTTGTTAACGGGTCTCTGTCTGTATTCATTTCTCTTCCTGTTCTGTAAACTACAGACACTATAGTTGTTCCCCAGGGCCTGGGTGCTGACTCAGTCTTGCCAGGCACCTGGGGCCCTTGCTGGTTATATCTTTTAAGAACCCCCCCCCCCGAAGTGAATGCCTGCCTCTCTCTGCTTCCAAGGCTCCCCCCTGTCTCCTTCGGTCCCCCAGATTCCCTATCACTGAGATTTCCCACTAGGTTTGTGCCCTTCCATCCTGATTCCTGCCAGAAGCACCAAGTTCTCAATGCTGTCTCCAGGACAGAGCTAAATCTGCCTGCCAATCCGGACCATCTTCATCTGCACCTGGGTCAGTCCTCTGGGATCCTGTGCTGCTGCGGTGGGTAAGGCTGGATCTCGGACCTAACCAATCCAGGCTTAGGATGACTGAGGATGAAAAGAACACCTCAGTGTAACAATGGACGCCCAGAAGTGACCTCTGCTTCATTCAGCGATGACCGTGCCAAGGATGGCAACTATGACTCCACGTGTATAGCAGATGAATGATAAATGCTGAATGAAGGCTATGTTCAAAGTCACTGTGCCCTGTCACTCTGTCTGCTCTCAGAAAATACCACCATTGTTAGGTATTTTATACACCCACCCGGATACTTGAAAGTACTCCTCCCTAGTGCTTAGCCTGTTCTCACGAGGGAGAAGACATTTACAAATGTCTTTTAGTGGGCTTACTGAAGAAACGCCTACAGCAGTGCATCGCCTCCCATATTTTACAACACTCAACTAGATGAAGGCAAGATCATGGAGCTGAAACACCTTGGTTTTAACAAAGCATTCAGCCAAATCTTTCGTGATACTCATGTGGATAAATTGGACAAGCATGACGAGTAAAATCAATTGGTTGACCCTAAGAGCCCAAAGAGTGTTGACTAGATTGGTGCAAACTTGAAAGATCTTTACCACTTTACATCTTTAAAATGAATGGGACAGGGGCGCCTGGGTGGCTCAGTGGGTTAAAGCCTCTGCCTTTGGCTCAGGTCATGATCTCAGGGTCCTGGGATCGAGCCCCGCATCAGGCTCTCTGCTCAGCAAGAGCCTGCTTCCCCCTCTCCCTCTGCCTGCTTCTCTGCCTGCTTGTGACCTTTCTCTCTGTCAAGTAAATAAATAAAATCTCTAAAAATAAATAAAATAAAATAAAATAAAATGAATGGGACGGGGTTGCCTAGCTGGCTCAGTTGGTAGAGCGTGCAACTCTTGACCTCAGGGCTGTGAATGTGAGCCCCGCATGTAGTATGTTTACTTAAAATAAAAAATTTAAAAAAAAAGTGAGAGCAGTGTTTTCCAATATTTGATGATTTTTGGTTGTAAGGATTTTAAAAATATTAATGCATACTAAAAAGTGTATATTTCCCCCACATCCCTGATTTCATAGACACTGTTTAAAAATTGAGGCAATTCAAAAAAGAATATTTTAATAAATTAGCAAAGATAGTATTCTTGGGATGATTTTGCTGCTGTAATGGGATGGGTGATCAGCAAGTAATGCCTATATAGCTATTAAAGAACTGGCCTTCTGCTGTCCCGTAGGGCAGGAGACATCTTGGGAATTAGAGTAATGTCCGGTGTCACCTGAAACCACGCCGAGTCTCCTTCACCACCAGAAAGGTGAGCCTCTAACTGTGGTGACTGCAGGTCAGCAGTGGACGACAGTGGGTCAGGATGATGGGCTTCAGAATAAGAACAATGAAGATGGGGAAATGGATTGACTCCAGCATTAGAACTCTGAACCAATGAAATTAAATACAATATAAATGTCTGTAGTTTTAAGCCAAGTAAAATGAGCCCATTCCCAACCGTCATCGGTTAAAGTCCATGCTCACACGAGTGAAACTCTCCCCTTGTCTGGGACTTACTGAACCACACGGGCTATTGCATTTCTCATTGGGGAGTCACCTTCTATTCTAAATCGCCTTTTTTGCTCACTGTAACACAGACATTCAACCCAAACTGGGACAGTCATTCCTATCTGGGATGGTGATTTTGATCAGATTTGCAAATGTCTTGGTGGCAATCATTAATAGATGTGATTACTCTCATCCACGCAGACCTGAATCCAAACCAACTTCCTTTTACAGTAAGATAACGTGGCTTTTCAAAAACTAGGTTTTCCTTCTTTGCTGTCATTTTAACCACCTTGAAACAGATGGACATTTCCTTGGGTTCTCATCGCCACTGCTTTCCTCTCCACCATTCCTGAGTTCAGGAGGAAAAGGGCTAGGCAAATTTAGTTCCTACCCACCTCACCCCTCCTTTCTCTAAGCCATCACAACTTTGTGAAGTTTATCTCTGGGAAGAACTTAAGCGTTTCCACCCACCCACCCTATTACCTTCCAAGAAGTTATGGTCAGGAGCAGTGAAGTCTTTCTTCCCATCTTACCCCAAACCCAGTAATCACAGGACTACAAGTTCCAGTATTTTTACTCAGGGTTATTGTGATGACAGATCTCACGTTTGGCAAGGGTGAAGCATGGAAGCTTTACTTACAAATATTTTGTCCATATTCCTTCAAACTGGCCCAGTTTCATGTGATTTTAGCTGAGCTGAACTTGCAAAGCACCAAAGCACATAATGGATTGTTATTTAGTTTCATAATCAGTAATTGACCATGACTTCTGGCAGTAACCAGTCCACCAACCCAAGCAACCCAATATTTAAGTCCCAAGTAGCTACTCTAAGGGGCTAGGGAAGCACACACACACAAATACTGGGCTATGACTGATACCGATGACTCACATAAGTGAGATATGTCTAACTGCACATAACACACGCTTCCAAAGATAGGCCAACAAAGCCTCAGCTTTTTATTTCACCAACTAGTATTTCTGATTCTCTGATGCTGTACTTTAAAATCTTCAGAGCCCCCAGACTTCCTATACCCAGAGAAAGGGGTCCAGAAACCAGGAGAGGTCAGGCCCCAAGCTGTTTTCCGGTGAGAAACATGGCAGACATTTCTCTGCAAGTCTGTGTCAGTTTTTAACTTAACTGAAATGCCTTTACGCTCTCCACCATCCCCCAACCTTTTTCCACGGGATCTATGACAGGAAAATACTCATCTTTCACATGTACCATTCCATGGGGTGGAGGGTGGCGGGGGGGGAGCATTAAAGAGGCACCAGCCAAAATTTTATTCAGTCAGAAAATGGATTTTTGACTCAGCTTAATGGCAAAGAGGTGTGCAAAACCACAATGAGTGTCCTGGCTTTTCCTCGAGGTGAGCTGGATGGGATTTTTGTGAATGGAAGCATTGCCGTAAGAAAGGCAGATTAAGTTCTATAAAAAATAAAGTTGCTCCTATCTCCATGAATAGTATATAAGCTGCTTCCAAGAATCCAGGGATGCCCACATCCCACACCTCACCCAGTCATGGCCAATTCCTCATGCACAGCTACATAGGAAGCATAAAACCCTTTTGTGAACTTTTTTTTTTGGTGGAGGGAGGGCTTGGGAAAGATGTAAGATGGATTTTTTTAATTCCCTCCCACCACCAAAAACTATGTATCTACACACACACTCAGACACACATACATACCCAATTTTAAGAAAGTTTTTCTTTCCTGTGACTACAGGATCCCAGCATCCAGCTTCCCTCAGGCTGAGAGACAAAGCCTATTAACTGCCCAGATCTGCTGTCCCAACATGCTGTGTAAGGCTCCGTGTGGTCTCACAGACAGAGAGGGCAGGGGCAGAGGGAGCGGAGACGCTGGGGGGATTTGCTTTTTGTCCTAAATCCACTCTACTCGGCCACACTCTTAGGTCCAAGGGCTGGGAGAGGCTCTGTAGGCAGGATGTGGTGGAGGACCTGATGGTCCCAGCCCACCGTGGTGAGGAGGGAGTGATTGAGCGGGGACCAAGTAGCATCTCTCACAAAGTCTCTGTGGGCTCGGCTTCTAAACCTAAAAGAGAAAAAAGGGAGGTTTGGGCATGATGAGAGACAAGAGGAAAAAGCAGACTTGGAGAAGAGAGAATCCAACACAACTGGGGCACCTCTCTGGATGTGTGACACAAACTTCACCGTATGTGTGGCCTTGTCACCACGATAGCAGTGTAGTTATCCACAGAGAACTTTGTCAATCATTCAGTCCAGTGCCCTCATTTCATAAAGAAATGGTGGCTAAAGCAAGGGGAGAAATGTGTGCCGGGATCAGAGAGCAAACCGTGGCTCTCTCAGTGAGAAGGAAGTATTAATTCCGGTACCGTGTTTGCTGCCTTTCACCCCACAGCAGGTCGCATGTCACGTATGTGTTCTCTACGTGAAAAGGGTAGACTGTCCCTTTTGGAGATGGCTGGTTCCCCAGACTTGGAAATCTCACCTACCACCACAGCCCTCCTTTACCAGGGACAGAGCTGGTTGTGAGTCAGCCCCAGGAACAAGGAGATAGTCAGTGTCCCCCCGCTCCCACCACCCGGTGCCCTTGAGCGAGACCGCGCACTTTGATGAAGACAGAAAGGACCCAGCCACCCGCAGCTCTTCTCCCCGATTCCTGATCACAGGATCCCACTCCACACTTACACCTCGGAAAGGCCTGAGTCCAGCACGGCAAGTGAGCAGTCCTCACTGACAGAGGCCAGGAAGGGGGTGCTAGGAGAGTAAGGGGAGGGTTATGACAGGTAAAGCCATGGTCCCAAGATGAATCCTGCCTGGTCTAGCCCCCACCCCTCACCCTAAAGTGACCCAGGGGAGGTGGCTCGATCCCCACCCTGGGTTAAGGTCTGGCTGCCACTCAAGTCCACATTACAAGTTCCAGGGAAAGAGGAGGGAAATGGAGTAAGCCAGGGTGGACCATCATCCTAGCAGCCAACTACCCCATCTGGTCCCTCCCTGCAGCTTTAGCAAGAACCCAGAAACTTTCCCAACCACGCAGTCTCAGAAGCCCACAATATTAATCATTCTGGGTGTTGAGCAGGAACAGGAGCCTATTTTAGCCCTGTGCAGGCAGAAACCAAACTACTCAAAAAAGGACTATGGTCTTCAGAGATCATTAGCTTCTGAAACCTCAGCTAGAGAACCGTCTACTTTAAGGAATGACCTAATCAGCTAATGCTCCGCAAACATAAGCATGCCCAGCACTGTCCCATTCATAACCATCAGGCCCCTCGGGACAAAGGACAGTACCTGTGTGGGGAGAACACCAGTCCCGTGACACACTGGGAGTGCACAGCTGAGCTGAGGGCACACCTTGCACTCTTGGAATCCACAAGGGAGACGGTCCCACTCTCATCACCTAGAGAAAAGAGGAGGCCCATTACAGTGGATAAGAACACGGGCCCTGGAGTCAGCCAGACCTGGATCTGAATGCTAGTTCCTCAACCTTACACAAGCTGATCACTCTGAATATCAGTTTCTTCTTTTGTCGAATAGGGTAATTAGTCACTGGTGGTTGTGAAAATTAATGAACGAGGTAGTTACTATTTTAACCACAAACTATGTCATCACATGTACAGCCTCGTGGCTGTGAGAGCACAGGAACTATCCCTACTCTCCAACAGAATGCCCTCTTTGGCAATCCACTTGTTTTGTGGTCCACGGACTTCTGGCCATGCCCGGACTATAGGAGCTGGGGCACACAATCAGGAATCAAATCTAAAAAGTCATCATGTTTTCCGAAGCCAAACTAAACTTGCTCTTGGATCATCCCACCTTCCCACTGGCATAATTCACATAATACCCAAGCGTGCTGCTGAGACCGAGCAGCTAGAGCCTCATGCATTATGGGGTCAGCGTGCTCTCATCCTCCCCCTTTCCAGAGTCAAATGCCGTGGGACAGGCTGCCTTACCAAAGACAAAGACTTCACTCTGCTGAGGATGCCAAGCCAGGGAGGTAGGAAGGTAGCCAGAGGAAGTACAGCCTGCAAAGAGAGAAGAGGGATCTGAAACAAGACTCAGAGCCCAGCTCTGTGAAGGAGCTTCTCCTACAAAGTCACTCCAAGTCCCAGAAGCACCTTTATTCGCCTTCCCAAACCCTGCTAAGGCGGTTGTGTCTTTGCCCTTGACCCTCACACCCTCATTTATCCTTTGGCCCCCTGCCCTTTCTAGACACGAGTCACACGCAGGTTTCAGGCATAAAGCATGACGGCAACAATTCTGGCCCCTTTGCCCACCCATCCCAGAAATGTAGTCAATCAGCCACCTGCGAACCAACCCTTCTTCTTGGTACCCACTGCACAAAATGGAATCAACAGAGCCTCAGTGGGGAAAAAAGTGATTATGTCCCTTATGTCACACTGACTGAGCATCTGGTGACTTTGCCTCTGTCTCTGGCCAAGGAAGCCTCTTCCAGGTGGGTTCCTAGGACCACCCTCCCACCACTGGCTCTCAGACTCACCCATCTGTGATGCTGGCTTGGGACAGCGGGTATCCCAGAGTAAAATTCTGTTGTCCTAGAAGAAGAAGGAATAGAAAACGAGCTTCATAATCCAAAAAGCAGCTGCTGGCCAAGTCTCCACACTAGACTTGTGGCCAGTGTGTTCAAGTGTGGTTAGGAAGTGGGGAGGGAAGAAAAGGCTGTATCTCACCTCACTGCATGAAAGGAACACGGAATCCTTGTGGGGGGAGGCCGTGACACAGGTGACCTGCCCAGAGTGAGCTGTGAAGGAGAGACAAAGGGAAGTATGACAGAGCAGAAGCTGGAGGCACTACTACCATGTAGCCCAGATGCTCCCAAGGGAGGTGTGAGAAACGGGCCTTATCTCATGATGCAATGGACACAAATTTTTGTGAGAGATTTTGGATTAGACAAAACCTAAAAGAAGATACTGATGGAGTTCTAAAACCTACAAAGGCTTGGGGAAGAAAATGAATTAGTAAAGGTAAGGAAAGAAAAACTAGGGGCCGAGCAAGAGTGAAGGGATTTACATCCCAGAACAGTAATTCTCATACGACAGTACACACACACCTCCAGATCACATACACACTTTCAAGAGAGGTCTGCACACTGAAACATTTTGGGAAATAAACTTTTCCAAAGTTCTCTTTCCTGAAATTGAACTGAGAAGCTGCCAAGTCTGCCAGTGCCCCTTTCCTGTCTCTGCTTTCACATCGCCCTTCTCCCAGTTGTAGAAGGGACGCACACCTCTCACCCACCCCACATCGCGCCCTGGTACAATGCCCAGGTGTAGGAAAACCTAAAGTGTTAAACCAAAGGGGCTTTTCCCTAAGAGCCAAAGAGTGAAAGAAAGAGCATCCGGGTAAAATTCAGGGCAGGGGCTGGCCTTGCTTCACCCTACCACAAACCACAACACACACAAGCGCTAGAGTGATGCTGGGACTTATCTGTTTCTGTCTAACAATGAGAATTTTGAAAACTATGGCAGATGGTTGTTGTCATAAGGACACATCTGACAAGTTGAACTGAGCTTTAAAATGAAGTCAGACTTTTTCTAATAGAAAGTTAGGTCTAACTTGGCCAGCTGGCTTAACAATGAAGGTTGGTTTTTAGTCAGGTTATTTGGTGGACATTTTGCAGAGATCGAAGGGGCTTAATCTGCAAATCCAGTGCACAATAATGATACGGCCAGAAAGTACCTTCTTTGCAACTATTTAAACTTAAATTAGATGCCAATTTAAAAGTGTGTGAGAGGGTAGTTTTTTGAAAATTTTTCAGGAGGCCCACATGGTAAAGACTTTGAAGATCACTGTTATATGTTATTACAGTCTGCGGAAACCACATGCTTTAAAGGTATTTAACCAGACTACCTGAGATAGTCTGAATATGGCTCTGCCCAAGACAGAAGGATGTTCGATTACATCGAACCACCTTTCACAGCTCTCTCCTAGCCCTAGAATCCATGGAAAGCCAACACAATGAAAAGGAATTGATTGCTCACTTGAAAGCAAAGCTCAGAGATAAGCACCAAGGGAAAATACAAAAGATAGATTAAGTGGTTCCTCTGCCCTTGAGGGATTTGCAATTCAGTGGGGGTAATAAGACAGAAATACAAAGAACTAATGAAAAAAGATGAATGGAGAAGTGCTGAAAGAGTTAGGGCACACCAGGAAAAACCCCTCATAGGCCTAAGAAACAAAAGGCATGTGTAGTAGACTCCCGGTTGGCATTTTAACATTGTTTGACCATTTACGAGTCTTGGACCCTTAAGGTTCGAGATCTTTATGAGTCTGTGATTTCTGCTTTGGCACACATGTGAACCATACACTTTGCAGTTAGAATTGGCAGGGAACGGCATTTAGCTGTTGAGTGAACGAAGTGATCATCCAACATCTACATCTCTTAGCCACACACACATTAATGCTCCAGGTATTATCTTCACGAAGAATGGCTCCCAGAATAAAGTCAGCAGCTACTGCTATTAATGAAAATGAGTTAAAATTTAAAAAGTAACATTAATACAAAGTGATAGAAATTTTATGGAGGTGAATATTCAAAAGTTCAAGATTCACAAGTCTCAGGGTTTATTCTAGGAGAATGGCGAGGATCTTCTGTGATCGAGTTTAATTAGAGCAGTATGTTTGAAGGGGGAGTGACAGAAGGGCTTGAATGCCATGACCAGAAAACGGGATATTAACCCACAAGCCACACAAACCACAAAAGATGAGGGACTACAGATGGAGAGATGAGGGGAGTGCCACCATCTGTGCTAAGTAAAACCTGAAAGCAAAAGGGAACATCAGAAATGGAAAGGGAAATCACTGACCAAGTGGAAAAAGACTCCAAAGAACTCAGGGATCCACTGATAGTGAGGAAGCAGAAGGGGCAGAAAAGGACTGAGAGCTGGAGTCTCATGTGGCCAAGAAGATGGTGAGGCCATTACCGGAAATAGGGAAATTGAGAAGGCAACGGATAGAGAGTGGGGCCTAACTATAGTTTTGGAAGAAAATTATCAGGCTGAGGGGCAAGGAACTGTTGCCCCTGATATCCAAAGTTCAAAGAGCCCAAGGGGAGAATAAAAACAAAACAGCTAAGGCCAGGACTAAAAAGAACACGCACTCACCCCGGTATGAACTCAGTACCATCTGCTGGGCAAGGTCCCAAACCTTGATGCTAAGAAGCAAAAGGAAAGAGATCCTTAATTTTCACCTAGAGTATCTACATAAAAACACGTGTTCAAACAAAAACTTCCTTTAACTGACATGTCCTATGTCATTGCCTACTGGGCTTCTGCTAAGGCCTATTCACAATGGATTGTAATATCTCTAGAAATGTTATAGACATGTCATAATTAATTACTGTGTTCTTACAGTACGCCCAAAACGTTACTCAATGAGGCTAACAGGAGAATAAAGGCACCCAAAAGAGGTCTAAAATGCAGAAGCAATGAGCACAAGGACCCACCAGAAGTCTTTGCTACCGCTGACAGCTTGTGTGCCAGAGCTCAGGACACTGACTGTAGACACAATGTCATCATGCTCATATTTGCAGAACTTGCTGACGATGAGTGTCTCATTCTCATCCAGCTCCCACAACTCAACAGCACCTGTCGGGAGTGGGGAGAAGGTTGAGGGAAATGAGTGTGGATTACACTAAGACAGTAATTCACTTCTAGGATTCAAGTGAGTCCACATCACTAAACTAACAAAGTAAGCTATTACTATAAAAGCAAAACCCATTATTACTAGAGGATTTAGCTATTTCCAAGCCATCTGGCTTTATGCTGGCATTAATGTTTTCTTAATAACAGTCCAGACAATTAAGCAGGGAAAGCTTCTAGAAAGACAGGGAAAGATGGAATGGCTGGCAAAATCCATTATCTGGCTTCCGTGAGAAAACGCTGGAAAATAAGTCCCGAGAGACAAAGATAAAGTCTCAACAATCTGTGTAGCGCACAGTCCGCTGTGGTTAAATCTTTACGATTACTTGGACATTAGTATTTGTTGAACAATTTGAATAAATGCCTTGTAGCTTCTTCACAAATGTTGTGAATAACCGAATGTCTTGCACAGTGACAGGTTAAGTACAGAGAACTCTCCAAAAGTTGTCTTAAGTAGGTAGTGCTCAAGCTCAACTGTCAGAGAGGTTCAGTCTTTAATGTCCCACTTTCATCCTTCCATGCAATGCCTGCCAATAACAAATACTGATTTTTTTTTAACTCCAAAGACTCCATTGCTGAACCTTTCAAAACAAACAAAGCAGAATGAAGACATTTAAAAAGAAGAAAATGGAAGGAAATGGAAAGAGACAGCACAGACTGACTTAAGAGATTATCCTTGGTCTGGGTTGAGGGGGTGATACTGGGAAGGTTATAGGGAAGAAAAATGGTTCCAATTCACTTCCTACTTTTGTTAGAAATTCCCAGCAGGCAATTTAGAATCTCGGAAACGTTATTTTCCCGCTACACAAGAGCTCTCCTTCGGGCCAACACCCTCAAGCTCCCCCAAGCACTGAGTATGGGACATTAAAGATTGAATCCGGTTCGATCTATATCCCATCGTCCATTCCACCTGTGGGGTTGTGGAGAAAGTGACTCACCTGAATCGGAAGCCACTAGGATACCTCTGTCCCCAACCCAAGTGAGGTCAGCCACTCCGGCCTCCGTCTGGACTCCAGCGGAGCAGAAGCCTTCGTTGGGGGCGGCACAAGGGTCCTTGAACAGCCAGAGGGAGCCAGCCCAGCAGCGGCCACTCAGGCTGGAGGCCCCGAGCAGAAGCGCCCCATCTAAAGGAAGTACAAGCTGTCAGCGCGGGAGGAGTGAAAGGGCTCGTCTCCATGGTGACCACACAGAACAGCACGCGGGCCGAGTCTGGATCTGAGCTCAGGAACCCGGGGCAAAGGTCGGGACTGAACTAAGAGACGCGAGGCAGGGGTCAGGAAGGCATGCGGGGCAGGGGCGGGCTGGAAAGGCCAGTCCTGGGAAAGGGCATCCCGAGCTAGGGTGAGGGAGCCCCCAGGCCCGGGATCTCGGCTCACCGGACCGATACCGCGCAGCCTCCAACTGTCGCTCCATACAAGCGGGCGCATTAGGGGGAAGGTTCCACTCGCGGACCGCCGGGGGCACTAGGGGGGGCGGGGTTTCCTTCCGCATATCCACGGTTCCAACTCCTAGACCCAAACTGGACGCCCGCCCGAGATACGGCTCCCGCAGCCCCACGTGGTGTCCCTCTGGGCCTCCGCCCCTCTCCACAAGCTACGGCCACTCTACATCTCGCGAGAATCTCTTCTACGGTTCCATTCCGCTGTCGCTGTGGCCCTCTGGCAAAAAGTTCTCCGCCTTCCGTGCCTCTTATCGCGAGAAAAACAATTCGCGGCAAAGTCAGTGGACAGAGGGCACAATGTTCTCTTCTCGCGAGACTTGTGAGCGACCATCTTGCTCCCGCTCCTGACAGCGTCTTTCCCGGGTCACTGGGACCCACAGCGTACTGCGCGGAACCATTTGATTATGCTGTCCCGGGTGGTTCTTTCTGCGGCCGCCGCAGCGGGTGAGCAACCTAAACCCTGGTCCGGGCTATTAGAGTGATTGCAAAGGAGTGTCTAGGTTACAGGAGGAGGTGGGAGGAAAGTGGGTGCAGAAAGGCGCGGCAAGACTTGGGCCTGAGTGGGGAATTAGTTGCGCCGCTCGAAAGGGGCGCGCGTTGGGGTCGCCAGGGACTGGAGAGGAGAGGGGGGTGCATGGCCTTAGTGGGCGGGCCCCACGGGGACGAGGAAGGGACAGAGCAGATTTCACCTTGACCTTGCTGACCTCTGCCTTGTTTACGTGCAGCCCCCTGTCTGAAGAACGCAGCGCTCCTCGGTCCAGGGTAAGTAAGAGGGGTATAATACTCCCCTTCGTCCTTGTTTTATCACTTCATTTCCCTTCTCTGTAAACCCCTCTTAGCTTTAGGCCCGAAATTACCCTTCTTTAGATAATTTTGAAAGGCTTAAAGCTTCATTCAAACACTGGTGCTCCTGTAACTGCCTGGAACATTGATCATCTGGCAAAAACCAAGAGTCTTTGTGTTCTAACTAAACTAGAAGCTAGTCTTGGTGTCTTCTAAGCCCCGCGCCTTTCCCTTGTGACCTTCATCTGAACTTAGCTGCCACCGCGGCGGGGCGGCGGGAATGGGAATTTCTAGATTGCATACCCAAAAGCAAGTTTTATTAAATAAAATATTGAAGCATGTTATTTTTAGTCTCTCTCCCAGATTCCGACTTTTACTTACAGATCATAAGAGTCAGAGAAATCATTCATTGATTCAGCAAATATTTATCTTGCCACTTACATAACAAAAGACAGAAAAATGAGTAAGGCTGACCTGCATTGGCGGAGCTCAGGCTCTGAGAGGAGGCAGCTATAGATAGTAGTGATTTAGAGCAAAGACTCTAAAGCTAGAGTTACACCTGGTTCCTCCACTTACAAGCTGTGTGACCCCAGTTTCCTCCTCTGCAAAGTGGAGATAATAGAACACTATGGTTAGGAGAACCAAGAGACTTAATTCCTGTAAAACTCTAAAAACGGCACTCGATATATAGTATGTGCTAAGTGTTGGCATCTGTTATTAATGTTTCATAAATCATGTTAGTTTTCTTTGGAATTTCTCTTTTTGCTTCCAAACTCAGACCTAAATCTTGCCAAAATTTGACAACTATTTTTGCCTTGAAAAAATGGCTTTTAATCCATCTGTAATTAATTTTTGTGTGTGCAGTAAAGTGAGGCTAAAATCGCTTCCAACTTATCAGAGAAGAAAGATTCCATACAGACAGGTAAACAATTTTGATAGAAGTCATAAACAAAATACTTACATATATAAGATAGGAGGAACATACTCGATTTCTCTTTGTTTCACATTCCATACCTAATATATCAGTAAGGCTCTTTTTCCAAATTATATCTGGACTTGTAACCACTCTTCCACTACCACTGCTACTGAAGTATGAACCACCATCAACTTTCTCCTGATCTATTTCAGTAGCCTCTTAACTAGTCTCCTTGCATCTCTGTTCTTGTCCCATTATAGCCCATTCTCCTAGTAGCTGTAGGGATTACGTGAGCCCCCAACGCCAACAAAACCCTCCAGAGCCACTCATTTCAGTGAAATAAAATCCAGAGTTACCATAACCCAGAAGGCCCAACATGAATTGATCTCCTCCTACTTCTTAATTTATCTCCTCATATTCTTTTAGCTTCACTCTCTGGCCATGCTGGCTTCCTTGCCGTTGCTGTGAAAAGCTTATTGTTGCCTCAGAATCTTTGTACTTGCTCTCCTCTTTTTTCCCCAGGTCATTGACTCAAATGTCATTTGACCTCCCATCAAAAAAGCTTTTTCCCATTCATTGCTCCTTAGCTCTTTACCTTACCCCATTTTTCTTCGTAGACTTTCAGCTGCCTGAAATTGTGTATGAACATGCACACTCACACTTTCCACAACCCCAATAGAATGTGAAGGCTGGGAGCTTGTCTGTTTGTTGCTATGCTCCCAGCACCTGACATAAGGGTGAATGAATGTAAGACTGGGGAGACCTTTATTTAAAAGGATATACTTGAGATGTTCTGAAGGCTCGTTGGGCTTGGCAGCCGTTTAGTGAAAGTCATTCCAGGCAGAAGGAGCAGCATGAGGCATATTTTTGTTTGTTTGTTTGTTTGTTTTTGAGAGCTATAAGTAGTTCCATATGGCTAGAGGATAGGAGAATGAAGGAAGAGGAGGATATAAAATCTGACAGGTGCCGAATCATGTATGTTATGTTAAGGAGTTTGTTTTCTCTAGGCAGGAGAGCCTGTTGAAGAGCTTTAAAGTCAAATTTGCATTTTAAAAACATTGGCACTAGTGTAGAGGGGCTAGGTTTAAAGGGGTATTTGTTGAGAAGCGGGGAGACCAGATTTTAGATTAAGTAGTTTAGGCCAGAGATGATGAGGGCTTGAACTATGACAGCCAGTTAAGGGAGAGGATTTGAGTTGGCCTAAAGCAAGTTCTCTAGTTCTGTGATTTAAATCAGTGGTTCTTGGACCAACTGGGTGGCTCAGTTGGTTTAGCATCTGATTCTTGATCTCAGCTCAGGTTTTGATCTCAGGGTCTTGAGTTCAGGCCCCATGTTGGGCTCCATGCTGGGCATGGAACCTGCTTAAAAAATAAAAACAGGGGTGCTGGTGCATGCAGGAAGATGGCTGAGCTGGTGCCAAAGTTTGTGCTGTTCGTGTGTCTGGGTAACATCTGTCGGGGCACCCATTGCGGAAGCGGTTTTCAGAAAACTTGTAACTGACCAAAAGCTTCAGATCAATGGGTCACTGACAGTGGCGCTGTTTCTGACTGGAACATGGGCCGGTCACCAGATGCGAGAGCTCTGAGCTGCCTCAGAAATCATGGCATTAACATAGCCCATAAGGCAAGACAGGTTACCAAGGAAGACTTTGCCACATTTGATTATATGCTATGTATGGATGAAAGCAATCTGAGAGATTTGAATAGAAAAAGTAATCAAATTAAAAACTGCAAAGCTAAAATTGAACTACTTGGGAGCTATGATCCACAAAATCAACTCATTATTGAAGACCCCTGTTATGGGAATGAGTCCGACTTCGAGACTGTGTACCAGCAGTGTGCGAGGTGCTACAAGGCCTTCCTGGAGAAGGCCCGCTAAGGCCCCACCAGTGCTTCTACCCCGCCCCGCACCCCGGCTGGGCCCCGCTGGCTCTCCTGTAAGGCCACACTCTTCCTTCAGTCGACCATTGTAGATGGAAGTCAGTTACTGTATTTGACAGACAAATAAATAAAAATGTTTCATACAGACAAAAAAAAAAAAACCAACAAAAAACCAGGGGTGCTTGGGTGGCTCAGTCGGTTAAGTGTCTGCCTTTGGCTGGGGTCTTGATCCCAGGGTCCTGGAATCCAGCCCTATATCAGGCTCCCTCCTCAGCAGGGAGCCTGCTCCTCCCTCTCCCTTTGCCTGCCACTCCCCCTGCTTGTGTTCTCTCTCTCTGTCTGTCAAATAAATAAATAAAAATATTTATGAAAATAATAATAAAAGAATGAATAAATCAGTGATTCTCATTCTAGAGCAGTATTGCCCTCCAGGGGACATTTGGCAATGTTTGAAGACATTTTTGGTTGTCACCAGTGGGTGGGAAGGGGGATGCTGACTGGCATTTAGTGCCATAAAGGCCACGGGGATGCTGCTAATCATACAGTGCACAGAACAGCCTTCCACAGCAGCAAAAAAAAAATTGTCTAGAGTGATGAGATTGAGAAACCCTGATTTAAATGAAAGAATCTTGAGCATGATTCTCAAATTACAAAAGTTGGTGGGCTAGCTAATGCATTGGGAGGCAGAAATAACCTTCAAAAGATAAAAGAATCAAACCAAAATCAATGAAATAATATAAACTCTTACACCGTAAAGGGATAGAGGTAGAGTGGGGATGTGTGGGACAAAAACATACTGAGAATTTGAAGGAGACTGAGCTTGACAGCATATATAAAAAAGACTAGAGGATTTTATTTCATCAGAATTTTAATGAGCTATCACTACACTGTAACTGCTAAAAATGCAGTCTTGGGCTGTTGGAATATGAGAATAGTTTACAAATCCATGGTAATAGTACAATAATTCAAGCTCAGTAATGGCATTAGCAAGTTCTCAATACATATTTGTAGAATGAATGAATAGGTGAAGCTGTAGTTAGAGTATTGTGTTCTATATACCTTATTGTAAACAAAACCAGACAGCTCTTTGTGGACAGTCAGGATTGTGAGAGAACTGAGATGTTTAACCTAGATCATGGGCATTGTGTATGTTACATAGAAAAATAAAATTAGAACTAATGGATAGAGGTTAGCACCCCATCACAGATTAAACTCTCAAAAAGGTCAAAGTTCTGGCCATCAGGGTGCTCACAACACAGTGGATATGTAATAGCTAATTGCTTACATAGAACTTTATTGTATGCTTAGCACCATTTGAAGCACTTTACCTAAAATCCTCAACAGCAACCCTATAAAATCATATTCTTTATTCCCATTTTACCTAGAGAGATCTGCGATTACAGAAGCTTAATCTCCTTGCTTAAAGTCAAGTGGCTGGTCTAGGATTTAAACCCAGATGATCTGGTTGCAAAGTCTACGTTCTTATATATCGTAATTCTAATAATAAACATACCAAGTGCTAGACAGATGACCTCTAAGACCTGCAGAATAGCCTGTAATTTTGTGTAATTGCTACCCATAGGGTATTGCAGACAACAAGGATCTTCCACACAGGGCAGCCAAGTCTTGCCCCAGTACCACCTCTTCCTGAACATGGAGGAAAAGTTCGTTTGGGGCTGATCCCCGAAGAATTCTTTCAGTTCCTTTATCCCAAAACTGGCGTAACAGGTAAGCATTTGCCCCATGTTTGATAGTATGTTTAGATGGTATAGTTTTTGTTTACCTAGGATTTTAGTGGTCTCTTACCTCTTTCTCATATACTCAAAAATGAAGTCAAAAGTAAATTGTGGAAGTAATTCAGTGGAACAGTTCTGATTTGGTTGCCCTAACTTGTCTTTGGAGTAAACGTGGTTGGGATTTTAACTTGATTTTATAACATTGTCTCCATTTGTTGATACACACATCCGCAGAAGGCCTGTCTGTGCCAGGTACTCTTCTGGCATCCAGTGGCGAGCTGAGGTAGCTGCCATCCTGGAACACACGTTCTGTCATAGGACAGACAGTAAAGAAATGAGTAACTGTATGATACATTGGCAGGTGGTGGAAAGAGCTATGGATTAAAATAAAGCTAGGTGGGGCGCCTGGGTGGCTCAGTGGGTTAAAGCCTCTGCCTTCAGCTCAGGTCATGATCTCAGGCTCCTGGGATCGAGCCCCACATCGGGCTCTCTGCTCAGCGGGGAGCCTGCTTCCCCCTGTCCCTCTGCCTGCCTCTCTGCCTACTTGTGATCTCTTTCTCTCTGTCAAACAAATAAAATCTTAAAAAAAATAAATAAATAAAATAAAGCTAGGTAAGACCATAGAGGTTATTATATTGTATATATAAGTAAGAAAGAGAAATTGGGCCGTATTTATCAGTTTTTTCCCTTTTAAGAAGGCATACACTGTTCTGAAATCTTACATTTTTTGTAATGCAGTCTGCTTTCACTTAGAGTATTTAATCCTCACGGCAGTCCTGTAAGAGATTTTTATTACCAAGAATAACTACAAAATAAAGAGTTTGCTGAGATTTATTCTCTCTTTCGTGACTGGGTTGGGTTTAAACCCAGGTTCTCCAATTCAGTAGTATTTTATGGCATCCATTGCCTTTCTTGCTCCAACTACTGCTGTGACTAGGGAACACTGGAAACCAAGGTTGTTGTTTTTTGCTTTTTATTTTTTTTAACTCCTCCAGGAAGTGGCCGAAAAGAGCATTTCTATAACTGAAATTGCAAGAAACATTAGGGTCCTCAGATCCCCATAGGAGATAAAAATGTTACCTATGATAGGCTTTTTTGCAAGTTCACAGTTAAAATTTTTATGTTCAAATTTAAAGTTATGTATTGGAGGCAAATTTTAAAAAGAGCTCTTGAAACTTTTTTATGGAAAACTGAATAAAATACATTTGAGACTGTTAACGCTTTTTATTCTTGTAATACATCATAACATCCTTTGGTACTTGTGTTGTTCAGAAATGCTGTATAATGCTGCCCTTTAGGGAGCAGTTTTGTCCTTGTCAATATCTTCTGAGATACAACAGAAAATCCTAAAGAAATGTATATCATGGTGTCCTTTCAGAACTCACAGCCTGGTTAAAGAAGAAGATAGCTATATTTGAAGCATTAGAATTAGATATTATAGGAATTGAGAATCCTGAGATCGAATTTATCCTTTTACATACATACTACTTTCTATTAGGGTTTTTTTGTTTGTTTGTTTGCTTGCTTATTTCCAGTGTCAGGTTTCTATTAAATAAAAATAGGCAGGAATGGATAGATTTTATCCTGACCAGTGTTCCCACTCAGTAAATAATATATTTTGCTGCACAAAGTACTTAAGCAGTTGTGCCAGACACTCTACATACATTATTTCTGAGTTTCATCCACCCTGTGAGGAAAGTACTCTTCCCATTTTACAGATAAGGAAACTAAAACTCAGAAATACTTCTATTGCTCAGTTTCTTCTATGTTGCAGAGTCAGATTTCCTGGAGTCCAGATCCTTTTTGGACATCATAGCAGTATGATAGGTTTTTTTCATCCCTATCGTACTGTTCCTCAGTGCAGGGTTATTTATAAATCCAGCTACTCTGAATCATTACGTAACACTTCAACTAATGAAATGTAGAACTTTCTGTGTTTCCTTTCAGATATAGTATATCTGTCATAAAATAACTTTTCCTTCTTTTAGGACCCTATGTGCTTGGAACTGGACTTATCCTATATTTCCTGTCCAAAGAAATATATGTAATTACTGCAGAGACCTTCTCTGCCATATCGACAATAGGGCTGCTTATCTATGTAGTTAAAAAATACGGTGCCTCTATTGGAGAATTTGCTGATAAACTCAATGAGGTAAGAACTGTAAACCTGATTTCTCATTTTAGACTGTATTAAAAGCATCAGTACCATCAAGTGATGTTTCTGATGTTAATGTTAGGGGACAACCATATAGAAATGAATCTAATTACAATGATTAAAATTATAAAGTGTTAATGTTGGTTACTAATTTGAGATAAATTCTTTAAATCTACAAAACTTTGTCCAGTTTTTCCATAGTTATGTTCAATTGACAAGATATTGCATAGCTATTATGAGCAATTATTTTTAAGGATTTGTGCATTTCTCCCTTTATGTGTATATGCCTCTTCATGGTCGTTTTCACAAATGAGGAATATAACTTTGAGGAAGCATAGAATGAGGCTGTTTTTGTTACCCTTTATGCTTTTGCTGATCTTTTTTGTAAAATAATTGCAGCAAAAAATTGCCCAACTAGAAGAGGCGAAACAGGCTTCCATCAAACAGATCGAGGATGCGATTGATATGGAGAAGTCACAGCAGGCACTGGTTCAGAAGCGCCATTACCTTTTTGATGTCCAGAGGGTAGGTTTCAGAACCTTCTAAGGAAAATAAAGTTACTCATTTGTGTGCATTTAAAACAAAAATTAGAATTTTATGAGGAATGGTTGAATATCTTGAGCATATTTTATTTAGAAATGAGATTCGTGTGGGGCTTAGCCATTACAGCTATTTAGGTACTTAATATCTATCAGGTGGATAAATAGTTACTCAAATTAGAGTAAAAGCTATAAAAGAACATGTTTTGGATCCACACAGAAGGAAAGTAGTCATTAAATTATAGCTGACTAAAAAATGGTATTCACTCTCTAAGGCCATAGGTGAAATACTCATGTATGCTTGCTATGAGGAAATCTGAGACCTTACATTCCAGTTCACAAAGCAAATTCAGATAACTGTAAAGCTTTTTGCCATGGTCAAGGCATCATTAGATTCTAAAATACTTCATTTCTGAAACATTTTTAGGAATATGCTCAAGTATTTTTGTTTTAACAATCACATTGTTGCTTTCTTTGAGCCCCTGCTTTCTGCCTGATATTTATAGTGAGATGCCCTTATATTGAAATTTTATGTTACAGAAGCACATATGAAATGAAAAAGGAGATGCTAAGGTAAAGTATCTGAAATAGTAAAGATCTAGGCTGGTATTTCTTAGTGTGGTCTTAGTACTACATATATCAGTCCTCTTTGGTGCAGGTTTATGGACCCAGGCCAAGACTTATACAGTCAGAACCACTGTTAGGAGCTATCTAAGAATCTATAGTTTTAAAAACTGATCCCTAAATATTCTTAAGCATGTAAATGTTTGAAAACCTCAGGAAACTTTAAAACCTCTTTCCATACGTATTTAGGTTTAAACCAGAGAATGCTTCCTGTCTCATACATGATATATACACACAAAATCTGACTTTTGAAGATGTAGCTCTTTAATAAGAATCAGATGGTAGTCTTTACATTTTTACTTATTTATAAAATATTTAATGACTATTGATTGAGCTCTTCCTGTGTGGAGACTCTGGTCAAGGAAGATGTTTGGGAATAAAAGAAAGTCTGCCTTCATGGAGTCTGCCTTCTAGCCAGGGGTTGAGAGGACAGAAAAAAAAAAAAATTGAGCAGATAGGGATGTCAGTGATAATAAGTGCTGTGTAGAACAACAAACTAGGAAAGGAAAAGAGATTTTAGAAGAAGGGAGTTACTTTTATTGGGCAGTCTAGAAAGGCCACTAATGTGTTACTTGAACAGATTCCTGAAGAAGTGTCAGTGCAAGCTCTATGGACTTGGGGGAAACAGTATTGTAGCAGAGGGAAGAAAAATTGCAAGGGCCCTAAACCTGGATGTTTATTTGGTATAGTCAAGGAATAGTAAGGAGACCAGTGTAGTTGAAGCAGAATGGGTGAGGAGGAGAAAAGAAATCAAAGTAGAGAGTGGTCAGGGGCTAGATTGGGTCAAGTCTTGTAGGCTTCTCTGTTGACCGTGATCTGTACTCTGAATAAGAAAATCATTGAAGCTTTAAGCAGAGGAGTAATACAGTCTCACTAGCCTTGTTGCAAATAGCCTTTGGTCTTGTAGCATTGGTTTGAAATGCCTACAAGTTAGTCAGGTAGAGTTGTTGGGTGTAGACCATTTGATATAGGAATTTGGAATTTATGGGGAGAAGTCCAGAATTCCAGGCTGGAGATTTGGGAGTCATAAGCTGACAGGTGGTACTTAAAGTTATAAGACTAGGACATGGTGGGGAAAAAACCAGTGAAAACAAGGACAGTTCCAATGTGTAGTCATTCTAGTTATGGTCAAGAAATAAAGGGCCTAAGAATTTGCCATGGATTTAGCACCATGGAAGTTCTTGGTAACCTTGGTAAGGGGTGTTTTAGGGAAATAATGGGAGTTGGTTAAAGAAAAAGTGGAAGGAAAGAAATTGGAGTCGGTATAGACTACTATCAAAATTGGCAAGGAGTTTTACTGTAATGGTGGGAAAAGGAATTAGTTGCTAGGAGAGGAGGATGTTTGAATCGAGTTTTTTTTTAAAGAATGGAAAGTATAGTTACATATTAGTGTCTGATAAAAGAGAGAGAGAAATTGATGCAAAAAAAAGGGAGAGAGATTTGCTGGTGCGATGCCCTTCAGTAGGCCAGAGGGCTTGGAATATAACATTGGGGGGGGGGGGGCTGCCATCGACAGCTCAGCCGCAGTTACAGAAAGGAAGGCAAAGTACACGAGTATGGATTCAGATTCAGATTCCCAAATGAAGGTCATTTGCTGAGAGTGAAAGTAGTCAAGGAGATACTAGAGATTTAGGAGAAAGAAGACCAGGAGGATGAGTGGACTAAAGAAATGTACTTAGAGTTATTAAGGGCCTACGTGAGATTAATCTCTCTATTTAACAGGCAAACCTATAAAGATTCTCATTACAGACTAGAAGATAGCAACATCCCTGTCACTGTTACTGAATCAATAGTATTCTGGAGATAGTAGCTAGATTCGAGAGTATCGACATAATTATTAAAATAATAACCAAATTCAGTCAGGTGTCTGGGTACACCGTTAATATCTGATAAGTTGGGGCGCCTGGGTGGCTCAGTGGGTTGGGGCCTCTGCCTTCAGCTCAGGTCATGATCTCAGGGTCCTGGAATCGAGCCCCACATTGGGCTCTCTGCTCAGCAGGGAGCCTGCTTCCTCCTCTCTCTGCCTGCCTCTCTGCCTACTTGTGATCTCTTTCTCTCTGTCAAATAAATAAATAAAATCTTAAAAAAAAAAAATCTAATAAGCAAAATCAGTACCCTTATACAGGTGGCAGTTAGTTAGAAAATACACTGGAAGATAAACTGTCTAGGAAAAGATGCCTTGAGTAAACTTCACTAGAAATGTGCAGAGTTTTTATTTCAAAAAACATACAATGTTTGTGAGGTGTAAGGTTCTAAGAGCCTTGTTCTTAGATTGGAAGACTCAATGTTATAAAGACATCAGTTCTCCCTACTTTAATCTCTACATTTAACATATTCCTAGAAGGAGAATACTAATAGCCTGGAGGGAGGGGATGTTGGGACTTGGACAAATTTAAAAAAAGAAAAAGACTATGCAGGAATATTTTGAAAAAGAGAAGTAATGAACAGTCCTGCCAAATATGAAAACCCATTATAAGATTATAAGGAGTTGTAAATAGTATTGTGCAGGGCATGAATAGCACAGCAGAGGAGAAGATCTAGAGATCCAGCTAGACGCTACAGCAGGGTAGACATGGCAGTTCCGTTGTAGAGGGGAGAGAAGTGGGCACCTTGTAGACACAGAGTTGGTTTCCTACCTTTCACTTTCTACTAAAATAAATTTCAAACGAATTAAAGATCTTTGTAAGAAATGAAGCGATAAAGTAGAAAAAGAACACACACAAAAAATACCTTTGGAGTTGACGAGGCCTTTCTAATAAAGATAACAAAATCTAGAAACTTAATGGTGACAGATGTTAATAAGACTGTGGTGGTCATTTCACAATGTATATGAAATACTGAATCTGTGTTAAACACCTGAAATTATACCTCAGTTTATAGAAATTTTAAATTACACCTCGATTTTTAAAAATTCCGTGGATCAAGATGTGTTTACACACACACACACACACACACACACACACACACACACACACACACACGATAGAGTATTGCTGAGCCATAAGAAGGAATGAAACCTTGCCATTTGCAGCAATATGGATGGAGCTAGAGAATATTGTGCTAAGTGAAATAAGTCAGAGAAAGACAAATACAATATGATTTCACTTGTGGAATTTAAGAAGTAAAACAAATGAACATGGGGGAAAAAGAGAGGCAAACCAAGAAACAGACTCTTAATTGTAGGTAACAAACTGATGGTCACCAGAGCGGAGGTGAGTGGGGCATGGGTGAAATAGGTGATGAGAATTAAGGAATCCACTTGCTACGATGAGCATTGGGTGTTGTATGGAAGTGTTGAGTCACTATATTCTACACTGAAACTAATATATTATGCTGTATGGTAACAAACTGGAATTTAAATAAAAACTTGGAAGAGAAAAAAAAAAATTTAAAAAATCCAGAAACTATAAGAGGAAAAGTTGTTAAATTGGTCTCATGCAAGTTTTACATGTAAAAATGAGCATAAACTAAGTTAAACGACAAACTGAGAAGAATACGTTTGTTCCATGTGACACAAAAGGGTAGTTAGTTACCTTAGGAGAGACCAACATCCCAGTAGAAAACTAGGCATAGGGCACAGACCATTCATAAATAGATAAATAAATGTAAATGGCTTATAAATAAGTAAATGTTCTTAGATAATGACATTAAAATTCCTATTTTTTTCTGCTTATGAGAATAGAGAGTAAAAGGTTTTATAAATATCTTTGGTCAGGTTTGAAGTGATAGGCATTCATGTTGCTGGTAGGAGAATGAAGTGTAGTACAGCTTTATGTGGAATGTGACAGTAATTAATCACAGCTTAAGAACATGGGTTTTATAACCTGGCTCCTTGTATTCGGATCTTGACTTCACAATTTATTAGCTCTGTAACTTTGGTTGAGTTCCTTAGCTTCTGCTTCAGTTTCTTTGCTATAAAATGGATATAATAATAGCAACTATCCCATGGTACGATTGTAAGACTTAATTGAATTGACACATAGTTTTTAGAATATAGTGCGTACTCAGTGTGTTACTTTATAGCAAGTATTTTTTTTGTTAACTGTTTTTTATTTATTTTAAATATTTTATTTGAGAGAGTGCGTGAGGGGCAGAGGCAGAAGCAGACTCCCCGCTGAGCAAGGAGCCTGGGATCGTGGCCTGTGCCGGAGGCAGACGCTTAACCAACTGAGCCACCCAGGCACCCCATTTACAGCACGTATTTACACATAAGTGCGAAAATATAAAACAGATGTGCAAAGACATATACAACAGATGCAGCATTATTTCTGGTAGAAAAAGTTGGAAGCAATCTAATGTATTTATTAATAGAGCTTAGCTAAATGAACTCTGGACTATGGGACACCAGTATAGTAGAATTCAGTGTAACTTAAAATTGTGGTCGCTCTAGATGTCATAATTAGTAAAAGTGGTGTGTGTGCGTGGGTACGTGTGCATGCCTGCCTATACCTGTATTTTGTTTATTGAATATTTCTGGGAGGGAATACAAGAAATACAGGAAGATGGTGGCCTATGGGCGGATTGGAAGAAACTTACTGCATGTACTTTTAATTTTTTTTTTGCCATATACTATTAGAATTTATTTATCATCTCTTACCTATTCGTATTAAGTAAAATAATTTTCCATAAAATACAAGACAGTGGTAGGGTATTCTAATCAGAATCCACAGAGTGGAAGTGATCCTTCAGTGATGCAGAGTTTTTCATCAGTTCTTCATTTTGCTTCAGAATAACATTGCTATGGCACTGGAGCTGACTTACCGGGAACGGCTGCACAGAGTATACAGGGAGGTGAAGAATCGCCTGGACTACCACATCTCTGTGCAGAACATGATGCGTCGAAAGGAACAAGAGCACATGATAAACTGGGTGGAGAAGCATGTGGTGCAGAGCATCTCTGCACAGCAGGTATGTGGTGTTCGGAAGCTTCTGGAGTTGTGTTGGTTTCTCTTAATGGGCCTCTGCTGCTGCTCTGTTAGGAAAGGAATAGCTGGCAGGGAGTCTTCAGCCTAGAGATGCTGGGGTCGCCCTGGTTCAGTGTTGTGGGTAGTGATAACCTGGAAGATGCTACCTGGGGGGCTTTCCCCTTCCTCACGTTTTGGCCACCAAAGGGTCTCTCACTGTCAGAGATAGTGGCAGGTAGTTGAGAACACTGATTGTGGCACACTTGTATTCAAGTTCCATCACATGGGAAACGCTAACCAACATAGTTCATTTCTCTGTACAACAGACTGGATAAAGCTATTTCTGAGTCCCTCTGTTCCCTAATTCCATGATCTCTACTCTATTTCCTCTTTCCAGCCACTTACATTGTTGGTCTTGAACAGGAAAGAAATGTTTTCTTATTATTTACCTAAATTTGTTTTCCTTTTTAAAGGTTATATTATTTTTTTTTCTTATGACTTGATTTCTTCTTTCCCAAATATATGGAATATGTAGGCATTTCTGACCATTTTCTGTATAGCCATCAAGGACTAGAAGAACAGGGTCTACCAACATTTAATGAATTTTTTTTCAGTCAATTGTCTTTTACATAAAAATAACATAATTAAGAAACGGGGAAAGCACTAAAGAAAGACAAAATTATTTTCATCCTTAACATTTCTGTGTTATTAATGTTCGTTAGGTTGCTAGTTGCTGTTTTTCAAGCAGCCGTTAGCTATACAAGCTAACATCAGTGGCACATGATTGGTTATAGGAGTGCCTGGCTTCAAATTCTATATAGATTTCACTCATAAAAGCTGTGAGCCAGGAGATTTTAACTAATTCCCTGGATTTGCTTAGAATAAATTGCATCGCCCCTATGGTACATAAAAAATTCCTAGTAGTCTGTCATGTCATGTTGAGAGTCTGTAGGAACCTCAAGATCTTGTAATAGGAGCTGTCACTTAGAATTACAGTATTTATACCTACTTCTGTGATTTGGAGAGGTCTAACCAGAGTTCTCTTTCCTTATCACAGGAAAAGGAGACAATTGCCAAGTGCATTGCAGATCTAAAGCTGCTTGCAAAGAAGGCTCAAGCACAGCCAGTTCTGTAAATGCATCTAACCCAGTGGAGAGAGCTAGAAGCAATTGACTAAAGAAACTAGTCCATGTGACAAAATCTTTGTGTATTGCTGTCTACTGAAGTTATACTTAACCTTTCCTAAAAATGAAGAGTTTGTTTCATATAGTGAGAGAATTAAAACAATCTGTTGGTCAACGAGATGTTTTTCATCCTTCTTGCTCTGTATTTTGAGTTCCATGATCACTTTTGAATGAACAGTTTGCTTTTAATAAAATTTGTTGGCTGGCTAACAATTACCAAGCTATAGTTTAAATTTGTAATTAATTCTACCATCTTGCACTTTGTAAGTGAGAGTTGAAACTAGGTTTTTCAGGTTGTATAATATTCTGAAATATTTTAACATCATATGGCTAAAAATTAAACACGTCATTGAGCTGATAATTTAGTGGTAAGGTATTTCTGGCTACTAACAAGTTATAGGAAATTTAAAGCTTTTTATTATTAAAATAACTAAAGGAAATGTATATCAAATCACATTGGCTTTATTATTTTAGTTTGTCTGTAGGAGATATTACGGACCCAGTGTGTCATAAAAGTAACCTAAAGAGTCCAGCAGATATGTGAGAAAATTATGCCCTTCCATAGGTTTGTTTGCATTTAATTCTCCCATACTTATATAGGGATGTACTTGTAAACAAAGGACAACTTACATAATAGGAAATATTTGAAAATATCTACCATTTGGATAACTGCTGTTTTCTCTGACTTCCTAGGATTTTAATTTATGTAACAGCCGATGTCGGGTCAGTATTTATTGGTGGCTAATGTATTCATCTATAGAAATCAGATTGACATCTTTATTGTTACTTAAAGAGATTTTGCTAGGGTCAGCAGAGGTGTTCCAAATTATTTGTTTAACAAACAATTTATAAATACCTAGTTTGTGCTAAGCACCATCCTTCACTGGTCATACAGAGATAAATTCCCTCTCAGAAAGTTAAAAATCTAGAAAAGGCAGTAAGAGTATATGAACAATAGAGACTTTAGCACGGGTGCTTTGAGAATACAATGACAAGTACCACTTCAGGTAGTCTCAGTAGCCTCGTTTTCCTTGTATAGAACTATCAGTGTTTAGTCGGAGAAGCAGAACTACTAGGGTAGAGGTTTATACGGAATTTGACTTGACACTGTCGTGGGAGCTGGTTAAGCGTGGCTCTCTGAGACTGTTACCCTTGTTTCTGATGTAGGAGCTCGAAGTCCAAGAGTAGGCAGGGAAGAAGGGAAGATGGCTGTAAAGTGGGAGACAGGAACAAGTAGAAATCGCAAGCACAGACTGAAACCCTTGTCATTTTTATTACCTCGGACTTGGATGGTATGACTCCCGGAAAAGCCTGGGTCCTTTTTCACACATACATTCCAGGGAAAAGGCTGGGAAGTTGCAGGCCCAGCTATAACGGGAGCCACAGATCAGCAGTGACATTTATGAGCTACTAAATAGTTGCTGCTTCACATCTGCCCTCTAAAATTGCTCAAGAATCGAATGCTCACTCTAACCAAAACATTCAGGGAAGAGAATTCTGGGAAGTAGTTTAGCCTAACCCACTTGACACATTACAAACCACCACAATAACTAGCCTATTAATAAATGTTAATCAGGATGAGTAATACTTAAAGCAAAAATCTAATTTCAGGAAGTCAATGAACATCCAGTGAAATGGAGGGAGCAGAAAGGTGACAGGTGAGAAAAGAAAGCCTGAGCTGGCATTCGAAAGAGGAAGTTAGCCAAAAGAGTCAGAGGTTGGGTCCAGAAAGAAGGAGCAGCATTCGTGATTGTAGAGAAGCTAATGTAGGAGAGTAACATTTTTAAATCTTAAGAAGTTACTCAAGTGAAATATAAATAGGAGTTATATTAGGGTCCTTAAATGCTGTGCTTAGTGGTTGGATTTTGTTCTGAGGACCGGGGAGCCGGTGAAAGGTTTTAAGCAGAGGAATGACAACTAGATTTTTGTTTCAGAAAAGGCACTGTCAACAGAAGAGGACAGTTTGGAGAGAGGCAAAGCTAGCTGAGCGCCAGGATCATTCTAGCCGAAAGACATTAGAGACCTTAACTAAAGGCCTTGCCAGTGTGGTGGGAAAGGAGGGAATTGAGAAACACTAAAGGCAACATTAGTGGGACTTGAGTGTGCAGAATATGGAAGAAGGGAATAAGGAAGAAAGGAGTCAATGTAAGTCCCAGCTTTCTTGCTTGAAAGAGAAGAGAATGGGAGGTACTATTTATTCAATGTGACTCAGGAGAGAGTATAAGTAAGTGTAGAGGGGCGCCTGGGTGGCTCAGTTGTTAAGTGTCTGCCTTCAGCTCGGGTCATGATCCCGGGGTCCTGGGCTCTCTGCTCAGCGGGAAGCCTGCTTCTCCCTCTCCCACTCCCCTTGCTTGTGTTCCCTCTCTTGCTATCTCTGTCTCTTGTCAAATAAATAAAATCTTAAAAAAAAAAAAAGATAGTAAGTGTAGAGCCATGAAAGAACATCAGTGTTTTTGAAATGATAGAGGATTGCACAAAAGAAGGTCTAGCCAGTTATTGGAGGAAAACCAGGAGAGAGCAGTGTCAAAAAATCAAGACCGTGGAGCGTTCCGTGTCAGAAGAGCCACTTTTTCGGGGAGATTAAAAGGACTCAAAGGGCCCAGTAGAGTTAATAGCTGAAAGTCTCTGGTGGCCCTTATTAGAGTAGTTTTGGTTGAATAGCAGGGACAAAAGATAGATTACAGTTGTGGTAGAGGATTGAAAGGCAGTGAGGAAATAGACCTACATAGAATAATTTCCAGAATGTTACTCACCCTCACTTGTATTGTCTACACACCTGTTGGATACCTTAAAGACATCTTGAATGTAAGCTAAAAATAGATCTCTTAGTCTCCACCCCCAGCCTGCTCTTCCTAAGTCTCCATCTCAGATAATGATACCACCATTCACCCAAGTTGGTCAGCCCAAAAAACTAGGAGTCTACCTTAGTCCCTTTCACTGTTTTTTTTTTTTTTTTTTAAGGTTTTATTTATGAGAGAGAGCAAGCACAAGCAGGGGGCAGTGGGGAGGAGGAGGAAAGCGGACTAAGGCAGCTCCCTGCTGAGCAGGGAGCCTGACAGTGACGATGTGGGGCTCGATCCCAGGACCCTGGAATCCTATAACCTGAGCCAAAGGCAGACACTTAACCAATTGAGTTACCCAGGAGCTCCACCCTTTCACTCTTCTATCCAGTCCATCAGCAAGTCTTGTTTACTTCTGCTCAAAACTTGTAACACATCTGTCCACTCCTACCACTGCCTAATCCAAGCTGCCATGTTTCACTTGGGCTACTACAATTCTCTGTTGTACACTTGCACCCCTTTTAATAATCCTCTGCAGCCAGAGTGAGCTTTATAAAATGTAAGTCGAATCCTGTCACTCCCCTGCATAAAACTTTGTAATGCCCCATCACATTTAGAATAGAATCTGATCCTTACCATTATTCACAAGGTACTGTATGATTGCTGGTCCCCAGCAATCTCTCTGACCTCATCTACCACTCTCCCTGTTCATTCTGCTTTGGCCACCCTTTCTTTGCTGTTTCTCACACGTCTACACTTCCAGTTTGCACCCTTTGCACAAACTCCAAGCTTCCCAGACAGGTTGCCACAGATGGCAAATATGCCAGGAGATACTGCTTAATATGTGGGGCAGCTGGGCTGACCCTCAGGCCAACGATTTTAGGCTGAGAACAGCTTCATCTGGGGCTCCTCATCAGGCCACTTGGTCTGAGCAGAGTCTGAGAATAGGCCCCACGGTCCCCAGAACGAGAGAACCAGATGAGTGACATCCTGTACTCAGCAACACTGACACATTGCCAAGAGCGTGCTCTGCCACCTGGACATAGCAAAAGCGGCCCGTTGTAGTACACATGCTGCTTCTGTTGGGCCAAGGGCCATGGGTGTGCTGGAGGAATTTGTTTACTTGTGCCCAAGCAGTATGGTGTCAACCCAAAGGGAAGCCAGCCAGCAGCCAGAGGACGTGAAAAGCCGAGGAGGGGTCCTAGAGGCAAAACTCTAGACCCCGGCTCCAAATCTCTACCTTCAAATTACCAGAAATGTATTTCTATGCGGTAGATGTGGTTTGGGACCTACCAACAGGCTGCATGGTGATTGGCTGGCTGTGAAGTCTTCAGATGAGAGTATCATGATTATTTTTTTTAAGTACATGGTATGAAAAAGTCCAGTTGAATTTGAAGTATTTTTGTATTAGCAAAAGAAATACAGTGTCAATGAAAAAAGGGAAATGTTAGATTCTTTTGTTATCAGTTTTATACTGAACATAAAAAAATTTATTATCAGTGATAATTAATAATCGGAAGACCATTCCAGTCAAATCAATCACCCTAATTCAGTGGTTATTCTTAACATCTCTTATGGTAAGATAACCAGAAATGTTTCCTGATGTGATTAAATATAAGGTAGACAATGTCACCTATGATGTAATCTAGCCAAAAATAATGAACTTGAATCTATCAAGGCTTAAGATGTAAATTCCAGTAGCAAGAACTGCAGGAGATAGAGGAACAAGATAAATGACACTAAAGGAAGTAATTAAATTAAGGATTATATTTTTCCATGTATTAGGTCTTAAGTGTTTTCCATTAAAGTTTTTTGATGTCTTCTGTTAAGGTCTGGTACCTCTTTTATAACATTCTAAAAACTCTATTCTTTATTAGTATTATAAAATGTACCTTGCTTAAATTTTCTGTTTGTTGTTGAAGAAATAAAATTAAGATGTAGATTCCTGGAACTTTGTTGGTTGGGGTTAAAATGCAATTGACATGCAAAATCTTGTAACATTTGCTTCCAGTAATCGTAGATTAGGTAATTCAGACGGACTGTCCGACTGAAGAAATTTTTTAACATCTGGGTGAGATATAAAACATATCTTAAGAATATTAAAGCACCAAGAGGTAATGAGACATCATCAGGCCGAGAACTGAGAGACAGTGGAAATTCAGAGAGGTGAGTATAGCACTCAGACCCACTTATGCCCTGGGAGCATTTGCCAATCCGAGAGGGATGGCCAAGAGACTAAACTATTCTTTCGGTGACCTCGCAGGGCTAGAGGAATGAAGGATGGAGTCCAGGACCCATCGAGGAGGGAAACGGAATAAACATCACCCCTGTCCACCACTAACACACACACAGTCAGCTGCACTCGGAGTAGAGGCGAAGACCAAAAAAACAGCCCTTCCATGGCCAGCGCCCTGCTGTGAGTGGATGACTCCATGAACACTCAGCCGTGAACTTGGATTAAAGTGATCCCAGATTGCTGGTGCCCCCAGGTCCCTGGCAAAAGCAATACAAACCTCTAAACCTAGTTTAGAGGAACAAAACATGGTCCTAGTCTTATATTTCTTCTACAAACGATTTTTCAAACCCAATTTTACAGTAAAAGATAATCAGATGATTAGAAGATAAGATACTGTAAGCAAGAACTAAATATTAAGCCATAAACTAAATATGCTTATTGTATTAAAACAGATAAAAGTCAAGTTTGAAAATGTTGACAGAGAACCAGAAATACATTTAAAGAGACAGAAAATTTGAAAAATATAAATTCTAGAACTGAAAAAAAATACAGAAAATTAGCTCAGTTAGCCATTGTCAATAGCAGATTAGACTATGGTGAAAGGAGCAATTATGAACTGGAAATAACTTAGAATATCTAGAAGGAAGAAGAGAGAGACAAAAAGATGAAAAATACCAAAGGGAGAATAGGAGGCAGAAGATACAATCAGGTCTAATATGTAGTCGGAATCCCCAAAGAAAATGAGGCAGAGGCAATATTTAAAGAGCTCATGGCCAGAAGATCATGACACGAAATGGTTGATATGTGGGGGAAAAATACCTGACTAGAATTCTATAGCAGTAAAAGTATCTTTAAGAATGAAAGAGAAATAAAGATTTTGAGAGAACTAAAAATGAGTTAGCAACCAGCAGCACTTCACTAAAAGACTAAAAGGTATTCTGAAGACAAGGAAAATGATCCCATAGAAAATGCCAGAAACGGGAAAAGGAAAGAAAACATAGCTGTTAAATACGTGAGTAAACCTTAGTGAACACTAAGTGTAAACATAAGCTCTTGAGAGATTAAAATATGTAGAAGTAGACAAATTCATAATTACATCAGTGACTAAAAAATTAGTAAGCAGTTAGGATATAGAATTTGAACAAAACAAACTGTACTTAATAGAGATATATAGAATGCTACTCCCAATAACCACAGGCTACACTGGTGTAGCATTCAAGGGACTCCTGGGTGGCTCAGAGTTAGTTAAGCCTCTGACTCCTGGTTTTGGCTCAGGTCGTGATCTCAGGGTTGTGAGATCGAGCCCTGTGTAGGGCTCTAAGCTAAGCGCAGAGTCTGCTCGAGATTCTCTTTCCTCTCCCTTTTCCCCTCCTTCTCATGCTCTCTCTCTCACTCAAATAGATAAATAAGTCTGAAAAAAAAAAAAAAAGATCCAACATCCAGTTCAGCCACGCATTTTTCAATTCTGGGGATTGAAAATGTTTCACCCAGCATTGGTTGGTGCTCTTTAACAAGAGGATCTCTTTAAAGATCCAGTCTGTTCTTTGTCCTGGGATTCGTGTTCACCGTTCAACCCACTGAAGGCTCCTTCTCCGCCACTGCCACACCCTAAGCTGTTCCCAGAAAGGATCATGATCCCTGCGTTTCCAAAACTAGTCCACTCTCTCCAGTCCTCACGTTCCTGGGCCTCCCTCTTGGCAGCATCCTAAATCTTTGTGTAACGTGGAAAAGCTTATTTTTTGCTCATAAAGAATCTACCACAGGTCCAAGTGACCCTCCAGAGAAACTGTCCTCCCTATGATGACACGGTGATCCAGCTTCAGAGCCTGCAACCTTACCTTCTCACCACAAGATCTCCACGATCGCCCTGCAGGAGAAGGGGTCAGAAGACGTCTTACTTCAATGATTAAATGCTTCATGTCAAAGGGAATACATCACTTTCATTCATAGTCTTTCGGCCACAGCGAGTCACATGGCACTACCCAACCACAGGTGAGGCTCTGGGCCGGGAGGGGAGAATTGGTTGTAGGGCAAGAACTGGGACTGTCTACCATGCAAATCTAGATCTCTTTCATGAGCCCTGGGTCTGTGTGTCCAGTTACTCTCGCCACATTTCTGCCTGAATGTTCCACAAACACCCTGAAGTCAATGTGTCAAAGAGTAAACACACTATTTGTCCAATCCTACATCACTTCTATATTCGCTCTACTAGTCAGTGACACGAGGCAGAAATCTGGGAGCTATCCTGAGCTCCTCTGTCCCATACCTTCCTATTGCAAGTAATAAATGACTAGATTCATCACCTCTCCGCCCCATCTCTTCTTCCTCATGGCCACTGCTCCTGATCAGACCTCTGCAATGGTAAAGGACTTGCCACCCTCTGCCCGGCCCCTCCCAGGCCCTCCTATGTTCTTTTGCCTGAACGCAATGTGACCATGTCACTCTTTAGCCATCTCTCCATTCCTTCTAAGGTAAGGTTTGTTTAGAGTCCTCCATGGCCTGGTCTTGTCCTTCCTCCAGCTTTTTCTCTTCCATTCCCCAGCCCCACCTGACCTTTATTCCTCACTGCACCAGCCATGGCAAAATACTTGCATTTCCTGGACTGTAATCAACATGACAAAGCATGTCTTGCTCACGCAATCCCTCTGCCTGGAATATACTTCCTTCCTCCCCCTGTCTAGAAAATATGATTCATCTTTCAAGACACAACTCATACATCATCTCCTCTATGATGCTTCTCATGACACTCAGTCTCCCTCCTTATTGTGTAAGCTCAGTCCCTTCTCTGTTGGGTCCCACTCTCTCCAGTGCAGATGTCTGCATTTCATCTACATTTCATTATGCTGTTTACTCCAGAACTTGGCAGTGCATGTGGGTCATAGTAGGTGCTCAGTAAATGTTGGATTAATTAATTAATTGTCACTCTAAGTCTTGAGCTACTACTGTTTCCCTCTCTGGCTGTTCTTCCTCCTTCAGCCCTTTGGTAACATCTTCAATCTTTTGCCCTTCCTTGTTTTTGCTACCACTCTCCTAGATATCTCTCAAATTCACTTACATCTCGGCACAAAAACAGACACATAGGTCAATGGAACAGAATAGAGAACCCAGAAATGGACCGTCAACTCTAAGGTCAACTAATCTTCGACAAAGCAAGAAAGAATATCCAATGGAAAAAAGACAATCTGTTCGACAAATGGGAAAATTGGACGACTACATGCAGAAGACTGAAACTGGACCACTTCCTTATACCATACACAGAAATAGACTCAAAATGGATGAAAGACCTAAATGTGAGACAGGAATCCATCAAAATCCTAGAGGAGAACACAGGCAGCAACCACTGTGACCTCAGCCACAACAACTTCTTGCTAGACATGTCTCCAAAGGCAACGGAAACAAAGGCAAGAACCACTGGGACTTCATCAAGATAAAAAGGTTCTGCACAGCAAAGGAAACAGCCAACAAAACCAAAAGACAACCGACAGAATGGGAGAGGATATTTGCAAATGACATATCAGATAAAGGGCTAGTATCCAAAATCTATAAAGAACTTCCAAACTCAACACCCAAAGAACAAATAATCCAATCAAGAAATGGGCAGAAGACATGAACAGACATTTCTGCAGAGAAGACATCCAAATGGCTAACAGACACATGAAAAAATGCTCAACATCACTCGGCATCAGGGAAATACAAATCAAAACCACAGTGAGATACCACCTCACACCAGTCAGAATGGCTAAAATTAACAAGTCAGGAAACAACAGATGTTGTTGAGGATATGGAGAAAGGGTAAACCCTCTTACACTGTTGGTAGGAATGCAATCTGATGCAGCCACTCTGGAAAACAGTATGGAGGTTCCTCAAAAAGTTGAAAGTAGAGCTACCTTACGACCCAGAAGTTGCACTATTACTAAGGATTTACCCCAATGATACAAATGTAGTGATCTGAAGGGGCACCTGCATCCCAGTGTTTATAGCAGCAATGTCCACAATAGCCAAACTATGGAAAGGGCCCAGATGTCCATCACCAGATGAATGGATAAAGAAGATGTGATATATATATATACCCAAGAGGATACTACTCAGCCATCAAAAAAATGAAATCTTGCCATTTGCAATGACGTAGATGGAACTAGAGGGTATTATGCTAAGCAAAATAAGTCAATCAGAGAAAGACAATTATTCAATCTTACTGATAAATGTGGAATTTAAGAAACAAGACAGGATCATAGGGGAAGGGAGTGAAAAATAAAACGACGAAATTAGAGAGGGGGACAAGCCATAAGAGACTCTTAATCATAGGAAACAAACCGAGAGTTGCTGGAGGGGAGGAGGATAGAGGGATGGGGTAACTGGGTGTTGGACATTAAGGAGGGCACATGATATAATGAGCACTGGGTATTATATAAGACTGATGAATCACTGAACTCTCCCTCTGAAACTAATAATACACTATATGTTAAATAATTGAATTTAATAAAAATATTAAGTTTAAAAATTGCTCCACTCTTGAACCACGCTGATCTCTGGGAAAACATCCCCTGAGTCCCGGCAACCAGTCCCAAGCCTGGGGTACTCTCTATGTGGTTCCTTTCTGCTCCCTCTGTCCAAACGCCATCCATGCCCCAGGCCCACAGCTCCGGGGCCACCGGCATGCAGCCTTGCCCGATTTCACCAGCTCTTCCTTTTCCCTTGCCTGTGAGTTGCTCTGCCCTCTGCTTGGAACTGTCTTTCTGGGGCTCTCTGCCTGACCAGCTCTTTCCCATCTTCTGGTTCTCAGTGTCTACTCCTTGGATAGACCATCCCTGCTCATCCATTTCATCTAAAGACCTCCCATCATTTAATCTAGTAGTGCATGGCACTCTGCTTCTGTCCTTCATGGCCCTTAACACAATCTGTAATGTCTGTTGTTTTCTTGTTTATGATTTCTCTTTTCGATTAGGCCCCATGAGAAAATTTTCTGCCTTGTTCTCTGAAATATCCACAGCACCTAATTCACAGTTTATTTCACAAGTGTATGTATTACTATTTTAAATCTCTTTTTTCAAATTATAGAGTTTCATGTTTTCAAATACTACACCAAAAAAAAAAAAAAATAGCACGCATTTCTTGATTAAGAGATCCAGAGATAGTAATTCCAAGTTAAAGGTGTTTTTTCTCTATTTAGATAGTTTCTTTTAGTTGCTGAGAGGATAATCTGATGAGGATATCCAATCTGTTCCTTTGATAACTTCGGCCTCATAAGAATTCTTGCTTTATTTTCCATTAACTCTGTAAATTGAAGACATGCTTTTTTTTTTTAAGATTTTATTTATTTATTTGACAGAGAGAGAGATCACAAGTAGGCAGAGAGGCAGGCAGAGAGAGAGGGGGAAGCAGGCACCCTGCTGAGCAGAGAACCCGATGTGGGACTCGATCCCAGGACCCTGAGATCATGACCTGAGCCGAAGGCAGAGGCTTTAACCCACTGAGCCACCCAGGCACCCCAAAAGACATTCTTTTGTAAAAAGAATAATAATTTCAGGGGTTATTTTCTTTTGTCACACTTCCTGAATCCTTACATATCAGATTTCACTCTCAAGGTACTGTTTTCTTATAAGGCCAAACACAAAACACAGTAGAGTGACCAGGACTTCTATGGCGTTCTTAGAAATTACTATGCTCCAAATTTCTTAAATATCTGTGAATACGTAATAGTGAATCTTTCATAAATTCTATTTTGGATAATATTTCTAAATCCATATGTTTATTTTTCTAAATTCATCCTCCCTTTACTTTTTACTACTTTTTTTAAGACTCAGAGTACTTTATTAACATTATTTTATGGATAAATATTTATAAAGAAATGACTCGCCTTCCCTCTGAAGGAATCTCCCATAACTTTTTTCTTTTTTTTTCTTTTTTAAGATTTTTTTTATTTATCTTGAGAGAGAGAGCTGGACCATGAGCAGGGAGGAGGGTCAGAGGGAGAGGGAGAGAGAATCTCCAGCAGACTCCTCGCTGAGCGCAGAGCCCCACACGGGCTCAATCTCATGACTCTGAGATTATGACCTGAGCCGAACCAAGAGTCAGACGCTTAACTGACTGAGCCACTCAGGCGCCCTCAGCGATCTCCATAACCCCTAGCACATTTCATGTCTGCCCAGCCAGCACCTTAAGCTTGACTCTGCTCTTTGTCCCTCCTTATCAACCTCATCTTTCTGGTTAGAACAAGTGAGATTTGAAGATGCTTGATGATAATGATAAAGCCATATTGCTGGGAACTCCACCTTATCTCGCATGGTAGTTAAATACTTAATAAATACTTAATTAGAAATAAACTTGTCTTAACCCCCTATGTTCTAGTGTTCATGTGTCCAAAGATATAAAAGAAGCTGTTCATAGAATTAAAAAATATATGGTGTTATAAAAATTAATTTAAAAAATATATATATAATGTTGGGCTCAAAGAGGAAGTCTGACCTCAAGGTTAGACAAGAACTTTGCAACACACAGCTTGATGGGGTAGTAGCAGTAAACCATGATTTTGTCATCTCTGAAAAGGAGTAGTCACGGAAGTGAAAAGTTCAGTCTTAGACGACTGGCGTCTTATGACCGGACTTTTTCCTTAGAAGGTAAATGTATTTGCCCCATGCTTTTAATCTAGATGAAATAATCATTCACGCAAAGAAAATGTCATCTAATTTTTAGTGGTTTCTATCTTTTTTTTTTTTTCTCTCTTTATTTGGCGGGGAAAGGTTTGTATTTGAGTGGCTGCACGTAGCTGGTGGATTTTATGGCAATCGGTAAGAGTCTCCCAGTACCGGACAAAACATGCAAAAGTATATATAGTGCTGTTTCTATTTTAATTTATGCTCTGTCAAATGTTTGGGGTGTTGTTTTCAAATGGAAATGTGTTTCCTGCTTTTCTTGGCCTGGATTTGTAAGTATTTATTTCCTTGCTGCACGGTGTGACAGTTTTGTCTTTCAATATGGGGTGGCCCCAAGTTTTTAAAGGTGGCTATAGTAGCATTTCTTTGGGATGGTTGTAAATTCAGAGCCACTTATGTGAAGGTTAAGATTTTACAGAAACCTACGATCCTCTCATCTCCCACATCCCCACTGGCGAAGTCTAATATAAATTCATAGGATAAGTTCATGCTCTTTTTACAGCAAACACGTATTTCAATATTTCAAAAATACTCTATATTTTATGGTGCTCCACAAAGAGCACTGTTGACTTTTAAATTAGAAAAGGAGCAAAAATGCTAGAAAAATTGTTACCACTGATGATTCTGCTGCGGATGGTGGGCTTCCTAGTCTTGTGTCTCACAAGTCTCACCAGATTTCCCTGTCGGCACTTTATCCTAGATTATGTTATTTGGTCGAGTCTAAGGCACTTATTACTGTTGCTGTTGTAAGTGGTACATGGCAATGAGGTATCCTTCTCCTGACCCTCCCCATGTCCAAGGACTTGGAAATTGGTTCACTTTTGAAAGCTGAATAAATAAACACGAGTAATAGATGACATTTATTATCTAAAGAAATTACCTTAAAATACAGCAGGTAGAGGCAGAGCCAAAAATTCTCATCATAGGCATGCCTAAATACAAAGTAAAACTGTGGTTTCCTAAAATGGTTTTATTCTTTTATTTAAATGAAAGTGGAAACCATTTTTATCAGCAAAGAAACTGGTTAAGCAAGCTATATAGTACATAGCTATAACTGAAAGACTTCTCATCACTAAAAATGGTTATAGAAAGTTTTGAACGGCATGGGAGGGATGTTAATGATAAAAAACTTAAAAACAACAACAACAAAGGAGATATGAAGTCTCGACTAGCTTTTAGGAAGTGCATGGAAGATTAAAAAGAAATACACTAAAATTATTAATATAATAATCGATAGTAGGATTTCAGGTGATTTTACTCTGCTGCTTTTAGGTACTTTATACTTTTTAGTACAAATAAATAAAAGGGAAAATACAGAAAACTTAACATAAGTAGAACCATAGCCTAGATAAGGACACTGACACACTTGAAAAGACAATACTTGAACAGAATAAAAATTCTGATACAGCCTAGAGGAAGGACCTTCACAAGAAAGTGGGTCAAAGCTTACCCAGCACTGCCAGGGAGGAGTGAGGCAAATATGTTAGACCTCTATGACATTCAATATTAAAATCATCCATTCATCTTCTCCCATACTTAGTTCAATTCAATGTTTGCCAAGCAAAACTGTGGTTTTAACTGGTTTTCTCACATGTTCTGATAGAAAGCACCAACATGTGCCTTATGGCATTTCAGTTTATACATCAGTCTCCTGTGAGTTAGTTGGTATGAGTCAGTTCTGGAGTAATCGGTCAATTCTTGGTGCCCGGCTAAAATCAGATTTCTGGACCTGCAAAGCTGAGGACTGGTTGCCGAGGTGTGGTAACCACACCATGTAAAGTCCATGACCACTGTCCTCACTAGAACACCCACCATGATTAGCCTATCATTGGTACTGCTCTGGTATAAAAATCACAGTCTCCGAGTTCACCCCTCTGCTACCTTTCCTTTCTAGCTTTCAAGGAGGAACATTTTTCAGTCTCGGGAAGACAGCATGGGAGGAGGGGGTTCCAAACCCGAACCCACGAGTGGTAAGTCCAGGGCAGAAACGTCACTACTGAGTTAACACGGACTGGATTAACCAGTAACTGGCCTAAAGAGAGAATGGGACATTTCAGAGGTTGGAAGAATCAGATTTTACCCAGTGCCAGGAAGAGTGACAAGGGGAACCAAGGAGAACAGTCTATCCTCCCAAGTTGAGTAAAGGGTGCCTGTGTGCTCAGTACAAGACCAGCTGGGTAGCTTAGGGCAATGCAGTTCACTTCCCTTACTGGCCCCCTATTTATGGCACTGGCGCTGGTGCCGTGGCTGCCTTTGACTAGTCGCTGTTAAAAGTCGCCCTGCAAACAAAGGAACAAACTAAAAAAGGCAGCAGTTTCCAAGGTCGAGTTCTCCAAAACTGTGGGAAATGCTAGTTCTGGGTTTCACTTTTGGTTCTCTACTCCCTGGCCTTGACATCGTCTGCTTATGTCTGAGTATGTCTACTCCCTGGGGTCCATTAAATCTTGGAGGGAGCGACAGGAGATGTGTTTATTTGTCAAAGGGGCACATGGGACTGCAGAAACATGAGGCTCCTCTTTCATGGGTGTAGCTGATTGTTTTTTAAGTTTTTAAGTGAAAACTCTAGTTTTCATGTTAAAGGATCCGGGATAGGAAACACTGCTTTCTCCTTTTGCAGAGTGGGAGCCTCCATTGTTTATCTCCCCTGGTGGCTTGGATAGGGTGGGGTACCTGGGGACATTTAAGCTAGAAAGATTCATGAAACGTGGCAGATACACTAAGCGCCTTTGCGTTCTCTCACAGACAAACCAAGCGTCAACACAGCAGCCCCGACAATCGCCTCTATACACTGCTTCTGGGAACACGCCAAGTAAGCGGGCATTCTCCCACCCATTTCATCTTGTACCACATGGCATTGGATTCTGTGCTGACGGCCTCTCCTGATGGGACTTGGGAGGGACGGCGGGGGAAAAGGGACCAGAAACAGTTGAAAAACTTGAATCGTTTTTTATATTTAGAATGTGGTTCTTAACCCGGAGTGCCCCAGGGAGGGGAGCTCCCTCAAGAGATCCATGAATCCCCTCAGCTCATCGACAAACTGTGTGTGTATGGGCGGGCTTATGACGATTTTTGAAGGGGACAAGAGCTCACAATTTGCACTGAGGCCTCAAATAGTTCTGGAACCCCAAAGCAGAAAGTTGAAAAGCAGTGGGTAAAAGTCACCTAACCAGCATGAAAGGTATTTCAGGGATCGACCCGCAGGCGGAAACAGTGACCTTCTGGCCTTTAGCAGAGGCCTTTGGAAAGCCCATCAGGTCATCTGCTCCCTTTCTTGGCCAAAACAGCATACTTTATTTGGTCTTGGCCTTTTTTGAGGGGGTCCTGCTGACGCTGCTGCTGCTGGCCCTTATCTTCCTCATCGTGAAGAGCTACAGGAAATGTAAGTGGTCTCCGAGAGATGGGACAGCTTTTCTGGCTCTGACATTGAGAATTAGTCTCAGTGTTAGCTCCGAGGGGGGAGTAGAACCCTGGTAGCTCACCGTCTCTGCAGACTGAGGACCTGAATCCCTTGGCTTCTCTCCCTGCCCTCCCTGCCCCTCCACTTTTGCCACCTCCAACACCCATCCCTGCACCCCAGCCTGCAGAGAGAGGCTTCTCATTCCCCCAGGCCCCATTGGTGAGACTCATCCCTCTCTTTCCTGGCCCCTGTGGCAGGCCACTCCAGTCCCTGGGCCCAGGATCCTCCCTTGGAGCCTCACTCTGGCCGTGATCCTCCGGCCAAGGTAAGACGATCACGCTGTTGCTGGGACCCTGGGCACGTGCATCTTCTGATCTCTTTGGTCCTCTGTGACCACAGCCTCCAAGTGGCTTCTAAAGAGACACTGGCTTTTAAAGAGACACCGTCCTCCAAACTGAACTCACTCGTTCCTCCTCCTTCTTCCTCTGCAGCTTTCATCCCCGGAGGAAGCACTTACCTATGCTAGCGTAGCTTTCAAAATCTCAGAAGAAGAGAGTGATCACCTGACCAAGAAACATTCTGCAGCCTTGGACGCAGTTGTCTACGCTCCCGTCAAAGGGACAGACTCTCCCTGCCTTTCCAATGAGGCTTGATGCCGGTCCCTCTTATTCTCAACTCTGTCTTTATACTCACTTTCCCTTAGCACAAATTCTGGACCACAGCATGGTCTGATTGGAGCTGTTTGGGTGGGATCTGGAAATGTTAGCCGGCACTTTTGAAGACCGAGGGGGAGTCCTTCTCTTGGCGCGAGAAGAGACTGCCTGCCCTCCTGCTTGGATGGACAGCCCGTTAGTCCTTTGAGGGCTGAGACGGTCTCCCCGGTCCCCTTCCAACGTGTGTGGTACAGAGCTCAGTGCTCACTCAGTGCCACTGACCAACTTGGGAGAAGTCAGCCAGATGGGCAAGAGAGCAAGAGTTACAAATAAAAGCAACCCGTCTGCAGTGCTGGCCCCTCCCGCATCATTCATTTGTCTGGTCCTGGCACGTCCAGAGATCCAGAGCTCCTCAGTAGCCAGAAGCCCAACAGAGGGGACGGCACTCCAGAACAAGCTCAGTTTTGATCGGGGCCCGGGTCTCAAGCTCGGCCCCAACTAGCTGCATTCTTTTGGTAAATGTAGCTGCTTCCTCGTGAAAACAGAACTAATAACGTTTACCTCTTAGTGCGAGAATAAGGAAGATGTCATCTCCTGTGGTACTTTGTACATCCCCAGAGTTTTACACAAATATAAGGTCCCTCTTGTACAAAGCGCTTTCAAATGTGGATGTCTACCTCTTTGCTATAGCATAAAAGATACGCAAAGCAATATTATACGGGAGCTAAAAGTTTAAATGTTAATCCCCCCCAATCCTAATGGATGATCCCATAGACAGTCCCAGTAAAAATACCAATACAATTTTTTTTTTCAAAGATTTTATTTATTTGAGAGAGAGAAAGCACAAGCACAGGGAGGGACAGAGGGAGAAGCAGGCTCCCCGCTGAGCAGAGAGCCTGATATGGGTCTCGGTCCAGGACCCCAAGATCATGACCTGAGCTGAAGGCAGACGCTTAACCGGCTGAGCCACCCAGGCGCCCCCCAATATTATTTTTCATTCGGTAAGGTTACTCTAAAGGCCCTGTGTAGACAATAAACCAGAAAGCAAATCTAGGAAAATTTATCAGAAGAAGCAAATAAAAGAATATAAGAAGGCTAGCCTTAACCACTAACTAAAAGTTGTTTTTTTTTTTAATCAAGCACAACTCATTAAAATGTGATAGAGTAAGAAGACTAGAAGTAGATATACATGAGGAAATTGAGAGTAAGATGGCAAATCCCGTCCTTTGGGGGAAATTGGTTTATCCGTAAAAGGTGTTTCGACAGGTAGGCAGCCATGTGGATGAAAATAAGATCAGATCCACATCTCCCTCCTTAAAGCAAAATAAATTCTAGATGCATCAAAAATTTAACTGTAAAAAAAGTATAAACGTGCTAGGACAGTATATGGGAGAACCTTAAAAATAGAGAAGTCCCTGCCTCGAATGTATGACCCCGAGCCAATAAACCAAAAAAAGGTTGATTAACTGGACTTACAAAATACCATTCAAAATGCCAAGCCTGGAACATAATTGCAAAGCATCTCATAGCCACAGGGCTAATTTTCTTAATATACTCAGAGCTCCTGTAAGTTAGTAGGAAAAAAAAATCAGCAACTCAGTAGGAAAAAAAAAGCACAAAGGATGAGTCTGGGTTCGTCACAGAAAAGGAAATATAAATGGCTTTTCAACAGGAGAGGAGATACTCAAGTTTACTCAGAATAAGAGAAATAGTAATTAAAACTACAATTAGATGTTTTCCATCCGTGAGATTAGCGACATTCGCAAAGTCTGCTAACAAATCGCTTGGGCAGGGCTGCGGGGAACTGAGACACATTTAATGGCTATGGCCGGCAGTTTGGCGAAAGCTAACCACGTTTTAGATCTTATCGCTGCAAACACATCCTTGGAAAGTCACCTGCATGGTTTAAATTGTAGTGTTCACCAAATTGCCTAAAACTCAGTGAGGCTCGTCATACTCTAAATATATTCCTAGTGTCGGCATGTGTTCATGGAAGCCTCACAAAACACTAGGAGGCTATAATTGTCATTATTCGCATTCTAGGAGAGAAAGGGAGACCCAGAGGGGCTGAGTTCTCGCTGCTAGTAAGCGGTGGCGGTGCCGGGGCTCACACCCAGGTAGGCTGGCTCCAGAGTGTGCCCGTTTTCCTACTATGCTCAACTCTGCAACAGAGAAAGATCAAGGAAACCCCCAGTGTCTAGTGAGAGGGGACCAGCTAATGGAGTACAACGTAGCCATTAAAAAGAGGGAAGCCGCTCTATGTTCTAGGAAAAAAAAGATCTCCAAGTTATGTCAAACCTAAGGTGCAAGCTGTCGAGCAGAATTCTGCCTGCTCTGTTCGTGTCCAGGAGAGAATGTGTGTGTGTGCGCACAGGTGTGCATGCGTGTGCACCTGTATTTGTCCATATCTAGTCTCTGAAAGAAAACACCTTTAACTGGTCTCCGTGATTGCCCCTGGCCAAGGGAGCTTGATAACCGAGCGACAGGGGCAGGGAGAGGAGGAGGTATTTTCCCTTAAAAGCCCTTTTGTAACTTTTGAAGTTCTTCGCTTCCCTTGTTGGGGATCTTCAGGGGACCCGATCCCTGGTGCTCCCATCCCCACCTGAATTCTGAACCAACTGAGAAGTACCGTCTTCATCATGCATTGGGCACTGGAGAACATGGCGTGTAGATGGCCGCGGAGAAGGGGGCAATCCCCTCCCCTCCCACATCCGAACCAGTGGCTCAGCTGCACCCGGGAGTCACAGAAGAGGTCATGTGTCCTTTGAAAGCCGCACGCAGAAGGTTAAAAAAGGAAAAGGAAGGGCAGAGCAGGTTCGCCCAGAGTCTGACCCATGGACTCCCATCAGACGGGTCACTCCTCCGAGGGGGGGTGGTCACTGAGCCCCTTAATGGGGCTCAGTCTATAGCGAAGGAAGCAGCAGTGGGAGAAAAGCAGCCTCCCCAAATCTCTCTGAGAAAGCACATCAGGCAGAGATTGGGAAATTCAAGTTCACAGAGATCAAATAATGTAGCCAATGTCTCCCAGGGAGGAGGTGGCAGAGCCACACTTATATCCAGTCCTCTCACTTGCTGTCCCCTGCGTCTTGCCTCCAGGCCAAGCTGCCCCACCCAAGCAGGCAGAGTGGCGGAGAAACTAGCTAGGGACAGTCGGTGGCCAGATCCAGAGAAGCTCCTCACAGCTGGATTTTGAGAAGGCGGTGGAAGGGTGGGCCCAGTGTGGGAGTGAATGGGCCAAGGAGAAAGACGGTTCGGGGATGCGGTCTTGTGAAGACGCCACAGCACAGCAGAGTGGCCGCCCCAGGAGGGCAGCAGAAGCTGCTGACCTTGAAGCTAGAAGCCCCATCAGCTTTCCAGTTGAGAGCCAGGGCCTGGTCCACGGCTCCGAGAGGAGGAAGCATTGTCTTAGGACTACCTACTTCGACACTTCTTAAAGCTTCCTATTTTTAACAGCAGAACCCTGCGCTTATAAAGTTTTAGATTTTGTCTCCCTACCATGAAAACTGGTGTGCCCCTAGTCTTGCTGGAGGGTGAAATGAGTAATTAAATAACTAGCCATAGATTTAAAAGGTCTTTGCCAGGGAAGGGAAGAAGCAAAGTCTCTGGAACCCTGGTTCGTGGAATCAGAGCAACCCTGTAGGATTCTGAGGGGGACTGGTTCTCCAGGTACAGAAGTATAAATCCTACATGACAACTACAGATGTCTTCGTGTGTCGTGGAAGATTGACGCCGGCTCTCTTGCCTTGGGCAGGAGCGTGGCCTCACGGAGCCCAGACCGATTGCTGTTTGTAGAACCGGTGGGTCTGTGCTTCAGTACATGGCCGCAGAGGAGGGACTGGAGTTGTTTTGTGGCTGAGGAAAAAGGCAGCCCTTTTGATGTTCTTGGATCTTAGACTCTACGAGGGAGGGGGACTGGCCGCAGGAAACGGAGATGGCAGAAATGGGATGGTCTCCTCACCCATTCCCAGGCTGCTGAGTAGCTTTGAGTTCCCCATCGATGGAGGGGTTAGGGTGGAAGCTGAAGGGACCGTGTTTCATGAAAGACGCTGCGAGAGCTTAGACCTACACGTGCAGAGCAGGTGCGGAATCGGGTCAAGAGCCAATCTCCCCGCCCCAGCCCTGCACTGACATGACACCCGGGCCGCCGAGCATCCTGAGTGCGGAGACTGGCCGGCACCCTCGCTACAAGACACCAGAAGAGCAGGGACTTTATGAGGGCAGCAGAGGCAGGGGTGGGGAGCCCCTGGAACTCTCTGAAATAGCAGGGAAGACTTCTCATGGGGAGAGGAAGTGCAGACATGCAGATAGCTCTGGCATTTACAGGCAATACAGCCTCCCTTGTACCCACAGCTGCCGATGCCTCCCTCGGCCTTGATATGTGCTTCCCGATTTGACTGAATATTTCACCCCCCACACCTTGGTTTCTCACTGATCCAGAGCGACCTCCACTCAGTCTGGGGACAGTGTCCCAGAGAAGACAATCTTTTCCCCAAGAAAACCTGACACCTGCTGGTTTGGCCTATACCCCTTCCTCTGGTGGGACAGCAGGCAATACCAATGCAGAAATAAATATTGCAATATTGTACTTGAAACTTGTCCGGAAACACACTCCCAGGGATATCCCAGGAGAAGTTAGTCATACCTGAGAGTCCATTCAACACCACTCAGGAATTTATTGGTGAACCAAGAAAACACAAGTGATCTCCTGGCCCCCTGACCCAGATTCTGCCCCCTTCTTCACTTGCGACTGCTGTTCTCACCTAGTGGCAGGCAATCGCTGGCAAGTCAGAGGGTCCTGCAGAACGCCTGAGAGATCAGAATGGGACCCCACGATGTGGGGGCCGGTCATCACGACGACTCTATTATAGCATCACTTAACTCATAAACTAAATAAAAGAAATCTTCAGTCACATCTGTTCAGGATGAGCCATTTTCTGTGGAGTCAGGACACACGAGGAGGGCTTCAGTACCTTGTCTATTTTGTGGGGAATAGAAAAGGGAAATCGAGTTGAGATCTGTTGCCTTCCTCTGCCGCGTGTTTCTGCAGTAGAAGTTGCAAACTCTCTCATGGCGGCTTTACGGGAACTAAACACCGTAGTTTGTTTTCAGGGCAGAAATCAGCTGTCATTACTTGAAAGCTCTTTGGTCAGTCAGTAGGGAAGCTTGGCACATGGGGCTTGCATTTGCCTCTCACCAAGCTTTGGTGATTTAATGCCACTGGACCCCTGCGGAGCCCCGGAACATCAAAGCCAGAAGGGTCTTTGATTCCAGCGGCCATGTTTCATTGCCTGAGTGTGAGGAAGCAGGCCACGGCTAACACAGGTCACACAACTCCTTGCTCAAACGGAATAGGGTTGGATTCCCTTGCCTCAATTTCCACCACACCGTGTGCCTCTCCTGTAGCGTATTTACGCTAGCTGACAATTTTTTATCTGTGTGATAGTTTGTCTCCCTCCCACTCTGCGTTATAAGTGCTATGAAGCCAGATGCCATTTTTTTTTGCTCGCCTTTATATCCCCAACACCTATCATGGTCCTTGTGCATTGAAAGAAGAGTGAATGTATGATTAAAAACTCCTGGGGAATATGAGAATGGGGTCCTCAATCTATAGCAGAAAACAGGCCCACAGAAGTGAAAAGTTACCCAAGATCATGCCTTAAAGAAGTGACGCTGGTATTTGCAAAAACCTACAGTACAATTGTGTCCCGAAAGGAGGGGTCTTCGGCACAACTGAGAAAGATGTTGCTTTGTCTACATTCCCCATCTCTACCAGTTCCCAAAGCTCTTAGAGGACAAAAGGGCCTTTGATTTCTTAGGGCTCCTGCTCTGCCATGGGGCCAAATTATCACAGGGAGAGTATGAGACCTCGCAGTCTTAGCTTTGAATTCCAGATCCTTCCAGCTCTACCCTCTGTTTCAGTGGCAGGTGCTTCCGTGTGTATGTGTGCACATATTTTCGCTCATTCTCTAAAGCATTGTTTTTCTGCACTTCCAGACCCAGAGGAGGGGGTAGTCTGCTCATAACTATGTCTATAGTCTCTCTGTTGCCCAGTGTACTTCTGTGACTTCTGAGCATAAAAAGAAAAAAAAAATAAAAAGCCCCACTAGCCAAACAGTGGCACTTGTATATGGTGTTCTTTCTATCCTGTGTCCCCTCGAGAGGTTAGAAGAACCACCACATGGTGGTCTTGTGGATTTTGGTTTCTCTGATGCTGCCCCAAAGGAAGGTGAACAAAAATAAAAAGAGGGAGGGACGCCTGGGTGGCTCAGTGGGTTAAGCAGCTGCCTTCGGCTCAGGTCATGATCCCAGGGTCCTGGGATCGAGTACCGTATCAGGCTCCTTGCTCAGCGGGGAGCCTGCTTCTCCCTCTCCCTACTCTGCCTGCCACTCCCCCTGCTTATGCTCTCTCTCTCTCTCTCTCTTTCTCTGACAAATAAATAAATAAATAAAATAAAAAATAAATAAATAAAAAGAGAGAGGGAGGGAGAGAGAGAGAGAGAAGGAGGCACAAAGCTTAAGGGCCCTTCCTCTGGTGACCGAAGACCGAAGCTAAGGCCCGTGGGCCTGTCCTCTTCCACTCCTGGACCTTCTCAAGGAAACCTGTCTATGTCTGCTTACCCAGGAGCCCCAGAGGTCCTTTGACAGTCTCTCCAGGTGAACAAAAAGTTTCAAGCAAAGAATAAGTCTACCTCCCAAAGTTTGTGTGCTGGGGAGGCAGGTGGCCTTCCACACACTGGGACCTACAGTGTGGTCGTCTCAAGGCCTCCCTCCTCCCTAGTCTACACACACTCCCACTTACCAAGGCCACCATACCCTCTCTGTCACCTCTCGTGGGGCCCTGGTCACCATGAAGCAGGATCTCCCCCAGCCCATGGGCGGGCTGCATTGGCCTCCACGGGTCCCGGCAACAAGCGGAGGGTCACGTTCACTCATTTGAAAGCTACTCCTTGGTCCCTTTCCTTTTGCCTAATCACCCCCCTCCCCAGTGGCTACTTACCCCTTCTATTCCTTTGACTCCTCCTTCTTTTGGACAAGTGACTGATCATAGAGATGGTCCCCAAGCCTGTGATCAGTATGCAGATGATGAGAATGGACATCCTGGAAGGAGTCACAGATCGAGAGACTTCATGTCACTTGAATTCTGTTCTCTGCCCAGGATCCCCTTTCCTGGGATCCGCTCCACCCCCCGCCCCCACCCAGTTCCAGGAGCTCCGCCACCGTGTCCCTTCAGAGTGCTCCTGTCCCCCAGCCCAAGCCTGATTGGACCTGGGCTGACGGGCGGACCAAGTGGGGCCGAGCCCCTTTCTCAGAGACTAGCAGACTCGGAGCAGGCAGATCCAAGACCGGCTGGTCTCTTGAGCAGGGGAGACATAAGCTCGGGAGCTAGAAACGGCCAAAATGCAACAGAAAAGGGCAGTGCAGAGAGAGAGGCGGCAAGCACACATGAGAGCAGCAGCTCAGAGACTGAGAAAAAGTCCCAAACACACTCCCGACCCTTTCTGAGGGCGCCGTGTCCCGCCCTTCGCATGCGAGACACTGCTCTCTCCTTAGGACGGATCTTCCTCCCCGCTGTGTCACTCTTGCCCGCCTCACGCCCCAAAGCCAGTTTGTCCTCACCTGGAGCGATCGCCCTTGTGGATCACTCTGGAAGCTCTGCAGGTTCTGGTCTTGTTGCCTGATTGGTCTGCATCAGAAAGAATGTGCTGAGGGGCCCGCGAGCCGGTCCCCAGGCCTACCCTTGCTTCTGCATCTCTGCGTCTCCGGCTGTCATTCCCTCAACCCTCAGAGACCGAATGTTCCAGACAGATGCTGGGCCAAGCCGAGGCACGGGGCAGAGGGTGGAGGGAACAGGTAGGAGCTGACATCCAGCCCACACTCTGCGGACCAAGCCATATACCCCATCACTGGGCTCTGGGCACCTGGAGGCGGGACCCCCTTTCCAGATTTGCACAAAAGCCCTGTGTGCACTAGAAGTGGCCTATGGTCAGAGAGTCCCAGGCTGAGGCTGTGGGAGGGGACACCAGAGGCACAAGAGGGCCAGTCCAAGCCTTAAGGAACGAGCCAATAGGTGACATCATTGTCACACCGTGCTCCCGACAGCCACAAAAACCCAATGTGAGAGGCTCCGCCATGGCCCCCCACGTTGCCTTCTCTGGCAAATCTAGTTGGGGAGGTTGTGGGGGCTTAAACTAAGGAGACATTTAGGTGAGACCTCTTTCATCCCGAGCCTAAAACTATACAGTAGAAACACACTGGGTGTGAGGATGTCACCCATTCAACAAGATACTTGCTAGACAAATGAGTGGTTGCTCGCGTGTGAGCAAGACTCTCTTTCCAGCACCAGGAGGCTTCCTACAGCTTTCCTTAAGTTCTTGGTTTGTTTTCCTACCTGCATTGTGTTCTGGGCTAAGATAGAAAGGCCTCCCAGAAACGGAAACAACTGAGAAGCTACAGAGGGGAAAAAGAGAAAGGCTAGTGCTTTCCATAAGCTCTTTGCCCGAGACAGAGGTTTTCTCACGTAAAAAGAGGTTTGGGGCATTTGACAGGAGAATTTTGGTGAGCATCTGGAGAACTCAGGCCTGGCCCAAAGGAGCGGTTGACTGGCTTAGACAGACTGCCCCCTACAGGCTGCAGTCCAACCTGCACCCACCCTGCGGCCTCTGTGTAAATGGTACTCCTGACCCATTTGGCGGTGATCTTCATCCCCATTTCTGAGGGGGCTCATCCAGGCACCTGGATGAGGCCTCACTTGCCTCTCAAGAAATGGAGCTTCAAGATTCTAGACCTACAAGGCTGGCTATGGAGCACAGACGTGTAAAAACAACCTCTGAGCCTTTCCTGGCCAGCAACCCAAAGCCCTCCCACCCGTTAGCCGCCAGGAGCCTCTCCCAAACCCCATGAGCCAGATCGCTGTGAGGGAAGGAAGGTTCCACGGTCCCCGCTTCCCCGAATTCCAAGCTAATCCCCAACCATCAGCAACCACCTTACCTCGGAGGGAAGGAGAGACCAGGTTACCCCCCAAAGAACCTGGGGGGAGCCTGACTTGGTGCTCCCCGGCCTCAGCGAGTATTTACCACATATAATGCACACGCACGACTGTGGATTACCCCTGGCAGGCCCCGTACCTTTCCCAGACCAGAAATCACTGGCCAGGCCTCCTGTGTTGTCAGTCACCACCAGCTCGGTAGAATCCATGTCGTCCCTGGCAAAGTCCCGCTGGATGCCGCACCAGTACCAGCCGGCGTCCTCCTTGGTCAGGCAGGACACGGTGATGATGAGCTGGCTTCCCGTGTCCCTCAGGGCCACGCGGTCAGTACTGTTGGGCGTGAAGGCGATGATGGTGCAGTAGTCCCGGAAGTAGCCTCGACACCAGTATTTGGGGTGGTCCTTATAGTGGGCATTGTAGCTGCAGGTGGCGGAAGCTGTGTCGAGCGCAAAGCTCTCCTTGACCTTTTCGTCCATGACCATGGCCTCTGTGAACACACACACACACACACACACACACACACACACACACACAACCATTGTTCCTTTAAACATGTCTCAGCTCCTGCCATCTTCCAGAAAAATCCGTTAAAGCACAGGAAGCTGATTTTTTTTTTGTGTGTGCCTGTTTTGGGTTAGTGACTATTAAGGACCAAAAAGGGTCCCCCTAAAATTCATATGTTGAGGTGTTAGCCTCTTGCGCCTCAGAATGTGGCCGTATTTGGGGATTGAGCCTTTAAAGAGGTAATTGAGTTACAGTTAGGTCATTAAAAAGGGCCCAAGGCCACCTGTCTGGTGTCTTCATGAGAAAGGAGCTTAGGATACACACGACAGGCCGAGGGACAGTCATGTGAAGACACAGCAAGAAGACCAAGGACAGAGGCCTCAGAAGAAACCAGACTTGCCCGCACCTTGATCTCGGACTTCTAGCCTCTGGAAACGGGAAGAAATAAATCTCTGTCATTCAAGCCAGCCAGTCTGGGGTGCCGGCTCCGGCAGGCCTAACCAGCTACTACCGCAACCCTGGGCCCTGGCCCAAGGGGTCCCCCTCTGCACGGATATAGGCGGCCTCTCGCCACTGCCTGGCAGGGGGCTTGAAGAGCCCGAGGCTTACTGTGAGCACATCCTCTGTCCCTAGCCCCCTACTCCACTGAGGCTCCCTCAAAAACTGAGAAGGTTCAGAGGCGTCTGCTGGCCACACAGGGCTGAGAACAGAGGGAGTCAGGTTCTGTTCTTAGGGGCTAAGAACTTTCCATTTCCTCCGTACAAGGCCTGCAAGGGCAGTGCCATCAACTCAGGATATTGCGTAGTGAGGAAGTCATGCACACCACGTCCCCCTTGACCGTGGCTGGGGAAGTCTCTGAACAAGGAGCAGAGAGGGGGGCAGCAGGGCCCCCCTGTCCCTCAGCCTTCCAGAGGTGGGCTAGATCCCCGCAAACGCTGCCTGGGACCAGCCTGCACGGCAGGCTCGCGTCCCCCATATGAATTGGTATGACTTCATATTTTGTTCTGCTATGAACCCCACAAGGAAGATGGGGTGATGATCACTCTGCAGGCCTGGGGGCAGACCCAGGGAGAGGCACAGCTACCGTCAAGGTCACCAGGCCAGTCCCCGGGGTCTCACCTCTGGGCTCGGGCACAGGCAGATAGTAGAAAGTCCCGGCCTTGTCCATCTGCACAAACACTTTTGGGGAGGAGGGAAGGGAGAGGGAAGGGGAACCGACGCTGAGAGAGTACAGAGCCCACATTTTAGCTGAGGTTTTCAAATTCCTTGCAACCCTCTTTTAAAAATATTTTTTTTTCCTCCCCTCTCTACCCTCTTATCAGAGCTAAGCACAAGGATGAATTTGGACAGGATCTCTTTTCTCCTCCTTTTATTTTCCTATCCCACTCCTGTTTGAGCTACTGGTCCGGCACTCCAAGTAGGAGAGGAGAAGGAAAGGCAAGGAAATGCACGGTATTCGGGAAGTTTGGAGGCTGGAGATGTTCCTTCCCATGTCTTACCTGAAAAGACAGTCAAGAAGAGCAGAATGAAGAACCCCATGACTGGAAGGAAGTGAACGACCTTCAACTGGAATGACAAGCCATGCCCAGGGGTGTCGGGAATCCTGGATCTGTCTAAGGGAAACCGAGATCTTTGAGCTTCAACTGTTTTTATCCTGTTAGAAGAGACCAGGACAAAGGGAACAACCAGTCAATCCAAGCAGTACTGCTACGTATAGCTATCCAGGTTGTGCACTGCACAAGAGTACCTCATCAGAGGGAAGCCACTTGTGGAAATGAACTTATTTATATAATAATATAGGCAACGGAAAAAATTGTGGTGCTCCCAAAATAGCAGTGGAGATTCCCCTCCTGGATAAAATGCACCCTGGTGCAACAAAGCCTTGTACCCATTTGGAAGAGCACAAGCACACACATCAGTGCTCACACACATCCAGGTGTGCGACTGTGCCTGTTCTGCCAATGGACCAGGTGAGAGTGCCAACTTCCCCGACTCCCGGGTGGACACTGAACCCTCCCTCGCGGAATGGGGTTGGGGGTGAAGCGTGAAGCTGTTAGGAGCAGATGCACTTGGCATCTGGCGCGTAGAGCCGTGCCCATGTGGGTGTTTGAATGTCCGCAGCCGCGGCTGCCGCGGCCAGACATCTTGAGAGCTTTTCCGGGCAGAGCTGGGACAAATCAAGGAGATCTGTCCCTGCAGCGAGAGAAGCTTCTCTTGGTCCCTGTTGGGACTCATGGCCTGACCGCTGGCTGTGAAAGTCTGAATTACAGAACCACCCGTCCGGTGAATTTAGGCTGAACGCTGCTTACCACCGCCCCCCCCCGGCCCCCCTCCCCCGCAGAGCTAGCCCTCCCCGTCAAGGGCCAGGCATGGATGAGTGCCCAGGTTGTTCAGCAACTCCTGCGGGCCAGCGGCGGGCCTGTTGTACCAGCGCCTCGTTGACTCCTCATCAAACCTCTGTGAGTCCAGCAAATAGACCGCAAGGTGGAAGGAAAGCGGGAGAGGGGAAGGGAGGAAGGAGGAATCTGTGGATTACAAGGGGCTTAGGAGAAAGAATGACAAACTGCAGCATACGGAACATATTTGGATCCTGACCGAAGGTCTAGACAGTGGCTAGATAGTTGATGACGTTAAGAAATTATTGTGAAGTTCCTTTCAGATGTGATAATGACATTATCAAGAACCAGTGCCTGAGGGGCGCCTGGGTAGCTCAGTCAGTTAAGCGTCCGACTCTTGGTTTCGGCTCAGGTTGTGATCTCAGGGTCATGAGATCGAGCCCCATGTTGGGATCCACACTCAGTGTGGAGTCTGCTTGAGATTCTTTCCCCCTCGCTCCCCGCCCCTTCCTCTCGTGCGCTCTCTCTCTCTAAAATAAATACATAAATCTTTTTAAAAAGGCTGGTGGAATTATGAGTTCCTTTAAAAAAATAAATAAATAAAATAAAAATAACCAACCTCGAAGATGGCTCCTGGAACTCATGCTATTGTTCGGTCCCCTCCTAAACTGAATCAGAGCTGGCCTGTGGGATCAAGAAAATCAGTAGAAACTGGGGCGTCTGGGTGGCTCAGTCAGTCAGGCACCTGGCTCTTGATTTTGGCTCGGGTCATGGTCTCAGGGTACTGGGATCAAGCCCTGCGTCGGGCTCCATGCTCCATGCAAAATCTACTTGCCCTTCTTCCTCCTCTCTCCTGCTCTCTCTCTCTCAAATAAATAAGTAAACAAAGAAATCTTTAAAAAAAAAAGAAAAATCAACATAAACAATGAGTCTTGTAACACTGAAAAAATAAAATAAAAGTATTTGGGAAAAAAAAGAAATAAACTATAAATAGGAAAAAAAAAGAAAAATCAATAAAAATCACAGAGCAGTTGATAATTCATACAGACATTGTGATCGCATTTTTAAAAATCAGTTCTTATCCCTGACAAAGCTACATCCAACCGGATACTGGGAGTGGCTCAGAGATAGCACCATGAAACCGAAGAAAGCAGGAACCAAAGGAGAAATGAATCCGGCACAGATATCAGGAAAGTGCCCAAGACACGAAAAGGTAACATTGTAAAGCAAATGAGAGACCCAGAGTTACAGAG
>CM052900.1:82006284-82031578 GCA_028534135.1 Potos flavus | reverse complement strand
TTTTTTGCTTCTAACGTCGACCTCAAACCAAGTCAGGCAGAAAACAGCGTGTGACCGGTTAGGGCCTTGGGAAAGGGATCCTCGGAGAGACTGTCCGATGGCTCCATCACATTTCCTAATTTCAGCCTTTGTACATGCGACGGCCCATGGCATTCATCTCTGTAATGTATCTAAAGTGAGCCCCTGACGCACACACGCACACATACACACTCATACTCACTCATACACGTACTGCCCATCGCCGCACACGGCTTATTCCCACTTCACAACCTGAACGAGTTTATCCACGCCTTACCGGTCAGGTCAGGACCTCGAACCTCCTCTGGCCCTGGCTGACACATGAGGGCACGGGGCTCACAAAGTCTGGTGACTTGCCCCAGGTCACTGTGCTCCGTGGTGGGGGTTTGGGGGGGCTTTCCAGGACACAGGAGCGCCGGAGGAAACCGATGCCCAGAGTGGCTAGTTCAAGGTCAGACCTGGAGAAGCAGCCAGGTTTCTTCCCTAGCAGAAATGGTTAGAGATCCATATGGCTGGGAATTCATACAAACGTGCTCCCAGGTTCCTGCATTTCTTTAGAGCTGATTCTCCGGGTCTCCTGCTGGAGGGGCTCTTTCACTGTTCTATTTTGCTGGCTCTTTGGTCCCCCTGGTCTGCATCTCTCTGAACAGCCTGGGACCCGTCAAACCAAGCCCACAGTTGGTCTTTCCTTCTTTCATTGCCGCGCCTGGCCCCTGACAGTCTGCCCGTGGCTCCTCGCTCGTGGACGAATAGCGGGCTCTGCCGTGGCCAGCCCCTCTCCATGCAGGGGGAGGCCCGCTCCCGGTGCTCTGACCCACGGCTCCAAGGGAGGAGTCACTACCAGGTCCAGCCGTGGGCTTCAAAGCAAACCCGTCTCTCTTGTTTTAAATTGTTCCTACATGAAGATGTTGGACAAATTGTTTCTTCTCCGCGTCTTCGTTGCCCCTTTGATCGATGACAAAGATATCTGAGTGGAGCCCAGGTGAAGTGACTACAGGCACAACAGGTGTCACAGAGGCTAGTGTCCCCCCGTGCTGGCTCACCCCCCCCCCCGCACAGTGTGCGTGAGGGCCCTGGGGGGTTGGGGGGGGCCAGGCTTCACCATCCGGGTCCCTCTGGCTCCTGGCCCAGTGCTTCACTCAGGAGGGGTCCCAGGCTTGTTGGGAATCCATTAAAGATGTGCCCCCCAGGTCCCGTTTTCTCCAGTGCTGCCTCTCAGTCTCTCACCCAAGGGGCTCTTTTCCGGTCCAATCTCCCCTGACGTGCTGCTGGCTTCAGAAATGCGATGTGTCCGAAGGAGACGTCGGGAGGCGATAACGCCTCCCTTTCCCTTCTTTGCGTTTGCCGGGAAGTCCCATTCTGAGTGGTTTGTCTACACTGGGGGCGGCACCTGCTTGCCCAGGAAAGCATCCACAGGCCTGCTCGGTGGGCTCACCCACAGAGCCACCCATGACTCCGCCGGGGCTGGGGAAGGGCAGCCTGCCAGCTCACTGGCCCCTAAAAGCCACGTGGGCCCCCAGCCTCCTGCTGGGGAAGCTCTCCCAGCGCGGGTCTCCAGAGCCGGGTTATCCCGAGCAATAACCATAGTGTCCGTGTCTCGCGAGCCATTCATTCTGGAGGGCCTGGCGGATCCCGGCGCTCTCCACGCGCTCCGGAGGGCAATCCCTCCTGCGCACAGTGTGAGGGCTGCTGGAGACACAGCCGACTCCCGCTGAAACAGCTGCATGGCAAACATCTGGGGCCATGGGAGGCCCGTGATTTCATTTCCATTACATTTATTTATATTTGCTCTCGACCTTAAATGCTGAACATCGTTTAATCTTTCATTGTCACTGGGCCCATCGGTGATCTTTCCTGATTTCGAAGGAACAAAGAAATAGAACTTGTTCTTGGTCGAGGTTCAGCCTCGGGGCCAGGCGGCAGCCGCTCCCAGCCTCCGAAATAGCATCTCATTCCGTCATTGTCCCTCCGCGATGAGTCAGCGGGCCCGCTCTGGCCCTTCCCGGAGGAAAGCTGGACCTTGCTTCAGTGACCATGACTTGGGCCGGGGCAGCAGAGCTCTAGGTCACTGCGAGACAATCCAGTCCGCGCTCCTGCCCTCCCCCAGCCCCCACCCCTCCCCGTGCCCATGACTAGGGCTTTTTGTGTTATCCTGCACTTGGCACCCTCCCCGTTCCCTGGCCAATAATGCTGGCTGTTGTTTCTGAGCAAATGGAACAAATGACCCACGTGAACTCCGTGCAGTCTAGAAACTGGAAACATCTGCAGGGAGGCAAGGGCAGCCACCAGCCAGGGTGGGGCCGCGGGGAGGCAGTGGCAGAGGCGGTGGGAGGAAGATGCGCGACCTCCAGGGAGGAGGGCAGAGGGCAGAGCCGGATCTGAGCAGGGCAGACTGGAGGCTGGCCGGGCCCTGGGGTCAGACCCGAGGACCACTGTCAGCCGCGCGTTTCCTCCTTGCTTTTCCTTGAGGGAGATCAACTCCGCTGTACTGAGACAAAATGAAGAGAGCGTGTGCGTGCCCTTTCATAGATACCATTTTACGTCCGGAATTCTATCTGCACGCGGATCTTAGAAAACCATGTGCCCAACTCCCCATTTCACAGGGGACAGCAAAAGCCCTCAGAGGGAACAGATAGAATGAGTTAGAAGCAAAGTCTAAACTCGTATCTGGCACAGAGGGGCGCCTGGGTGGCTCAGTCCGTTGAGCATCCGACTCTTGGTTTGGGCACAGGTCATGGTCTCAGGGTCATGAGTTCGAGCCCTGCGTCAGGCTGCGAACTCACTGGGGAGTCTGCTCGAGATTCTCTCTCCCTCCGCCTCCCCTTCTCTCGCACACACACGTGTGCGCTCTCTCTCTCTCAAATAAATAAATACATCTTAAAAATAAAAAATAAAAATAAATAAACTAGTACCTGACATCACCACCACTCGTTGCGAGTGTGTGTGCAGTGTGGGAGGACACACACACACACACACTCTACCCTGTCACCTCCCCTCAAGTTGTTGAGGAAGGAAGGGGAAAACATAACAAGTGTCCATTGCCTACTGTGTGCCAGGAGCCAGGCTGGGGACTGTCCCGGGCAGGAGTGCAGGCATCGCGACGAGCCCTCCCTTGGGCTGCTGTGGGCCTGGCTCCACGATAAGTACTCTGTCACTTGCCCTCCCTCTGTCCTTGCCGCGGCCATGTCACTGGGCCCATCGTTTCCATCACGGCTGCTTGGTGCAGGTAAGGAAGCTGACATTTCATAAGGGTAAGGAGCTGGCCCCGGGCCCTGCTGGCTGATGGGGCAGTTTGGGGGGGCTGCTCCTGTCTCAGCCGTCCGTTCTGTCCCCCCGCAAACCTGGGGCGGGTTGTCACTCTCCACGGATGACTGACAGAGGCTGAGCGTCTAGAATTCTGAATTCGACAGAGAGATGCCCCCCGGGTCCGCGCGTCCCCTAAAGAGGGAATCTCCAGAGTGAAGGCCTAGTTCTTGACCCAGACTCTAACCTGGAAAGGCCTTCCTGAGCATCACATGGAGACTGGCCCGTGGGACGCAGCCTGGCTCTTCCCACCCGATTTCACGGGGGTCGCAGAATCAGGGGTTGCCTCCCGGTAAGGCCTGAGCCTGGGTTCCCCTGTGTCTGGGAGAGGAATCATCCGCTTCCTAAACTGTTACATGCCTGTCCTGGGCCCTGATTCTTTGATGGAAAAAGGAGGTGAGAGGTGTTTTCAGGTCCTGGCTTCAGGCCAGCCCAAGAGGTGGGGAGAGGGCAGGCGCTGTGTGTTCCCGGGTGGGAGCGGGGTGCTGTCAGTCCCAGCAGACAACAAGGAAGGTGCTCGCTTGCACCTGAAGCAATGGGCCCATTCTCAGGGCCGCTGCTGGGTTCCGTGGCTGCCCCCGAGCTGCCCGGCTGTGCGTCTGGGAGCTGGAGGAAGCCAGGGGCAGCAGCCACAGAGTCGGGGGCCTCTGCACAGGGACGTGTCTCCCAGGCGACCCCCAGAAGCCCCCATGCCAGCAGCGGATCTCTCCTCCTCTATGGCCAGGGGTGCTGGGGCTGGGACCATCAGTATGACTGATCCACAACAGATTCTGAGGATGCTGGGGGTACAGCCGGCCGGACACGCTCCCCTGGAACTCTGTGAGCCAAGGGGCACTGCAGGGGTGTGCCCTGCAGACTGCAAACGTGTGCTGCTCTGGTCAGCACAGCCCGGCCCAGGAAGGGTCAGCCCCCCGTGGGATCAGCAGGGTGATTCCCGGGCTCAGGGCACCCGTACCCGTCTACGTGGCCCTGGAGAGTCCTGGAACGGCAGGGTTCACGTGATTCCTGCCGGGCGACCGCTGCAGGTGCGCCCCCCGCCCCCAGTACTTGGGCCTGAAGCCAGGAGTCCTGTGACAGTCCTGCCTGCCCGCCGTGGCACCCCGCTCCTCCCCACTCTGCACCCCCGCCCCGGGCCGGTCCCAGCCCTGCACCGCCAGCCCTCACCTCCCAGGACACTGCACGCATCACCGTCACCGAGGTTCCAGTGGGCCTGGGCAGGAAGCTGCTCTCAGGACCTCTGAGAAGGGAGAGCAAGGGGGAAGGCCAAGAGGAAGTCACAAAGATCAGTTTAAAAATAACCCTCCTCCGGGTCAGCCGTGAGGAGGGGCTTGGGAAGGAGCCAGGTTCCGATGGTGGTGGCTCAGGGCAGCCTCTGAAAGGCCCGAAAGCGAACTGGCAGAGGCCCATCTGGGAACACACCCCGTGGTCCTTATCAGCCTTAGCAAGCCCCCCTCCCGCCAAAACCCTGTGCTCGCGGAGACTTCCGGCCAGCCAGCATCTGTTTCCTCTCCTGTAGTTAAACAACCAGGTTAGTGAACTTGGGAGAGCCTTTCTGCCCAGGGGCAAGAACGCAGCCCCCCCGCAGAACACGGCGGGCAGAGCATGAGGCCGAGGACCCCGTGGCCTGTGCCGTACTCCTCCTCGGCTTCTGCTGGGTGCCCAGCTGGGGAGGTCGGCCCTGATGGCCTTCTGGGCACAAGCGGGTGTGATGCCTTCCAGCCCCAGCTGGAGAGAAGGGGACCCCCAGCAAAGCCAGAGAAACAACGCCAACCTCACAGCCTCGGCCCCGAGCTTCCCTGCGTGCGATCCCTTCACGCTGCCTGTCTTGGGACATGTCCAGGCCTCTCGGTTATTTTTAGGCACCATTTCCACCTCTCTGGAATCACAGCTGTTTGTTTAGAGCAAAAGGGCACAGCTTCTACTGGGAACTTTCTCCTGGTTCTGCTGGCTGCTCAGTCCCAGGCTCTTGGGGTCTCATCTAGCTGCACACAAACACACCCCCCCCCCCACGTGCACGCGGTACTAGGATCACGAAACATTCAGTGAGGGGAGGGGCAGCTCAGGAATCCTCTAGAAAATCTCTCGTCATGGCAGAAAGCACCAACACTGGGTGATCTAACCATCCACATCCCCCCTCTTAGGCTGCCAAGAGAGAGAGGCTTGGCTTTCCCTTTGTCCTTTCCTAAACACGGAGAACCCCAGCTGGCTGAATGTTTTAGATCCCGGAACCGGCCCTACGTTGAGCGTTTCTGAACTTCAGCCCACAACAACACAGGCCGGACTCAAACACCCAGATCCAAAACCCCAGCTCTAGCCTGAAGGCTGTGAGAGTCTGGGCACGCTATTTTAATTGCTTAGAACCTGTTTCCACGTCTGGGAAAGAAGACCGAAATAGGTTAATAGAAGCCATTTCAAAGCGTTGTCAAGGGGATTCAGTGCGATGATATCTACGAACATCTGACCCAGCAACAGCCTTGGGTCGTTGGTGGCCTGATGAACTTTCTGCCGCTGTGTCAATTACCCGTTTATGTTTGGTTTGTGTTCCCCTCCATGTTTCCTATCCAAAAACTCCGTTTCTTACTCAATCAGGGCTCCTCTGGGCACTGGCTCCGTATCTGTTCCCCTCCGAACAACAGCAAATATTGGATGAGCAGGTGCTATGGGAGGCACCCCCCTCCCTCCGGAGGCAGGGAACATTATCGCCTCCACTTTATAGACTGTGCTTACGTGATTTGCCCAGGGTTATACAGGTAGTGAACCGTAGAGCCAAGATTCGGACACAGGCTGGCTGGCTCCAAAGCCACCACATTGAACCTCCTTGCTACACCCGCAGTAACTGTCAGTGGGCTTACTGGGGACTTTTCCTGAACCTCAGACAGACGTGTATGATATCCTTGCTTCTCTAGAATCTGGGTTTCCATCAGCCGTACTGAATGATAGCTACCACTGACTCAGCACCTAACCTAGCTGATGCCAGACTTCTCGCATACATTACTTCTCAACTCAGATTTCTCAACCTCAGCTCTATTGACATTTTGGACCAGAGAATTCTTTGCTGTGGGGGTGCTGTGTGTGCACTGTAGGATGCTTAGAACATCCTCGGCCTTTCCCGCTAAATGCCAGTAGCACCGCTCACCCCCAAGTCGGGATGATCATAAATGTCTCCAGAGACCACCAGATGTTCCCAGGGAGGGGCAGGGGGGGAAGGGAGCGAAATCCCTCCAGGTTGAGAACTCCCGCTCTAAAAGAGAAATCTGAAGTTCAGAGAGGTTAAACGATCTTCTCAAGGTCACAGACTGGCAGGCAGCAGAGACACGATCTGAACCAACGTCCGCCTGGTACCAAGACCAACTATTTGTCACCAGAGCATGCTCCCTCCCGGTTCTAAATAAGGAAGGTGTGAACTTGACACCGAAATCTATTTGCCCAGAAGCAACAGCGTCAATATTCTCTGAATCCCTGCCCGGAAGAACGTTCAAATTCTGAACTTATAGCCTCGGGCGGCTACTTCTCTGAGCAGAATCCAGATCTTAGATTTTTGGTGCTAAATCAACTGAGATCCAGTCCGCTCTGCTGAGCCTAGGAACTCAAGCTCTCCTTTACCGCCCTGCGTCCCCTGAGCGGGCCACCCAGCTTGGCTTGGCATCCACTGTACCGGTCGGTCTTTCTGGAACATGTAAGGGCAACTCTTTCCGATGCCTGTCTTTGGCTACTGTCTCGAAAAAGGCAGGGGCCGGACTCACAACTCCAACTTCTGCCTGAGTTTTATCTCCTTTTGGTTCCAAATTCATTCGTTAAAATCTTTATGGATGTCAAATGCACTGAATTTGCAAATGACACCACTTCCTGCGACACAGAAAGATGTGTCATTGAAGACAGACAGACAGCTGCATCAGTACAAGGTTGCATGCAGGAACACGAATTCACGGCAGAGTTGAAACTACCCCAAGCCTAGGTTTCTTCCACCCATTCTCTTCCCTAGCTTTTTCCTCCTCTTGGCCAGACCCTGCGGGGCACAGACACTGTCAGTCCGCCGTGTGTTAGGAAACAGGAGCCACTTTCCGTATGGCCTCCTTCATGCATAAGCAGAAAAACAACTCAAAGTAAATTCTTCGGGGAGCTAAATAAGTCATCACAAAGGGTAGGTTTAGTGCCAGAGCCTGCTTGCTTTCCTTTATGAGGGAAATGATAGCTAGCAGCAGCTGCCACCCATGCTAGGGAGATCCAGAAGCTTTGGCGACTGTAGGAACTGTGTGGTCAGCGGCTGCCATCTCACTGTCCCCCGGGAGCCCCCCATAGTGCTCCTCCTGACTGGAGCCATCGCAGAAGAATTTTCAGTCTGAGATCCTAAAATCAACCGTCTCCAAACAAGGCAGTAGGAAGAAGGCAGCAAAAGGGTAAGAATTGATCTCAGTCTCCAGAGCAAGAATTTGAAAGCTTAGGCCGTCTACTTTAAGACTCTATAATTTGTCACCACATGAACAGAAGAGAAGGACCATTGGTGACGAAGACCTAGGAACTGGGGCACCTGGGTGGCTCAGGTGGTGAAGCAGCCGACTCTTGGTTTCGGCTGAGGTCGTGATCTCGGGGTCAAGGGATGGAGCCCCGTGCCGGGCTCCGTGCTCAGCGTGGAGTCTGCTTAAGATTCTCTCTCCTTCTCCTTCTGCTCCTCCCCGCCCCCTTCTCAAATACATAAATAAATCTTAAAAAAAAAAAAAAAAGATGTAGGAACTAACTCAGGGGGGCTTGTCAGTGTCATTAAGGGACTGTTTTGGGTTCAAGCCATGCATTTTTCAAACAGACCTTAAAAGCAATGTTTTCCAAACTACAGGTATCAGCCTAGTAGGGAATTATGAAATCAACTTAGTAGATTGTGATCAGAGTATATTTTCAATTGAATGGAATGAAATGAAATGGACATATCAGATGATGTTGCACATGGCAAGACTAATTGTTTCAGGTATATGTTTGAATGTATGGCGAGTAGCACTCTAAAATTAATTCCTTTTGTTTCACACCCTTTTGAAGTACATAATTAACATGCAGTGAACTTCACACATTTAAAGTACACAATGTGATGAATTTTCACATATGTATACACGTGTGAAACCATCACCACAATCAAGATAACATATGCAGGGTGCCTGGCTAGCTCAGTCAGTAGAGCGTCTCGGAGTCATGAGTTTGAGCCCCATGTTGGGTATAGATATTACTTAGAAGTAAATAAATAAATTTCCCCCCAAAAAAATATTCTGTTTTTAAAAAAAGAGAATATATCCCTGCCTCCCAAATTTTCCTCATACCTCTTTGTAATCCCTTTCCCCTCACTTCTACCCACTAACTACTGATTTGCCCTCTGTCATTATAGTTTGTACTTTCTAGAAAAGTGTAGAAATAGGGTCATACTGTAAGCACACACTCTTTTTTATCTGGTTCCTTTCAATCAGGCTGCTTATGTGGACATTCATCCATGTAGTTTCGTGCACCAATAGCTGATTCGTGGTTATTGCTGGGTAGAATTCCACCACACGAATCGTCACAAATTGGTTATGCAGTCCCCTATGGATGGGCATCTAGATTGTTTCCGGTTTGGGACTACTACATTTGAAAGTGCCGTAAGCATTCACATTCAAGTCTTTATGTGGGCAATATGTTTTCTTGGGTAGATACCTGGTTATGGAATGACTGAATCATATGATAGATGTATATTTAGCTTCTTCGGAAATTGCCAAAACAAAATCGTAAAATGATTGCAGCACCATTCTACATTTCCACCAGTAATGAGTGAAAGTTCCGGGTCTTCTAAATGGACACTCGCCAATGCTTGGAATGGTCAGTTGCATTAATTTTTAAAGATTCTGTGGCGAGGCAGTCATAGCTCATTGCTTTAATTTTCATATTCCTAATGACCAACGAGCTTGAGCATCTTTTCTTGTTTGACATTTGTACATCTTTGGTGAAGTGACTGTTAAATCTTTTGTCCATTTTTTAATCAGGCTATTCATCTTCTTAAGGAGTTGTGGGCGTTCTTTATATATCTTGTTACAAGTCCTTGGTCAGATATATGATCTGCAAAAACCGTCTCCCTATTTGGGGCTAACCTTTTCATTGTTTTAATAGGGCCTTTTGAAGGGCAGTGGATTTAATATTGGTAATTTTGGGGTTTTTTTTTTGCTTAGATATCCAATTTACTTATTTTTCCTTGTATCATTTGTGGGGTTTGTGTCATATTTAAGAAATCTTTGAGCCAAGCTCAAGGCCACTAGGTCCTTCTCCTGTGTTTTCTCCTAGAAATTTTATAGTTTTAGCCTTATATTCAAGTTTATGAACCATTTTAAGTTAACTTTTATATATGGCATGAGGTAAGGATTGAAGTTCATTTTCTTTCATATAGCTAGCTCTCTAATTTTTCTAGCACCATCTGTTAACAAGGTTGTCCTTTCCCCATTCAGTTGCCTGGGCATCTTTCTTGAAATCAATTGGCCATATACGTATGGGTTTATTTCTGGACTCTATATTCTGTTCCATCAATCTATTCGCTTATCTTTACATCAATACCACAGCATCTTTATCGTTGTAGGTTTTTGTTTTTTTTTTTTTAAGATTTTATATATTTACTTGAGAGAGAGAGAGAAAGGAAAAGAGAGGGCATAAGCAGGGGGAGCAGCAGAGGGAGAGGGAGAAGGACACTCCCTGCTGAACAGGGAGCCCGACAAGGGGATTGATACCAAGACCCTGGGATCATGACCTGAGCAGAAGGCAGATGCTTAACCTTAACCAACTGAGCCACCCAAGCACCCCTGATTGTTGTGGTTTTATAGTCAGTCTTGAAATCAAGTAATGTTGGAACTCCAACTTTGTTCTTTTTCAAAGTTGTTTTGGCTATGCTAGGCTGGTTGGATTTTCATATACATTTTAAAATCAGCTTTTCAATTTCTTCAAAAAACCCTTCTGGAAATCTGATTGGTATTGTGTTATTCATAGATCAGTTTGGGAGTTAATTGTCATCTCAACAACACAGAATCTTACAATCTATAAACACAATCTATCTCCCCATTTTATTAGGCCTTTTAATATTTCATCTGGGAAGGTTTTGTAGTTTTCAGTGTTCAGAGTTTACGTATGGTTTTGCAGATTGATGTAATGACATGGTTTTTATGTTTTTTAGTCTGTTAATATATGAATTATAGGTTGGGTAAGATAAATCCCACTTGGACATATGTGTTATCCTTTTTATTTCTTATTAGATTTAATTTACTAGGAATTTTAAGGATTTTTTTCATGAAGGATATTGGTCCACATTTTTCTTTTCCTGTGGTGTCTGATTTCAGTATGAAAGCAATACTGGTTTCACAGACTGAATCGGGAAGTATTTTCATTTGCTGGAAGAGTTTTGGTGGCAGTGATATTTCATCCTTAAATGTTTGATACAATTCACTAGTAAAGCCATCTAGCCCCAGAGTTTTCTTTAGGGGAAGATTTTTTTTTAACAAGAAGTTCAATTCACTTAGCTTTGATAGTTTGTGTCTTATAAAATATTTTCTGCATCTTCTAAACTACTGAATTTATCAGCAAAGTTATAAATAATATCCACTTCCTATCCATTTGATCTGTATGGGAGCTGCAGTAATGTTCCCCCTTCAGTAACTTTGTCTTCTCTTTTGTCAAGGTTTGTCAATTTTATTGACATTTTCAAAGAACCAGCATTTGTTTCTTGGATTTTCTCTACCATTTTTCCATTTTTTTATTTCATTGGTTTCTGCTGTTAACTTTATTATTTTCTCTCTTATGCTTGCTTTGGGCTTAGTTTACTTTTCTTTTTCTACTTTCTTAAAGTAGAAGCTGAGGCCATTGTTTTGACCTTCCTAGTAGAAATGTTTAGCGCTATAAATTTCCCTCTAACCACTGCTTTAGCCATGTCCACAAATTTTGATGTTATATTTTTATTCTTATTTATTTCAAAATACTTTCTAATTTATCTTTGTTTTCTTCTGTGACATGGATTATTTAGAGGTGTGTTAATTTCTAAATATTTAGGAATTTTCCTAATATCTTTGTATTATCTATTTCTAATTTAGTTCCATGTGGCTAGAGAACCACTTGTATAATTTAATTCCTTTTGAGTTTATTGGGACTTATTTCATCGCTTATTGGTAAATGTTCTATGTGTACTCGAAAAGAATATGTATTCTCTTGCTGCATGGATAGTTCTATGAATAACAATTAGGCCCAGTTAATTGATGGTTGTTATTCAGTTTTTCCATTGACTTGCTGACTTCTGTCTATTCGTTCTAATAATTATTGAGTGAGGGGTGTTAAAATTTCAACTATAATTGTAGATTTGTCTGTTTCCTCTTATAGTTCTATCAGTTTTTGTTTCATTTATTTTGAAGCTCTATTATTATACTCTATTAAACTCTAAATGTTTAGAGTTGCTATGTCCTCTTGATGAATTGACCCTTTTATCACTATGAAATAACCCTTTTTATCCTTAATAATATTCTTTGCTCTGTAATCGACTTCAATATTAATAGAGCCTCTCCAGCTTTCTTTTGGTTAGTGGTTTGATGGTGTATTATTTTCCATCCTGTTACTTTTAACCTCTTTATGTGCTTATATTTAAAGTGGATTTCGTGGGAAACAACATATAGTTGATTCTTGCTTTTTTATATAATCTGATCATCTCTGCCTTTTAATTAGCATTTAATGTAAGTATCGCTATAGTTGGATTTAAACCTATTGCTATTTGGTCTTTACTTGTTCCATTTGTTTTGGGTTTCCTTTCTCCTCTTTTATGCCTTTTGGATGATTTGTTAGCATTTTTTTAAAATAGATTTTATATCTTAAAGCAATTTTAAGTTCACAGCAAAATTGAGCAGCAAGTCCAGAATGTTTCCATATATCCTCTGCCCCGTCTATACAACCTCCGCCACTATCAACCACCTGCACAGAGTGGTACACTTGTTGTAATCAAAGAACCTATACTGACACATCATTATCACCAAAGTCCATACTTTACATTCAGGTTCACTCCTGGTGTTGTGCATTCTACGGGTTTCACCAAATGCATGTTGACATGTATCTACCATTACAGTATCACACAAAATAGTTTCATGGTCCTAAAAATTCTCTGTGCTCTACCTATTAATCCCACCCCCCCCAACTTCTGGCAACCAGTGGGTTTTTTGGTTTCGTTTTGTTTGCTTTTTCCAGTTTTGCCCTTTTCTGATTGGCTTCTTTCCCTTAGTAATATGCATTTTAGGTTCCTCCTCCCTGTCTTTTCATGGCTTCATAGTTCATTTATCTTTAGTGCTGAATAACATTCCACGGTCTGGATGTGCCCCTCTTTATCATCCATTCAGCTACTCTAAGTCATCTTGGTTGCTTCCAATTTTTGGCAATTATGCAGTTTTTGTGTAGGTATGAGGGTTTTGTTTTTTTTGTTTTTTAACTCATCTGGGTCACTACCAATGAGTGTGATTGCTGGATCACATGGTGAGATTGTTTTGTTTCATCGGGAGCTACCAACTGTCTTCCAAAGTGGTTATACCATTTTGCATTCCCACCAGCAATGCATGAGAGTTCCTGTTGCTCTACATCCTTGCCAGCATTTGACGTTGTCAGTGTTTAGGATTTGGGCCATTCTACTAGGTGTGTAGTAGCATCTCATTGTTTTAATTTGCATTTCCCTGAGGACATGAGGCGGAGCATCTTTTCATATGCTTATGTAAAAATCTGCATATTTTCTTTGGTGAGGTGTCTTATTCAAGTCTTTTGCAAGTTTTTTAAATCTGGTTTTTCATTTTCTTAACTGTTGAGTTTTAAGTGTTCCTTGTATATTTTGAATGACAGTCTTTTATCAGATATGTCTTTTGCAAATGTTTTCTCCCAGTTTGTGGCTTGTCTTCTCATTCTTCTGACAGTGTCCTTTGTAGAAAAGAAAAATTTCAACTTAATGAGGTCCAGCATATGAATTATTTCTTTCGTGGATTGTGTCTTTGATGTTGTATCTAAAAAGCCATTGCCACAAGCAAAGTCATTTAGATTCTCTTGTTATCGTTTAGTTGTTTTATAATTTTGTATTTTACATTGAGATCTATGGTCTATTTAACTTTTTGTGAAGGGTATACAATTTATGTCTAACTGTTCTTTCGCATGTGCATGTCCAATTGTTCCAGCTCCATTTGTTGAAAAGACTATCTTTTCTCCATTGTATTGTCTTTGTTCCTTTGTTAAAGATCAGTTGACTGAATCTAGAGGGTCTCTTTTGGGGCTTTCTATGCTGTTCCATTGATCTATTTGTCTACTCTTTTGTCAATACCATGCTGCCTTGATTACTGAAGCTTTACAATAAGTTGGGTAGTGTCAGTCCTCCAACTTTGTTCTTCTTCTTCATATCGTGTTGGCTATTCTGGGTCTTTTGCCTCTCCATATAAACTTTAGAATTCATTTGTTGATATCCATACAATAAAACTGGGGTTTTGACTGGGATTATGTTGAATCTATAGCTCTAGATAGAAAGAGCTGATATCTTGACAATGTTTTTTTTCAAATATTTTACTTATTTATTTGACAGAGAGAAAGAGATCACAAGCAGGCAGAGAGACAGGCAGAAAGAGAGGGGGAAGCAGGCTCCCCGCCGAGCAGAGAGCACGATGTGGGGCTTGATCCCAGGACCCTGAGATCATGACCTGAACTGAAGGCAGAGGCTTTAACCCACTGAGCCACCTAGGTGCCCCATATCTTGACAATATTGAGTCTTCCTATATGTGAAGATGGAATATCTCTCCATGTATTTAGCTCTTCTTTGATTTCTTTCATCAAAGGCTTGCAGTTTTCCTCTCACAGATATTTAATTATATTTATACCCAAGTATTTCAGTTATGTAATAATGCTAATGTAAATGATATTGTGCTTCTAATTTCAAATTCCAATTTTTTATTGCTGGTATATAAAAAACAATTTACTTTTGTATATTGACCTTGTATCCTGCAAACTTGCTATAATCGCAAATTAATCCCAGGAGCTTTTTGTTGATTCATTGGAATTTTCTACATAGACAATCGGGTCATCTTAAAAAAATTGACAGCTTTATTTCCTCCTTTCCAGTCTGTATACCTTTTATTTCTTTTTGTTTTATTGCATTAGCTAGGACTTCTAGTACAATGTCGAAAAGGAAGAGTGAGAGAGGACATCCTTGCCCTGTTCCTATAATTATATTTTTAATGATTTCATTTTATCCCTTTTTGTTGCCTCATTAGCTATAACTTTATTATTTTATAACAAAAGATTTGTAGAATACAGTCCAGCTGCAGATATCCCATTGCACACAAAGCATAAGACCATAAAGCAGTATACATCCATTTTCCCCTTCCTGGCCTTTGTGCTATTGCCATACATTTTATTTCTATAAATGTTATAATTATTGGTCATATTCTCGCTTCTTTACACGATAGGCAACTTTTGATCAGATGCACAGCCTTGTGAATTTTACCTTGTTAGTGCTAGATATTTTTGTATTCCTATAAATATTCTTGGGCTGTGTTCTGGCGCACGATTAAGTTACTTAGAAACAGTTTTATCCTTTCCAGGCTTGCTTCAAACTTTGTTGAGACCAGAGCTGCCTTTAGTCTAGGACCGATTTTGCTCGAAACCGAGGCAGTATCTTTACGCGAGCCCTACCACAAGTCCCATCAAATATGAAGTTTTCTACTCCGGCTGGGAGGAACATGAACTCTTCTGCTCCTGTCCTCGGCTCCCTTTGGGTGGTTCTGTCCAGCTGCAGCTAATTTCCTCACATGCATGTGCTGAGGGGTACTTGGCTAGACTAGAGGGAGACCCTCTGGGGGCGTCTGGCACTTTCTCCCTCTGCACACTCTAGCCACCTCGGCTCCCCAGGCCCCCATTTCCATTTGCTCAACAGGGTTCTGCCTGGCTTCCCCCTCTCTGCTTTGCAACCTAGAAAGCCTTCCAGAAGTAATCTGGATGACTGTGGGGCTAACTTCATTTGTTTCCCTCTCTCAGAGAACACTGTCTTCACTGCCTGATAAGTGTCCAACGGGTGATCATTACCCGTTCGTCCAGCTTATTCCTTGTTTCAGCCAGGAAAGCAAATCTGGTTCCTCTTAGTCTGTCTTGGTTGGAATTGGAAGTCTAAAATGGTTTTTCTTTTGTGGGTTGTGGGGGGATGGGGAGTGTAAAAAAACACTGCCTTTAAAGACACATTTTCATGAGTAAGATAAGGTCAGCCAGCTTTAGAAAATGACCTCTTTAACAGAACCCTCCTGAGCTGTCTTTTTAAAAAGGAGTTACAAACTTGTTTAAAGATTGAGAACTTGAATTCAAGTAGCATAAATCATCATTAAGATCATGTCCAAGAGATAACTGGGAAATTGAGGCCAGCCCTAACAAACCACACAGAACGGCCTCACCGGGAGGACAGACCTCCAGCAGAGAAGCGATTCTCAGATACCAATCAGCCCTGACTGATAATCAATGATTCTTCCCCAGAGACCTAGCCGGAAACACTGAAACAGCCCTCTCCTACCTCCCCTGCGGGCAGTGATGAGCTCGGAGAGCCTGTCCTTGGCCTCGAAATGGGAGAGAAGGTGATTAGCTTGGCTCATTCTACTGGCCTCTGAACACAATTAGAGCAAACCCTTCTTAGGGCTTAAGTTATATCCTCCGCGTAAATGAGGAACTTTGGGGATATGGTAACCCACTTCTAGGACCTCATGGTATTTAGTAGCTGAGGAAATGTAGCTTCCAAAGCTTCCATATGCAAATGCCTTTCATACCTGGTAAGGTAGAGGAGAATCTGAGACCTTACATCTTGACAAGTTACTCTGAGCTTACGCCATGGCTCTGGCTGCCTATTTATTAGAGAGCTACCTGAATAGTTCCTAGGGAGCCTGGGTGGCTCAGTCGGTTCCCAGGGTCCTGGGATCAGGCCCTGCACCGGGCTTCGTGCTCAAAAGGAGCCTGCTTCTCCCTCTCCCTTTGCTGCTTCCGTTGCTGTGCATTCTCTCTCTCGTCAAATAAATAAATAAAATCTTAAAAAAAAAAAAGTTCCTATTTGCACTTGGAAGGGCAATCTAGCATAATGTATAATGCACAAATTGAATGTATAAATTTAGCAGCTTTGGAGCTGAACAGACCTAAGTTCAAATCCCAACTCTGCCGCAAGTGGATGTCCCTGGATAAGGCTTATAACTTCTCTGATGATCGGTTTCATCCATTTATAAAATGATGGCAATATTCCCCATCGCAGGATGTTCTTGTGACAAGGGTTCAGGTATGATTCCTGGCATGTACTAGTCACTCAGTAACTATAATTATTATAAAGGCAGCTATCTGGAGATGAAACAGTGACCACAAGAAAGACATAGGAAGGTGGTACCTCTTCATACTTGCCAAAATGAAACGATGCCGTGCTCGAAAGTGAAGTCCATCCAAGCCTAGGACAAACTAAGAAAATCTCATTTGTATGCCCCCAAAATCAAAATTGTCAGAGACGTCCCAAGGGAGGATGGCTGTTGATGGCCCTGACGGCCCTTCCGAGGCTGTCTTTTCCAGAGATTCGGTCTTTCCAGGGACAATGCCCCACACATGAAGCCCTGGGAGCCACTCGGTGCTGAGTACAGCCTGACCTCCCTGTGTGCTGGGAAGGCCCGGATATGAAAGGCAATCGCACACTCCTTCCTCTAGAGACCTTGGCTCTAGTTCAAGGGCAAAGGTGGGTGAGCTGATAGACCTGGCAAAGGAGCTACTGGGATCTGCTGGGATGGGGCCACCCCACTAGCAGGCCAGCAGGGTGTCCCTGCGGCTGAATCTGGTCCCTGCTCTCCCACTCTGGTTGGCCCTGTAGAAGAGAGGATCAATCTGTATTTGCATTTTTCAGAGACAGGGAGCTCACTTCTGCTTTAAAACAACCACCTTGGGCACCTGGGTGGCTCAGTCGTTAAGCGTCTGCCTACAGCTCAGGTCATGATTCAAAGGTCCTGGGATCGAGCCCTGCATGGAGCTCCTTGCTCCGTGGGAAGCCTGCTTCTCCTCCCACTCCCCCTGCTTGTATTCCCTCTCTCGCTGTGTCTCTCTCTACCAGATAAATAAATAAAATCTTTAAAAATAAAATAAAAAAAAAAATAAAACAACCTTTCCTCCAAACCAAAATACACAGTCTCAGGATGGAGACAAGTAAGTGTTATGATTGGAATTCTCTCCAAGACCCTCTAACTAGCTCCCCAAAGGACAATTAATGGTTAAGTTATAAAGCATGCAAAATGCTTCATTTCTATACCTGGAGAACATAAGTTTCCCCCCCACCGAGATTTTGTATCTAAGTATGGGTCATTAAAGCTGGCCGTGTCAGCCAGCCAAGGTCCTCGGTACACATTTATGCATCAATTTCAACTCCTTTCCTTTCTTTGTTGCCTCTCCTGGCTCTTCTGATCTCTTCCTCCCGCTTCCGTCTTTTTTTTATCCTCTTCAATTTCTTTTTTACGGTAGCGACATACACTTAACATGAAATTCACCATCCTAACCAGTTTTTCAAGTGCACGGTTCAGTGGTAATAGATGCATTCACACTGCTGTGCAACCACCACCACCACCCATCCCCACCCCTCTCTTTTTTTGAATTTATTTTTTTAATTTAAATTCAATTAATTAACACATAGTGTATTAGTAGTTTTAGAGGTAGAATTTAGCGATTCATCAGTCGCATAGAACACCCAGTGCTCATTCCGTCCTGTGCCCTCCTTAATGCCCATCCCCCAGTGACCCCATCCCCCACCCGCCCCTCCAGCAACCCTCAGTTTGTTCCCTATAGTTAAGAGTCCCACCCCTCTCTTTTTATCTTGTAAAACTGAAACTGTACCCATTAAGCACTGACTCCCAGCTCCCCGCCCCACCCCCAGCAGCGCCGTCACACTTCCTGTCTTGGGGGTTCTGACAGCTCCAAGCACCCAAGTTCCTCGGTGGCATCAACCTCTTCTCCTTAAGTCAAATCTTGCTCTTTCCCTTCTACTCGTAGCCAACCCACATCTCATTCTCTCCTCCTAGAAACAGACTCTGTCCAGATTTAATGATTGTCTGTAGCTGCTAAAGGATTCTTAAAACTGTGAACAAATCATAAGAGAGTTGGACAATGATGCCCCAAAGTGCAAAGGTACAAAGGTATGTATCATAAAAATGGATTTTCCTGTCCTGTCTCTTATCCCACCATCGTTTCCACTCCTCTTCACTAGCCATTGTTAGCAGCTTGCTGTGTGTTTGTCCGGAATTGTCCTATGCCTACACGGCATTTACAGCACGGCATACTGGTTAATAATAGACATTCTGGAGCCAGGAGGCCGGAGCTTTGAACTCTGACTTCGCCATTTCGTGGGGGCGATCTTGAGCACGTTCTAAACTCTCCTTCTTTGATTTCTTCACATAAAATTGAGATAATATTAGTATCCATTTTATAGGACTGTGGTGAAGATTAGTAAGTTAATAAATGTAAAGCCCTTAGAATAACGACTTGTGTATAATAAACACTATACAGATATTATTGTTGTGCATTATTATTGTTATTATGCCTGTATTTCTATCTTTGTTACACAAATGGGATCATACCAAGTGTCCTTTGTGCAAGTGTATGTCACCTAATCAACATACCATGGATATCTTTCTTTCCTTTTTTAAGGATTTATTTATTTATTTGAGAAAGAGACAGAACGCGAGTAGGGGGAGGGGCAGAGGGACAAGCAGACTCCTTGTTGAGCAGGGGACCCCGTTCCCCCCACACGCACACACACACGCAGGCTGGACCCCAGGACCCTGAGATCACGATCTGAGCCAAAGTCAGATGCTTAAACACTTAACCAGCTGAGCCGCCCAGGTGCCCCCGCCCCATGGATATCTTTCAATATTAATTCCACCTCACTCATTGTAATGACACAATATTTGATTGTATGACTGTAAGAGTTGGAGTTATTTTTTTTTTAAGATTTTATTTATTCATTTGAGAGAGAGAGAAAGAAACAGAGAGTACAAGCAGGCGGAGAGGCAGAAGGAGAGGGAGAAACAGACTCCCCTCTGAGCAGGGAGGCCGACATGGGGCTCGATCCCCAGACCTGGAAGTCATGACCTGAGCTGAAGGCAGACGTCCAACCATCTGAGCCACCCAGGCGCTCCATGAGTTTGGGAGTTATTTTTAAATCCAGGGTACAAGAAACTAGGAGCACACGACAGCACACCCCACAATATATATCCCAATATCTTAATCTTGGCGTCCTGGGTTGTGGGCACAGGTCGGGGAGGACACATCAGACCCCGTGTTTGCTTTTGTCAGTGCTGAGCTCCCGAAGGACAGCACAGATTTCCTTCTACGCTCTAAAAGAGCGGCTGATGGCACTGTTTCACTCATAGAGGTTTGGCCTTCACGGTTGCTGTTCTTATTGATCAATTCTTGTAAGTGACCCTGTCCAAACATGGTTTTCCGGCAGGCTCTTGGAAGGGAAGTCCTCCCCTTCCTGCCCCTTCCCATGACCTGGACTGGAAAGGGCTGATCCCTCAGGGAAGGACTATGTAGAAGCTGGCAGGAAAGGAGCCTGTGAGAGCACTTGAGTGACGGAGTATCAAATAAACAAAAGGGTTGTGAGTGTGTGTGCGCGTGTGTCTGCATGAGCATGCGCGCACGTATGGACTCAAAGTCACGCCTTCTTCCCTCGCTTTCCACTCCTATCTACTCTTCTCTTACTTTCCGCTCATCTTATATCTGGGAAGCAGAGTATAAGGACAACGAAGAGCCAAGACCTGTGTCCAGAACTAAACCACAACACATACAACACAACGGGCATCTCCGGAACACAACACAACATAACGCCAAGAGGCATGAGAGTTTGGGGAATGCTCTGCTCACAGGAAATCAGTATAGTCTTTGGCTCTAGGTACCACTTTTGGGAGCCTGCCTCAACGGCCTGTCAGCTTTGGGATTTAATCTCCCTGTGTTTCACATTTGGGGTGATAAAGATATCTATTTTGTAGAGTCACTTTGAGGACTAAATGAATTATATTCATAAGGTGCCTCTACCAGTGCCTGGCACAGAATGAGCACTGAATAAATGTCAGCTGTCACCATCACTGTTTCTAAATACATCCACATATTCCTATCTCTCAACTTCAGTTTCCTTTCATGCCCATTCCTCAAATTTCATCTGTTTATATTATTATTTTTTAAGATTTTATTTATTTTTCAGAGAAGGGGAGAGAGAGAGAGAACACAAGTGGGGGAGCGGCAGGAAGGGAGTGAAGCAGGCTCCCTGTTGAGCAAGGAGCCTGATGTGGAACTCGAACCCAGGACCTTGGGATCATGACCTGAGCAGAATGCGGACGCTTAACGGACTGAGCCACCCAGGAGTCCCAAATTTCATCTGTTTAAACAGAAATCACACACACAAAAAAGCCAGTACACAGAATGTAGCAGAAAAAACTCACAATTTCTCATTTTAGACATTTTTCCCAAAAAGAGGGCCAGAGCCATTTCAGGCACCATCTGATTAGATCCTATAAGCAGGAGGCACAGAAATCCTTCTGGACTTCTGAAATCGGACGGGCGTTTATTCAACACATTCCTGTAGGGGGTAGTTTACAGAATTAAACTAACACAGCACAAGACCCAGCAGTCCGGGGACTTACCTACCTAAAAGGGCTGGCATAGGCAAGGCAAATCATTAAGGGGAGGTTAAAGTATTTAATGCCCCTGTTCTACTGAAAGCCTTTTTGCACCTACTGCTGAATGATTCACTGAGGCCAAGCCCTAATGAGGGCCTGATAACATCCACTCAGCGTGCGCGTCTTGTTTTCTAGACTTTATAACAATGACAGGCCAGTATTTTATTCTCCAGACCCATGTGTCCTGTGGGGTGTGTCTCCAAAAGAAGAGAATCCAAAAGGAATCAGAAAGATGCTGGCCATGGGGTTCTAGAAATCCAGCTGCCATCTCCCAGCTTCTGGAGGCACAAGAGCCCCATTGTGGTGGAGAAAAATGAACTGAAGCTTTTCTGAAAGCATATTTGAACTTGGACCTCCTGTGCACAGATTAGCAGCCAGCTCTCAGCCGAGGCACCCCCTCCTCTCCTCTCCGACTTTGCAAGAGAATTCAGTTCCATTTAAGTCCAGGGGACATGGCAAAAACAACACTCCAAACACCACTTCCATTTTTGGCAATGGGATCCTTCAAACCTAGACATAGCCCTGCAGCTCAGAAGTCCTTTGCATTCTCTCTGTGCCTCATACATCAGTTTCCTCTGCTCACTTCAGAGGGAAGGAATAAAGCCTGAGAAGCTGAGGCTCATTTTCTAAGTTGTTTTATAGGAGAAAGAACACCAATATCAGCAAAAAGAACAAAGTCGCTGATTTTTAACACTGGAAGGGTGTTAGCTAGCCACCGATCAACTCCTGCATTTTTCAGACGGGGAAACCAAGGCCAAAGAGGCTAAGGGCCCACGCTGCACGTCGAGAGGTATCCCCAGGACAGGCCATCTTAGGACCCCGGAGAGGCTAAGGGCCATGCCCTTGTTTCCCCTACTTATTTGCATTATTAACTTCCTATTAACCTTTGCTGATAAATTGCTATATGTACTCAGAAGGAAGCAAAAGTCTACCCTACAGAAACGTAGAGTGATTACTTTCTTTTTCTTTGAATACACTTCATCTCTCATACTCCTCCTTCTCAATGAAATGATAAGCCATTCTTCTTGTCATGTTGGCTCAAATTCTTAGAGTCAGTCATGTTTTATGTTCGCTCCCTTTCGATACATCCAGTGCTATCAGTTATCCATTTAAATATTCTCTCAAGAGACATTTATTCGTCTCCCACCACGAGCCAAGCCCTGTCGCTCTCCATTCCCTCTTCTGTCACCTCATCCCCAGGCTTTATCTCCCTCCAACGGACCAACATCTGCAAGAGCTACCTGGCTGCCTCCAGGCCAATCTCTCTTGTCCCTAATATGTCACGTGACCGGCAACTCGCCTGTCACGCCATCCTTCTGCTCCTCAACCCACGGATGACTGCTTCTTATTACCCACCAATTCAGGTCCAAATTCTTCCCTTTGGTTTTCACGTTTTCCGCAACCACCTTACTGTCCAAATTCATTTCCCCACAGGTCTCCTCTAACTCTTCTTTAGCTGGTATAATGTTACTCATCCTTCAAGGGATGGCAGCAAGGATCCTCATCGAGTTCCTCTTCCTCAGTGCCAGAGTAATGGCTTCCTCTTGGGTTACCCTCTGACACAAGAGCGCTCAGATTGCTGTCTGCGTCCCTGTGCCTCAGCTCTCTCCTCGCCTGGATGCTGAGCCGTTTGAACAACAGAAGCCATCCTTTTTCCTTTTTTGTATTCCAACGTCCAGCCGAGCGTTGGGGCTCAGTAGATTCCCACACGGAATGAATGACTAGCTCCTCGCACAGTACTGAGCTCTCTGCGGGCGCTCAAGGAAGACTCGCTGAGCTCCCGAAGGCAATCTGACGTCAGAGCTCACCTTCCGGCATTGTAGGCAGGTACGTCAATGGGCTTATGACACAAAAAACAAATTCTTAAGAGCATTGTTGCTAAAAGGGGAAACTTCCCTCGGTAACAGAGGCCAAAGAGGCTTCAAGTCTAAGTAGCACTTTGAAAATTGTCCCTGGGGCAAGCTGTCCTAGGACACCAGAGAGTTCTCCTTCCTTTAAGAGGAACCTTCCCTTTTTGACATGTGACTTCAAAGAATTAGAAAGAAGGTAGTTTGAACTCATTTGGAAATGCTAGGGAATACAGAGATTATGTTTCTGAGGGAAACAATCCTACTTTACCAAAACTAAGCAAGACATATCTAATCCGGAATTAATAAACTTTAAGGAAAATTAAAACAATATAATTAGCAACATGAAACACACAGGGGCCATGGTAACCAGGATTGAAATAGATGTGATTTTTTTTTTTTTTAAACTCTATGCCTAAGGTGGAGCTTGAACTCATGACCCTGAAATCAAGAGTTGTGTGCTCTACCACTGAGCCAGCCAGGTACCCAAAATAGATGTGATCTTTTTTGCTGGACCATTTTAATTAGTATTCATTCATTCAAGCTGATTCCCCCCCCCCCACCCCGTGTCCTTACTACCAGAATGGGGCTTCTCGTTTTCTTTAAGTCCTCTCTCTAAATATCTAATGGCATTTAAAATTAAAGACCGCTTATTTGCTATTTGTCAGCTCATATGGCATTTTCACAATTTTTTAAAGAATGTTTGCATCACACAATTGAGCATATCAGGATGATGTCATTGGATACCAGTCATTAAAAATGCACTTCCTATGATATGCAGACAACTACAGAAATTTCACTGAAAAACACAGTGTGTTCTTCTGGATAAGATATTGTATCAAACATTTATCAATTATATATTACAGACAAGATACCGTGCAGAAAACTATGTTATACCCCAGCGACTCCTTGCTCTCAAGTTTACTAAATACAGGAGGAGGATTAGCATTGGGAAGTTCATCACCCACACCTTTCGCATGGCTACACAAACTGTGTAGTTCAAGTGCTTTATCAGGTTCATTGCTTGGACACGCCATGTCTGTGTTTGACTAATGGTTCTGAGCAGGGCGTGAGCCGGAAGTTCCTGATGAGCTTGTGTCTCCTGCTATGGCTGCTGAATCGGCCCTCCCGGCATCCGGCCCCACATCGTGGGCACCCACTACTACATATTGTGCCCTAAATGCATTTGGTTCGTCTTTGAAGTCCCGGAAACCAAGCACACAGAATCTCCTTTGGGTTTAGAGCCATACTGTCTACAAAATAATTGCGACTTCTGCAATCCTTGGAATGCATTTGGGGAAACAGTCTCAAGAATTAAAGAGCTAAGGTTGAGGAAAGCATGTTTCCATCTCAGTGCACTGAAGAATAAAAAGGTTCCCAGGACCTCTGGCATTCCTCCAGGAAAGGACTGCCGCATCACAGAGGAACTGGATTTTTGCCTGGTAGCCTTTGGAATGACCTAAACTTTTTATACTTACTCAAATAGATGCCCTGCATACTGATCTGGCAACCGGAGAATTTTCCCAATCTATGATATCAAAGTCATCTGATACTTATATTCCTCTGCAAAATTTTATATATTCTACATTCCAAGGAGCCTGATCCCCAGGAACAATAGGAGAGAATTTTTCCCACTTGGGCCTCCATTTGCCAATGGCAGTGATATTCCACCTTAGCAACAGGCACTTGCCTTAGAGACACAAAATTCCTTTCGGTTCTGTCGAATTAACTTTAACAGATGTAATCTATGTGCCAAAGATTGTGTGTAGCCACTGGAAGTTAAATAAAAAAAGGAGAAGATCTGGTCTCTGATCTGGAAGAACTTCTATGTAAGTACTGTATAATATAATGTCTTAACCAAGCAGCATAGACTTGGGACCACTGGAACTCAGAAGAGAGGGTTGTTAGCCCAGCATGGCAGTTTGGGAAAAGCTTCTTGAAAAAGATGGCATATAACCTAATTTCTAAAGGAAGAATAATATAATAAATAGAAATTATAACCTAATTTCTAAAGGAAGAATAAGGAGGAGTCACTCCCAAAAAGTAGGAAGGGTGCTTTTGGCAGATGGAACAGTGTAAGCAAAGGTCCAGCGGTAGAGGGAGATGGACTGTGATAAGAAATGCAAGCAGTTAGGCGAAAGAAGCACAAGGTGGAAGGTGGGGACAGAGGTGAGACAAGGAAGGGTAAACCTATAGAAGATAGGATGTGGACAGCCTTGAATGGCCTGTTGAGGAGTTTGGACTGTATTCAGCACACGGTGAGGACCCATTGATGTGTTTTGCTTTGTTTATGTAGGCAGCTGTTTGGGTAGATAACATTTTATTAAATTTGCCTTTTAGTGTTTTATTATCATGAAATTAATACTCATTTATTTAAAAAAAAAAAAACTAGGACCTACAACCCCAAAT
>CM052900.1:81974357-81998290 GCA_028534135.1 Potos flavus | reverse complement strand
CCCCCCCCCCCCCCCCCGCCCCAGGCAAAAGTCAGGCAGAGGCTCTTGTAGACCAATACAAAACATTTGAGTTTCTCAGGCTTGGGGTTCCTTGGTTGAGAAAGCAAGCCATGGAGAATACAGCATTCACTCTGCATCACCTCTATGAGACCCAAGGAACAAGGAGAATGGATGCGAAACTGAAACTCATGCTGTTTGTTGTGCCACAAATAATAAAGTCCTTTGTCTATGACTCAGGAGTCTTGTATCTTCTGCCAACATCCTCACAAGGGGCTAACTCTGTTGATTGTGGGTAGGGTAAAATCAGACCCTTCACAATTTTTGATAACTTCCATCCAGTATGCTGTTACAAAGGTATCTTCCTGAAACCTAATTTCTACCTAGACATCTAAATTTCTTTATCTGGTTTTTAGGCTCCTCCATACCTCTCCAACTGAATTGTTCATCTCTTCCTGAGGAAGGCCTACTTCATGGGCCAGGATTTTTAAAACATACAGTATCATGCTCATTTCTACTTCTGACATTGGGTTCTTATCTCCCCTGCTTTGGAATTCCTCCCTCTTTCCCTTTTCTCTTAGTCAGTTCAAATCTATTTCTGAAGACCTGTTTCAAGTCCCAACACTGGCAGGAAAAATCCCCATTGATCATCTTTCTTCTGTGAACATCTATAGTACTTAAGAATGTGCACACATAACATAGAATTTGAGTACATATTATTGTCTAATAGTGTTTTTTAAAGATTCCATGTGGGTATGCATTGCCGCCTCATTCTGATTGTAAGCAGGAAGCTGGGCACAAGGCAGAAACTGAATGTGACTGACTGAAGGGGGTAAGTGCATGTGCACTGAAGCCAGAGATCCCAGATCCAAATACCTACTACTTCATGGCTTCGTGACCTTGGGCATATTATTTAACTTTTTTATGTCTCAGTTTCTTCATCTTTAAAGTGGGAATAATGATTGGGGTGCCTGGGTGGCTCAGTCATTGGGTGTCCACTCTTGATTTCAGCTCGGGTCCTAGTCTCAGGGTCGTGGGATTGAGCCCCAAGTCTGGCTCCGAGCTGGGTGTGGAGCCTGTCTGAGATTCTCTCCCTTTTCCTCTGCCCCTCCCCCCATACTCTCTCTCTCAGAAAAAAGAAGGGATAATGATCATGATAATACCTATCTCATAGACCTGCTGTAAGAATTAACATAATACTCATAAAACATAAATCAAAGATCAAGTTAGAAACGTCACAGAATTTAGTGCTGTGGAAACCCATGGAGGTGTATAGTGTAACAGAGGATTTCACATCTGGGAAATCTTTCTGCTATAGACCACCAGGTAAAATTTAACAAGCCTTCTGTTTCACAAGAAAATGAAGAAGATATTCAAAGGTCAAAGATGAAACCACAGCACAAACTCAGAGAGGAGGGTGAATGTTAAAGTGAGGGGCTGTTCTAGAAAGTCTGCTGATACACAGTAATCTAGAGCATTTGTTCTAATGACCACTGGGAGGCAGCACAGTAAGTCTGGAGTCCAAGTGAGTTCAAGAGTAAGATTAGAGACCTAAATATTTCTCCGGGATTGCAAAGGATTACGCATTCAGTGAATAGTTAAAAGAGACACACACATACCTCCCAAAAGAATATAGTAAGAAATAATAATGTCCATTGAGGTATTTGGTACAGGATCCAAAGTCTCCTTTGTGAATTTTCAACCACACGTGAGACCCCAGATAAGTTTGGGGCCTGAATTCAGATTTCCTTCATGTTCCAAAAACAAGTCAAAAATTCAGTCCAAGTGGTCCAAGATTGGTAGTACCCAAGCATCTGGCAAAAGAAACCACAAATTCTGTCCGCTCAGGCCTCTAAGAACTCCTACAGAGTTCCAAAGAATGTTAGCTCACAATCAAAAATCATAAAATACATGAGGACACCAAATCCCCTGAGAGACACAGAAACAACACATAGGGGGAAAATTACCTTTCAAGACTTTAAGTATAGGTAGCAGTGGTTACAGAATACTAAATAAGTTTATATAGTATGTTTATAAAATAGGAGAATTAACTAAAAGTGTAAGAATAAGAGACTAAAAATTGATCAGACATATGTAGAAAAGAACTAAATAGACCTTCCAAAAATGAAACAAATGTAATAATTGAATTTAAAACTCAGTGGACAGATTAAATAGTAGACTGACCCAGAAGAAGAATTTGTAAATTGAAAAACAAAGCTGAAAAAAATATACAGAATTAATATCACAAAGATAATGGAGACAAAGAAAGATTAAGAAACATGAAGGACAAAACAAACAAACCGAAAAAACCCATAAAGGACAAAGTAAGAAAGCTAAATCTGTGTCTATTCAGCTTTCCAAAAGAGAGACTAGAAAAGAAGGAAAAGAGGCAATATTTCATGAAATAATGATCTTTTCAAAAAATGGTGTTGTGTTGCAAAAAAGTGAAGTTGGACTCTTACCTTATCCCATACACAAAAATTAACTTAGAGTGGATCAAAACTCTAAATGGAAGAGCTAAAAGTACAAAACTCTTGTAAGAAAACACGGGGGAAAATCTTCATGCCATTGGATTTGGCAGTGATATCTTGGATATGACACCAAAAACAGGCAATAAAAGAGAAAACAAATAAATTGGACTATATCAAAACTTTAAACTTTCCTGCATCAAAGGATACCATCAATAGAGTAAAAAAGCAAACCATGGAATGGGTTATCCCATTCCTAATCCTATATCTGTATCCTATATCTAATAAGGAATTAATATCTAGCATAGATAAGAAAGTCTTACAACTCAGCAACAAAAAACCCGCTATTAAAAAATGGACAAAGAACTTGAATAGACATTTGTCCAAGGATATACAAATGGTCAATAAGCATATGAAAAGATGGTCGATATCACTAATCATTTGGAAAACGTGAACCAAAACCAAAATGAGATACCACATGATACCCATTAGGAAGGATATTATCAAAAAAGAAAACCCAACCAACCAACCAATCACAACTGATTATCGATGTGGAAAAATCGGATTCTTTATTCATTGCTTGTAGGAATGTAATGTGGTGGAACCACTGTGGAAAATAGTATAGTGGTGCCTCAAAAAATCAAAAACAGAGTGGTGCCTGGGTGCTTTGTCAGTTAAGCGTCTGGCTTAAGCTCAGGTCATGATCCCAGGGTCCTGGGATCGAGCCCCACATGGGGCTCTCCGTTCAGTGGGGAGCCTGCTTCTCCCTCTCCCTCCACCTTTCTCTTGCTCTCTCTCAAATAAATAAATAAAAATCTTTTTTAAAAATCAAAATCAGAATTATATGATCCAGCAATTCCATTTCTGGGTCTATAGCCAAAAGAATTGAAAGCAAGGACTCAAATAGATGTTTGTTCACCCATGTTCATAGAGGCATTATTCACAATAGCCCAAAGACGGAAATACAATCCAAGTGCCCATCAATGGATGGATAGATAAACAAAATGTGGTATGTACAGACAATGGAGTATTATATTATTCAGCTTTACATATGAAGGAAATTCTGACACCTGCTACAATATGAAGGAATCTTGAGGACATTATGCTAAGTGAAATAAGGCAGTCCTGAAAGGACAAATACTGTATGACTCCATTTCTATGAGGTACCTAGCGTAGTCTCATTTGAAGGGACAGAAAATAGTATTGTGATTGTCAGGGGCTGGGGGAAGGAAGAGTTAGGGTTTAATGAGTACAGAATTTCAGAAAATAAAAAATGTCCTGGAGCTGGATGGTAGTTATGGTCACACAACGATGGGAATATACTTAGTGCTACTGAATTATACACTTAAAAATAGTTAAAATGGCAAATTTTGTTAGGTATATTTTACCATAATTTTTTTAAACTTGAAAAAAATGATAAGGGTAGATCATTTTCCAGAACCGATAAAGACACAAATGTTCAACCTAGGCGATCACAATGAATCCCTTGTAAAAGAAATACAAATCTAGACACATTGAGGTAAAACCGCAGATTAACGGAGAGAAAAATGGTAAAACTAGCCAAAGCGAAAAGGTATCAGCTACAGAGGAATGATATTTACACTGATGACTGATTTCTCAACACCATGCTGAAAGGCAAAATAGAGAAGTGTAATGTCTTCCAAAGGCTGAGAGGAAAACTAATGCTGCCTGACAATGTATGCCTTATTTTAAAAATCTTACAAAGATAGGAAAAATATTCCCCACATCACTCTGAACATAACTAAAAATAGCACATTTAGCATTTCAGTGTAGTTTGTTATGTGTCTGACTCCTGCACCAGAATATAAATAACGTCAAGAACTATGTCTCAGGGGCGCCTGGGTGGCTCAGTCGGTTAAGCATCCGACTCTTTATTTTGGCTCAGCTCATGATCTCAGATCGAGCCCCAGGTCAGTCTCTGTGCTCAGCAAGGAGTGGGCTTAAGATTCCCTCTCCCTCTGTGCCTCTCTACCCCTTCCCCATGCTTGCACACACTCTTTTTCTCTCTCTCTCAAAAAAAAAAAAAAAAAAAAGACAAAGATGTGTCTCATCTTCGATTTGTACAATGTAGCACAGAGCTCAGTAGTTTAAGAACTGTTGCTTGTGTGCATAAGTTAAGCAAATAACAAATAAATAAAATGCTAATCATTTTTGGTGATGTATAATAAATAAGACACCTACCTTCATGTCCATTAAATTCTTTGAACAAAATCAAGACACGTGGTGTGAAAATGGGGCAGAGGCTTTGAAATTGGGAAACGGCCTCAAAACTATGCTGCCTCAGGGCACCTGGGTGGCTTAGTCAGTTAAATGGCCAGCTGCGGTCACTTGGTTTTGGCTCAGGTCATGATCTTGGGGTCCTGGGATCGAGCCCCGTGACGGGCTCCACGTTAACCGGGAGTCTGCTTCAGGATTTGCTCTCTCCCTCTGCCCCTCCCCCTACGTGTGCTCTATTTGTCTTTCAAGGAAATAAATCTAAAAAATATATTAAAAAATAAAACTGAAAAAATCGTGCTGCCTCATGTTCATGTCCCATAACCATCCCATCAACCAGACCTGTCAGGACTAATATCACCAATCTCCCCTTCCTCTACGCAAACCCACTGCCATATTTCAAGTGAAATTTATCACTTGTCAACCCAAGAAAATAAAGCGCTTTTCTATTACTGTATAAGTTTCTGCCTGGGTCAGGAAGCCATACCCTTTTGGTTCCTATTGATAGGCTGGGAGCTTACACCCAAAAATGGCCTTGAGTTACTGTTTGCTTCCTTTGCTTTACTTCCAGTTCTTAATCAAGCATTTTGGCAAAACCATTCTAATACCTAGTGTTGTGCTAGTAGCTATTGTTCAGAGGGTACCATTGATTGGGCTCTTACCATGTACTAGGTACTGGGTTAGGAACTTTAGATGCATTATCTCCTAATTCTCACTGCACTTTACAAATGACATCGTAATGTCAATATCATGGGTGAGAAGATTAATGCTTAAAGGGATTGCATAATCTACCCAAAGCCCTACACTGCAAGTAAGTAGCAAAGCCAAGATTTAAACCCAGGACTGAATGACTCTGAAGTCTGTACTCTTAACAACAAGCAGCTTACAGTGTATCTGGGGAGATAAGAAATTCACATATGAAATCATTGGAAAACAGTATTTGTTGAAAGGCCAAATACAGCTCCTTAAGTCACAGATTAGATCAGATTTGTTTTTTCTGAACCCCGAGGGACATTCAAGAGGAAAGGCTCTGAGTTTTATAACAAAATAAAAGTTTACAAGACCCCTGAGTTGTATACAATCGATAAACTCAATAACTGCCTGTGGAGGGTGGGCAGACCAGAGAACCCATGGGAAAACGCCCACGGTGCCAATCACGTGTATCTCTCTGAGATGTAACAGCTTCCAGAGCACTTTTGCAGATCTTCACGACAACCCTGGGAGATACAAATTACCTCCGTTCCACAAATGAGTTCAAAGCGCTGAATGAGTGGCCCGTCCCACGTCACCGTGTCATGTTCCAGAGTGGTCCGTATACAGACCGAGACCTAGATCTTTGCCTCCAGCCCTTACATTTTCTGCTCGCTGTCACTCAGGACGGGGCAGCCCAACATCCGGTCTGACTGCTTTTCCCAGAAGCTTCCCTACCTGGCGTCTTTCTATTCTGTGCATCCTGCTGGATCCCTTCCATCAGTCCAACTGGTGATCTCCTTTACCAACTGCCGTGGAAGCTTCCAGCAACCACATTCCACCCATCCAACCCCTCTGCCTTTGGAGGATCAGGGGTCCCTTGGTCCTGGGGTCAGAGAATCAGACATCCTCGTGACGCCTCAGTCTGCTAAAACAGATAATTATTCTTTTCCTCCTACAGCAACTTTTACACCATAAACCAAGCAAAAGCTGGTTGTTGGGTAACTTTCCAAAGGACATTTTGAAACTCGAAGTGGGAGAAATATTGAAATTTCTGGAACTCTGCTTCTGAGTGCCTTGTTATCTTTTGTCTTTGCCTAAGTTCCCCTGTGATCGACAGTCTAACCTTCCTGCGATCCGCAAGTATTTATTGAGCTCCCATGGGGTGCCGGGGACTGTTCTAGGTTCCAGAAATACATCAGCAGACAACATAGGAAAGTGTTTGCTCTCACGAAACCTGCACTCTAGTCAACAGCATGCCAGGTGGTGATGGGCACTGTTATGAGAAACAAAGTTCAGGGGTTAGGAAATGACTGGCAGAATGGGGCCTATTTCTGAAATCGTGGCCGGAAAAAGCAGCTTCGATGAGGTGCTTGAATGTTCTGAGATAGCAAGGGAAGTTCATTGGCTCTGCAGGGGAAAGGCCCTCCGGACTCAGGAAACATAGCGCTGAGGGCCTGAGATTAGCACATCAGCAGGGCCTCCAGGAATGGCCGAGAGCCAGGGTGGCTGCAGCCGAGTGAACAAGGGGAGGGGAGTAGGAAGCAAGGCCCAAGAGTGGGCCAGGGACCAGATTCTGTAGCAGTCTGAAGGCCCAGAGAAGATCATGGCTGTTCCGGCGTCCAGTCTCGTTCAAGCAAACACCCTGAGCAGCTGTTGGAGGCCAGGATGGCCGGGTGCTAAAAATACAAAGATGAATAAGATGAAATCCCCACTGTCAAGAGGCATAGAGTCTAAAGGAAAACAGAGGCAAGTAAGCAGGCAGCTCTATCCTGATGCAATAGGGACTATGATGGGGTTAAGCACAAAATCCTGTAGCAATATAGCGGCGGGGGAGGGGGGGCGCCCAGCTCAAGCCGGGATGCCAGGGAAACTGACTTCTGAATCGTGTTAATACGCCGGCCACTCAAGTGTGACCAGCGTGACTGAGGAAATGGACTTCTTTTATTTTATTTATTTGACAGAGAGAGAGAGATCACAAGTAGGCAGAGAGAGAGGGGGAAAGCCGGCTCCCTGCTGAGCAGAGAGCCCGATTTGGGGCTCGATCCCAGGACCCTGAGATCACGACCTGAGCCGAAGGCAGAGGCTTTAACCCACTGAGCCACGCAGGCGCCCCAGGAAATGGACTTCTAACTTGACTAAATTTTCATGAATTTAAATGTAAAAACGGAAGCAGTGTGAAACACTGCCCTATGAAACACAACTCCATTGTGTTGGTGGGACCACGTTCTATCCTTGGATTTACGTCCCGGACGCTAGTACCGAGCTGGCGTGTTCGCCTACTTTCAACTTTTTTTAAAAATGTGGCTGCTTGAAAATTTACAATGCAGTAAACAGGTGGCTCATGCAGTATTTGTATTGGAGATCGTGAATCTAAACTGAAAGTGGGAGAGATGAGTCAGGGCAAAGCAGAAGCAGAAGCCTCCAGGCAGAGGGCCCACGTGTTCCAGAGCCAGATGGTAGCGAGAGCTTGGCACCTTCGAGGAATTAGGAGTAACTCATTGTGACAGGCGCTGAGATGCCATCGAAGAACGGGGGAGACGGGAGGGCATGCCAGGTCCTGAGGGCATGGCGGCCAGGTCCTGAGTGCTTGGGCTACAGTACCACAGAATCTGAGCTTCAAGTTGAGGGTTGCAGGTGGCTACCAAGGGATCTGGGCATGGAAGCTCCCTGACCAGCTTGGAACTATGGAAAAGGTCACTCTGGTTACCATGTGAAGGATGAATTGAAGGGGACAAGAATGGAAGGAGGAAGAGCAGTTAGTGCCGGTCGCGTAATCAGGCAGGAGACCAAGACAGGGATGGCGGAGGCAAAGACAGAAGTGGACTAATGTAGGACACTGAAGAGAAGTCAGGTTGGCTAGATTCTCCATCGAGCAAGCATGAGGGGCAAAGGACTACTGCCCTCACGGCTGAGTGTCCAGGCAAATGACTGAGCCCCTCGAGGAATGCCAGGTATGAGGGCTGAACCTTCTGGCTATGCTTCCCCCCTCGACCACGACGATGAATAATTGTTAGTGGGAAGAAAACTCTCCTGGAATCGCACTCAGGGCATCTGACTTTGCCTTTAATGAATACGATTTTTGGAAGTCGGTGCATTCTATGCTTCTAGGCTCACAGCTCAAGTATTTTCATTTCCTTTGATCAAAAGATGGCTGAGGGACAAGATTATAGCTCTCAAAAATAGTCTTGGAAAGAGACCCGTATTGTGAGGTGCATCCCTCCCTTCCGGTGGCCAACAGGGAAGGGAAAAAATATTAAATATAGCAGAGAGCTACACCTCCCCTTAGCAACCCAGGGACACACCCAGGTTCTGTGGAGCCCAAAATTTATATAGATTTTTTTGAGGGGTGGGATCTCTTTAAAGAAAAGAATACCAAATTATGACTTCGAAACTGCCAGGTAGGTCCTCCTGTAAATGAGGGGCCCTGATGCTTAAGCTTCATTAGCTCCATGGTATACCTGCTTCAGTATCAACAGCTTTCGGACGCCATTTTGTTCACCCGTCAGATGTTTATCAAATACCTAATGTGTTACGGGCAATGAGCAGGGCGCTAGGGATATAAACAGAATGAGACACAGGCTCTACCCTCAAGAAATCCACCCTTTGGGGGGGGGAGTGGTCATCATAGCAGTGTTTCAGGTTTGCAAGGATATAAAGTCTAGCCAGCAGGTATCGTGGGTGCAGAGAAAAGAGACTCCTGACTCACCTGAGGGAAGGGTGGTCTGGGTGTCTTCCTGGGGAGTGTGGGTAATATTTTGGGTCCAGTGAAGCTGCAAAATTTGTCAACCAAAAGTAGAAGGGTCTCCAATGGCAAACTCAGTCTCATTAAAAGACTCATCACTGCCCAGATGAATGGTTAACTAAGAACTTGAGATCCTCCCCTCGAGATAAAATGACAACCCTGTTATGAACTGAACTGGGTCCTCCCGAAATTCATGTGTTAAAGCCCTAACCCTCAATTGGGACTACACTTGGAGATAGGGCCTTTAAGGAGGTAATTAAGGTTTCATGAGGTCAAAAGCGGGGGGCCTTGATCTGATAGGACTGATATTCTCATAACGAAGAGACACTATCAAAAGGAAAAAAGAAAAATAAATAAATTGTTTAAAAAAGAAAAATAAATAAACTGTTTAAAAAAGAAAAATAACAGTGAAAAAAGTAAAAATTTAAAAAAGGATTAAAATTAATTAATTTAAAAAATTTTAAAAACGGAGATACTAGATCCATCTCTCTCTCTCTCTCTCTCTCCCCCCTACCTCCTTTCTTCTTGCTTTCCCTCTTTCTCTGGCAAATCAGGAAGAGAAGCCTCACCAGAAACTGAATTTTCCTATACTTTCTTCTTGGAAATGTGGCCTCCATAACTGGGAGGTTTAAGAAGGTTTAGAAGGTCTACGCTGCCCAGTCTGTGGTACTTTGTCATGGCAGCCTGAGCAGACAATATAGACCTCTAGAGCCTCGTGGTCTGTTTCTCACTCTGCCAGGTCTCTGGACAAGAGAACCAGGAAGTGCTGCCTTTGCTGTACCTCCCTCCATATTCCCGGGGGAAATGCAAGAACTATGGCTGGTGTCCCCTCGCCCCCTCGGGCTCTACCCCTTCTTCCTGACAGCTTAGCCTCTCTAGAGTTTTAGGATCATTCCCCCAAGGGTCATGTTCATAGCTAGCGAATGATTCGCTGCTCGTGGATTAAAGGAGGTAGCCTAATAGTGCCTAGCGATACTTAGCAATAGCCCAGGTTGGCCACTGTCTAAGGTCCGGGACCTCGAGCAAATCAAGTCCTGACTCTCAACTGTAAAATGAGGGGTGGGCTAAGTTATCCCTAAGCTCCCAGATTTTAAGCTGTATTTTTCCAGGGTTCACTTTCAAGGGACTCTAAGGCCTGAAATGTCTCCAGGTCCCACAGAAAGGAATCATTCTCTAAGGTGGGGAAGTACTTCTGGCCAAGAGGCAGTATTCAAATCAGACTTGGATTCACAGGTGACTCTGCTACCTACTCGAAAGTCTTGGAGTCCCCTACTTTTCGTCACTTTCGGTGCCACGAATGTATTTTGGGAGGTGGGAATTCGGAGGTCTCTCTGGAAGGTTCTGATTAACAAGAAATATTAGTGTCTTTTCCCAGTTAGAGAAGGAGCCTCTGTGATGTTCCTTCCACTTAGAAAAAATATAAAAACCAAGCATAAAATGTCGGGGAGGAAACTGCTGAGTGCTGTGTCCTGAGCGTGTGATGTGAGGAAGCTTCTTAATTTCCCAGAGGACACGCGAATGTTTGCCAACCTAACCTTCATTTTGACAGGGAGATTCAAATGCTGTATGAGCAAACAATGGCTAGCCCCCGGCTCTCGCATCATTGCTGTGTTGTGGCTGGTCAGTGTGGCCAGCTCTTCAGAGGCAGGCTGCAAAACCACGGGCCTCGTGGAGGGAGGAGCCATCCCCTGCCCCTTGCTTTTCTCTTCTAGACCTATAGTCGCGCAGCCTAGAATGTACATAAATTGAAACCCTACTGAAGTTGAAAGGGACTCCAAGGTCAAATGAAGACCCAGTGAGTTACAGCAGTTCACTCACTGGGCTCTTATCAAAATGGCTTTGAATTGTGCATTTTTTCATGCGCATCCAAACCCCCGTTGATTGTAAACTTGAACGACCACCCATTACTTTTGGGTCTCCTTTGTGCTTAGTATGTTCATTGCTCGGTAATGTTTCCTGACACTGAATATGTGGGAGTTTTCCCATAATGCTCCACTTCTTCAGCAGCAACCAACCGGGGCTCCAAAGATTCAGTGCTGACGCTCAGTACTGGAGTTAGCATCGGACCCCCTAGGTTAAGGGTATAGCTGTGTCCACTTCAGAGGCCAGCTGAAAATGGGGTGCTCAGGCTACCCACACTTATGCTTAGTGAGCTACAAGTTCAGGGGTTCCCACACCACCCCCCTACTAGTTCCATAATCCGCTAGGACAACTCATAGAATTCGGGAAAGCACTCTGCTTAGATTTATCAGTTTATTACAAAGGATGTAACTCAGGAACAGCCAAATGGAAGAGACACGTAAGGCAAGGTATGAGGAGGTTGGGGGTGGAGGGGAGCTTCCCGCCCACTCTGGGCACGTCACCCTCCCAACACATCAGCGTGTTCACCAACCTGAAAAACCCTGGGTCCCCGTCTCCAGCCCTCTCCTCTCCCTGGTGGTTCAGGAAGTAGGGCTAAAAATTGTGGACCAACCTTCATCCTGAAGCTATCTAGAGGTCCCACCCTGCGTCGACTCGTCAGCGAAAACATAGGTAAGGTCCAAAGGGGCTCTTTAGGAATAACAAAAGACATTCCTATCCCTCAGGAAATTCCAAAGGTTTTAGGAATCTGAGACAAAGACTAAATATATTTTTTATTATACCACAATTGCACACAGTAGGCCCTTAGTTAAACACGTATCAATCAATTCCTTGACTAACGCGGACCGCAAGAAGCACAATTAGGGACTGAACATGGCTAGGGGATCCCCTTTCCTTGAAATCGGGAAGATAATAGGACACCCTTGTTTTTGTGACAGTCCCAATTTTTTCTGCCTGTCCCAATTCCATTTATAACCCTGAATTCGGTGAAAGAATAGATAAAATAGCGTTCATTTTGGCGATTTGTTTTTGTTGCTGTTATTTAGGAGTTCCCATAGATGTAACTAATTATGAGGCTCCCCGAACTAGTCCTTACTCCCTGACCCCTTGGATGGAGCGTTGAGCGCGAACAGAATGACGAAAAGCAATGGCTGGAGGATAGTGCGCTCAGCACCCCTGCAGCGAGGGGTCCACCATTGCCATATTGCAGGAGGTTGCCAGAAGCCTCATCTAAACGAGTCGCCAAGAGACGGTGAGCCAGAGATGCACCAGCACCGGGGAAGGAGCGAAGCAGGTCAGCAGGGCTGTGCTGAGATGATCAATTATGCAATAGGATTTGGCTGCCTTTCAGAAACTCTTTCCCCACATTCCAAGGGCTCTAGCTAAACAGTTTAGACAGGGCAGCGCTTCCTGTTCTCCCCAAGAAGGCCGACTCAAGAGAGGGTGTCCCGGGCACCCACAGCTCCCCACCGTTAGATTTTCACACATGCTGTTAGCCGAAATGGAGAGATTATCCAAGGAGAGGCGGCGGGGTTTTTGGAACTTGGGGATTCGTAAGTCCTGAGCAGAGGAATCTCAAGATGTTATTGTGTTCATTCACAGAGCTCCTGCTTACATCGAGAATAGCCATGTTGAGATGTCCCCTGCATCCCCTGGGTCAGTTCCCATCGGAGGAGGCAGTGGGCTGCCACAGATTATTTCTACTTCAGCTACTAGGGAGCCACCCCGGGGTGAAGCTGAAGCTTCATTGGCCCACCAGTCCTTCTCGATTTGGAAAGTGGGTTCCATTATGTGATGTCTCCTCCTTACTCATCCTCTGTCCCAGCAGGGCACAAGTTGGGGAATAGGAGGGTGACCAACGATGATGGTTTGCCCGAGACAGAAGAGGTTCCCTGGGGGGACACAGGTCTCTCAACGCTAAAACCAGGAAAGTTCCAGTTCCAGGCAAACTAAGATGAGGTGGCCATGGTAGGAAATGGCCAGGAGTGCCCTGAAACAATTATAGTCCCAGATAGGTGGTGATGAAGCTAGATTCTGAGCCCAGTTTTGTTTGGAAGGTTGCTGTATTATTCACTTGAATTTGGTGATAAATAATGGTATGAAGCTACACAAAAATGGATCTCTACACCAGTAGAAGGGGGAAGCACATAGACTCTAGAATAGAAAATAATCCACAAAAATGTAAAAGTTTATGAGACCAAAACCCATGATTTCTGCATCCCTATCACATATGACACTGCATGGCACATAGTAGATATCTAGTAAATATTTGCTAAACAGATGAGTAAACAAACTCGTGAATAAACAAACAATTTCCCTTCCGGCTCTATCATTACTAACTGTGTGACATCAATCAGTTAATGAACTGTTTAAGCCTCTGTTTCTTCATCTGTAAAATGGGGATGATAATAATTAGCCATTTTATCGTCATTACGATCTGAACTGTGTCTTGCCAAAACTTATATGGGGTCTTAACCCCTAGTACCTCACACTGTAACCATATTTGGAGATAAGGCCTTTAAAGAGGTAATTAAGGGGCGCCTGGGTGGCTCAGTGGGTTAAGCCTCTGCCTTCGGCTCAGGTCATGATCCCAGGGTCTTGGGATCGAGCCCCGCATCGGGCTCTCTGCTCAGCAGGGAGCCTGCTTCCCCCTCTCTCTCTGCCTGCCTCTCTGCCTGCTTGTGATGTCTCTCTCTCTGTCAAATAAAAATAAATAAAATCTTTAAAAAATAAAATAAAATAAAGAGGTAATTAAGTTAAAATGAAGCCATCTGGGGCACCTGGGTGGCTCAGTCGGTTAAGCGTCTGCCTTCGGCTCAGGTCATGATTCCAGGGTCCTCAGGTCGAGCCCCGCATCGGGCTCCCTGCTCAGTGGGGAGTCTGCTTCCCCCTCCGCCTGCCGCTTCCCCTTCTTGTGTTCCATCTCTCTCTCTCTCTCTTACCAATAAATAAATAAAATCTTTTAAAAAATTGGAGCCATCAGGGTGGGCCCTAATCTGATCTGAATTTCTAAGAGGAAATTCGAACACACAGAGAGAGACACAGGACACAGGCCTACACAGAGGAAAGACCACATGAAGACACAATGAGAAGTCCCTACAAGCCAAAGAGAGAGGTCTTTGAAGAAGCCAAATCTGCTGACCCCTACATCCTGGACTTCTAGCCTCCAGAACTGTGAGAAAATAAATTCCTGTTTTACCAGCCACCCAGTCTGGGGGACTTCATTATGGCAGCCTGATACTAATACAATCATAATTAAGCAAAATAACACCATATACATCACCTAACACACGCATGCTCAGTAAATACTTCTCGTTCTTGTCACATATAAAAATATCTGGGCAGGGCTCTGGAAAAGTATATAATAAGTGCAAAACTATACAGAAGGGATAAGTAAAGTTATCGCCCACGCAGGGCGATCTCGGGGGAACAGAGACAACGGACCCCATCCTGTGTACTGACTGACCACCGCACTGGGATCATGGGAGGGTCTGTGTCTGTCAACGACGCGGTAGCCCAGAGCTTCTCGAACCTTAAGGCACACATGAATCACCCGAGGATCTTGTCAAAATGCAGATTCTGATGGTGGGTCTGGGTGGGACCTGTGAGTGGACACGTCTAACAAGCTCCAAGCTGATTCTCGCCCTCCCGGTCAGAGGATCCCACCGAGCAACACTGAAGAAGTACATTGTTTGGTCCAGAGGGGAGTTATAAACTATTCAGAAGCACAGGGCACAAAGAGTGGCTAGAAAACCCTTGCTCAACTGCATCCTGTATCCGTATCTGATGCTTAGCGATCACAGTACCATTTAAGGAGACGTGTAATTCGGGGCCATAGGGCTAAGGTGCTCAAGCAGGTGATGCTATTTGGAGAATTCCCAGAGGAAGACAAGAAGGTCCATGATTCAGGAAGGGAGATGAAAGCCTTCTCTCTAGGAGAACCTCTCCGGGCTAAAGCAACCTTTACTAGTCCAAGGGAGGTCGTCTTCAGGTCTTTATTTCCCCATCCAAATAAGGACAGAAGTGGCACTTTGCTGCTCCTTTGACGGGGTGGGGAGAGGAAGGCGTGGGTGTGTTTATAGCACTGTTTGCTACCAACCAGCTAATGTTTGGTTTCCTTATCTTTGGAGAGTATAATGGATGCTGGTGCCAGCTCGGAGGCCACCTGATCTCAATCAGACAGTCAAGTCATTAACAAAACGACCGGAAGGTAAGCTTCCCTGGGGACCGGCAGCCAGAGCTCTGGAAAGGGGGTGCTTGGAGAAGGAAGAGTGGACTCGACCTTGGGTGGCTAGGTCCCCTGGGACGAACATCTCAGACAGATAGGGGCTCATCAGGATCCGCTGTTCCCATCGTGCCCCCAGCACCCTCTTCCAGGTACCTACCAGACCTAGGGTGGATTCTCCCCGTCCCTGGAGACCCACGGGTTTCCCTGGGGCGGGCAGATGTGGAGCCAGCAACTCAGGGAAGCTTGGGTTTTTAGTGCTTTTCTAGAGTTGGGCTGTGCGAAGGTGAGTGAGGAATAGTGGAAATCTCAACCCCTGAAAATTTGGAGTGACCAGGTACCATCAGGGCGTGCTTCTGCAGGAATCCAGGTATCCTGAGAGGTAAGTGGTCAGGATGACCCCAATGATAATTTCTCCGTGCAGAGCTCTTTGAGGACTTCTTTCAAACCATAGGATCCAATGCATTACCGTGTTTAGATTAGGAGCTTGGATTTTGGAAGCTTACTAGCTGCTTGGTCAGGTCACTTGACCTCATTTAAGTCTCAGTTTCTCATATTCACAAAATAATGGTACATATTTCCAAGTAAATCATGCATTAAATGAGAGATAAAGCATATACGGTGTTTAGCGGTTGTTATAATTTCTTCTTTCCTGACCACACTTGATGACGTTCGTTTCCATGATACAATTGCAAACCCCATCCGTCCCCTCCCTCCTCCCATCCTAAGGTTTACTGCAGCGCTTCTCAGATAAAATTGAAATGAGCTATTCCTCTCTGCCAAATAAAAGACCCAGCACTTGCCCTTAAGGAATACACAGTCCCTTAGAGGGGGACAGATGAATCAACAAAGAAGTATAATCCAATATCTAAAGTGCTCTAACAAATGTCTAAATGGGCCAAGAGTGACAAAGCAGAGTGTGTTTACTTGTAGTTTGGAAGAGCTAAGGAAGAGTTCGGGAGCTTCTCTGGGTCGATGAGCACAAAATTTGGGGATAGTGGTGCCTAGGCATCTCTCGCAATGGGCTGCTAATAAACCACTAATTTAGACTCCCGGCTCTCTCCTTTACAAGGGTCCCACCAGCCCCCAAAGTCTTGGCCGTGCCTGAGGCTGGGCTCCAGCGGCAGCCACGCTCAGACCAACTGATCTGGGCCAAATTAATAATGTCCGTTCACTGCAGAAACCACCGAAACTATGTCTGTGGATCCGCTGTACTTTTTGTCATCAACCTGCACCGAAATCAAACCAGTCCGGCCTCTTGGGGACAAGCCCACGCGTGCACCAGTATTTACCGTAGCCCTATGGATAGGAAGCTCTGAAGGCCAATCCGCTCTTTAACAACAATCACGGAAGGTATTGGAAGGTCCAACCAGCCGCGTCAGAACTCCCAAAGAGCTTGACTGAGTGGAACTCAACAAGCATTCATTTGAACTACTATCACAGGCCAGAAGGCAGAGAGCCACTGTAAAAATTAAAAACGAGAAACAATCCCATCTAGCAGGCAAAATGATTCCAGTACCCAGATAAAGTGGAGAAGGGCACATGCTTTAAAACAAACAAACAAACAAACAAACAAAAGGTTCAGAGCCGATGAGTTTGAACTGCGCTTTGAGAAGCAGGAATTGTCCAGGTGTCCCAGAGTGTGCATCTGACCGTGGACTTGAATACGGACACAGGCTGGGAAGGAAGGGGAGCTGGGCATGAGTCAGTCACCCAGAAGAGGGGGAATCCTACGCAGAGACAGGCAACAGCCGGGCTGGTTGAGGGATCCGGAAGAGGTTTGGAGGGGCTCGTGTGCGTCGTGTCGGGGGAGGTGGTAGAGGGTGAGATAAGGTGACATAGCTAGATCAAGGCCAAATCACAGAGGCCCCTGTAAGCCATGCTGAGAGGTTTGGACCCAACCATGAGGGCAATGAACAGCCAGTAGAGAGGAGTGGTATGACCAGGTACGCCCCTAAGAGTGTTCTAGCAAGGGGCGCCTGGGTGGCTCAGTGGGTTAAAGCCTCTGCCTTCAGCTCAGGTCATGATCTCAGGGTCCTGGGATCGAGCCCCGCATCGGGCTCTCTGCTCAGCAGGGAGCCTGCTTCCCCTCTCTCTGCCTGCCGCTCTGCCTACTTGTGATCTCTCTCTGTCAAATAAATAAATAAAACCTTTTAAAAAAAAAAGAGTGTTCTAGCAAGACTTTTCTCTCGAGTTGCAAAAACAATTTCAACAGGAAAAAAATTAGAGAACACAAGAAAAAAAATCACTTATAATCTCACCACGCATACCCAACTCTTAATGTTCTGGAGTGTGTCTTCTCGAAGAGAATATCAGGGAAAGGGAACTAAGAGGTACTGAGTACCTATGCTCTATGGAGGTTACGTCATTTAATGTAATACTAAGGTGGTTGTTCCACGTGGGGAACAGCTGGAGGGTTCTGGACAGGGCCTGGGCGGGAGAGGAACTGACTCGGCCTTACATGACGAGGTTGCTTAAGAGGGACATCTTTACAACAAGGCCCAGTATCTGCCTCACCAGGGCCTAATGCTCCCACTGTGCTCCACTGGGCGGACGACATGGGGCGTGGGAAGATGGGAAGAGAAACAACTCTGGGACGAGGAGATAAAGATACCAAGTTCTCTTTGAGATCTTTATGAGACACACAAGTGGGTATATAGGTTTGGGACTCAGGAGAGAGAGCTGGCCTGAAACTAAACATTTCAGAGTCGATGTTTATCTTAAAACGAAAGCCTTGTTTTTTTCTTTAAGATTTTATTTATGTATTTGCAAGAAAGAGAGAGAGAGAGCACAAGCGGGGGGAGAAGCAGGGAGAGGGAGAGGGAGAAACAGGCCTCCCACTGAGCAGGGAGCCCAATTCGGGGCTCGATCCCAGGACCCCAGGATCATGACCTGAGCCGAAGGCAGATGCTTAACCCACTGAGACACCCAGGCGCCCTTAAATGAAAGCCTGGAGAGAGAAGAGAGACAACCAAGAACAGAGCCCGGGGCAATGACAGACCTTAAGAGGCAGAACAAGGGACACCCCACTAGAGTTTGTGACAGAGAGTCAGAAAAGACCCAGGAAAGAAAGACATGCTGGAATATAGCCAGTGTCAGATGTCGCAGAGGCCAAGCAAGACGAGAGCGGTGGAAAGAGAACACGGGGTTAGCCTCCGCTCAGTGGGAGCATGGCGAGAGTGGTTCCTGAAGCGAGGCGAGGGGAGCTTGGCTGCAGCAGGTGGAAGAATGGATGCAAAGGGACAATGAACGCAGCCTCTGCTTTTGGAGAGTTTCACCATGAAGGGAAAGGGCTGGGGGCTTGATTCATTTGTTTTGTTTTGAGAGACTCGAGAAAATACATTTTTATGAGACAAACGTGCCAGGAGAGGCTGAACACAGAGCCAAGAGAGGGGGAATCACCAAGAAAGCAAAGTTCTAGAGCCGTTCTTCCCAACCAAGGGCAGTCAGTGTCTGGAGACATTTTGGGTCGTCACATCCGGGTTGCAGGGGTTGTCTGCAGCTTGTAGAGAGGGTCACTGCTCGACATCGTCTAATGCACGAGGAGGCCCCCCCTCCCTTGCCGCAACAAAGAAGGATGTGGCCCAGTTCAATAGTGTCAAAGAAACCCTATTCTAAAGGAAGAAAAAACATATCGAGAACACAAGTGAGAGGTCCTGGGTGGCTCAGTCGGTTAAGCGTCCGCCCTCGGCTCAGGTCATGATCTCAGGGTCCTGGGATTGAGCCCTGCACCAGGCTCTCTGCTCAGCAGGGAGCCTGCTTCTCCCTCTCCCTCTGCCTGCTCCTCCCCTGCTTGTGCTCCCTTTCACTTGCTCTCTCGCTCTCTCAAATAAACAAATAAAATCTTAAAAAAAAAAAAAACCCACAAGTGAGAGGATTAGCTGCCATCTGATACCATTAAATAAATATTTGTTGAATAAACAAATGAATTAAAATTCCATCTGGAAACCTCATAATTTAAGCATGTCACGAAGAATTTGAATACTAGGTAGATACTACAGACTGAGAGATAAAACACAGACATATCTTAGGTTTTGAGTAAAACGATGCTGCCCGGAGAATTAAGGAATGAGTGGCAAGTGGGCATAGCAGAAGGAAATTAATATTGAGTATAGACTGTATGCCAATACAGTATAGACTGTATGCCAAGCACTGTCTATAGTTGTGTGAATTCACTACAATGCAGTGAGCAAGATATTATTAGCTCCATTAACTGCAGAGGAAACAGACTCACAAAGGTCAAGCCAACTTGTTCAAGGTCACCTATCTAGTGAAAAAAAATGGTACTAAGATTTAAACCCAGAAGTCCAAGTTTTCTCCACTATGCTATGCTGTCTATCTGCTATGACCAAATGGGGGTGATGTCTCAGCCTTGAAGGATGAGCAAGAATTTGCCAGAGAGGGGAGAGGAGAGGAATAGGGCCATTCTAGGTGTTGTAGAGCACATGTAAAGGCCCTGTGGTATGAAACAGCTTAGTTGGTGAGGCTGTAGGTGAAACAAATGGGATATGGCTAGGGCAGTGGTAGAGGTGGAACCTGGCGCAAGGGGTAGATGGGTAGTGTGGCCACCATTCGGCTAGGTCTTTTCTAGAAGTCAGCAGTTCTTAATTTTACCCTATCCTGAAGCTAGTCAGCCAACTAGAGCCTCCTCGCCCTCTGTTTCTCATGGTTTGTCTTCTACCCAGTGTTAAAATTTCCATATTCTGAGCACAGAGGTATGTAAATATTGGTTTAGGGTTTAGTAAATCTTTTCCTTTTCTATGACAGCAAACACGAGCTACGTAACTTACAACTCCCTTGACCGAGCGAGACACTCATTTTATAAGGCAAAATGAGTTATAGATGAATTTGGGAATATTTAAGCACCTGTTAAACAGCAGTGGGCACACAATTGCCCAGAACATAAAACCTGGGCTGTCGGGGAGCAGTGCTAGCTTGTTAACCATAATGCCAGTTAAATGTCATGTTCTGCTCGGGCTTTTTAATAGTTTCTTAAAAAATAAAAATAAGAAGTACTCAGTTGTACTTCCTAAGGCATTTCCTGTTTACAGGGTGTGTATTCTGACAGCTGCGTTAGAAAGTGTGACCTAAGGGCTTTTGGATCGACTTGTCCTTTGAAGCTATGAGGTGCCAAGCGAGGGGATTACTCCCACCCAGGCCAGAGCCGGGTCTCCTGGCCCTGGTCCTAGCTGTTCTGTTTCCCAACTCCTACATCTGTACAGTCCTGTAATGACTACAAGGGGGAGGAAGGGTGCATGGAGGCCTAGCGTCCACTGTGCTCCCATGGAATGGGTCATTTCATTGGAAAGGCAGGGCAGAGTGATTTTCACAAAGGATTTTGCAGAGATTCCTGTTCTTCTTGGTCACAGAACAGAGGTTGCCAGGCCCAGATCACTGCTGATTTTCTCCACTCTCCCCTCCAAACTACCCCCAGCGTATTTCCCTGTTCTGGAAAAATGCAAAAGGGCAGACTATGTCCCGGGCTGCTGGACATATGTCCAATTATTCTCTGGGACAAGGGGTCGACCCCTGACAGTGATAAGAAAATGTATAGGCTTATAAAACAAACAAACAAAAACCTTCTTTTTAAATACAGTCAAGTTAAACACAATTTATCACTTTTAGGCCACTAATTCACTAATTAACATTTCAGTATATTAAGAAATACCCAGCCAGCCTGAAAGAGGTGACTGTCATTTCACACAGAAAAAGATGAAAGCGAAAAGATGTTCACCACATCATTATTTGCAATAGCAAAAACCCGAAAACACACTAACTGTATAATCACAGGAGAATGAACCAAATTTTAAAAGTATGATATATTCACAGTGAAATATTATGCAAATACTTATACTTAAGAGAGTTAGTAACGGGGCACCTGGGTGGCTCAGTCAGTTAAGCGTCGGACTCTTGATCTCAGCTCAGGTCTTGATCTCAGATCGTGAGTTCAAGCCCTGCGTAGGGCCCTACACTGGGCGTGGGTGGAGCCCACTTAAAAAAAAAAGTGTCATAAGAGAAGGCTTATGTAATAATACTGAATAAGCAAAACAAGCTACGTGATTACATATACGATGGATACTTTAATTGTAAAGAGCATGTAGCGACAAGGGATCTGCAAGCTTTGTGCCATGCTTTGGATCTGTCTATCAGTTCTTACACCTGCTTGCCAAGAAGTCTTGAGCAGTGCAGGAGATAGACTCACAGCAGTGGGCTTCTCCGCCCTGCCAAAGGAGCAAGGCTTTCTCTCATTCCCTCTGAAAAGTTGGGAATTCCTTGAAGTTGAAGGAGATACGGATGAGCATCAGGACATTGCTTCAGAGTATCAAGTCAATGCATGCCAACCTTCCAGTGTTTGAAAAAGGGACAAGAGGTGGGTGAATTTTCTGGAGCTAATATGGAAAAACCTGAAGCCACCATTAATGGATTAATCTAATCATGTTTCCTGAAGCTGTAACCAGCCATCAGCTGTTTAAAATTCATCATTGTTTTGTTGGAAAAAAAGAAAGAAGGAAGGAAGGAAGGAAAGAAAGAAGGAAGGAAGGAGAGAGAGAGAGAAAGAAAGATCAGAAGGATGTATATAACGAGATACACTATGGATCAATTTTACTATCAGAAAGTATAACCAAAATTAAAAAAAAAACAAAAAACAAATTTGAGTCTTATTCAGTTAAAATACTGGAACTAAGAAGATGAACTGCTCGCCGTAAAATTCTCACCATGAGAGTCTGCAGCTTTCCACTGCAAACTAGAAAATGAAGTATCTTTCATCTTTATGTTCACATTCTGCCATAGTTGGTTACTAATATTAGGAGCTGCGGACAGCAAACAAAGAGATTGCTCCTATGACAGCATGAGCCAAGAGGACAGGGGTAGGAAGAGCTGCCCCTCTCTAATTACCCCACCATTGTCCTGGCTTTAATCCTCCCTCTCAAGTTGGGACACCTGCTTTCCTTAGGGATCCTAGCCCCAGGGGAGGACTACCAGTGAAGCAACTTCGCACCTTGGTATTGAAAAAATATTAATCACATCAAATAATAGATTGCTGTCTATATCTATTTTTAAAACTACCTCGTATGTCTTGAAAACGTCTTGAGAAAAATAAAAAGGACCCCGAAACTGTATGCTCTATGAAGCATTGAAATTATAAAGCCCACAAGGCCCGTGATTAAGGAGATGAAATAGTTATCAATGGTGGGCATAAATCGAAAGCATGTTGTCAAAGATTAGTGTTACTAAACCTGTTTAGTGTCCTTCCAATGGGGGAAAAAAGTGATCGTAGGATTTTTAATGGAGGTTTGGGCCATTAAGCCATTATATAATTTTTATCTTTTCTGTTTCCTTTTGCCAGAAGGCACAGCAATATCCCCTACAGTAAATTAATTTCCTCTGCCTCCAACATGCTGTCGGGTGCCATCCTGAGCCAACCGCCTGTCTCTTGAGACTCAGTTTCCTCGTTTAGAAAGGAGGGAGGTGGTTCTTATGGGTCTGACATCTATGTTTCTCCAAAAGAAACTATTTAGAGAGTTTTAGGATATGAATCATCATATATCATCCATTCTAAGCCACATTTAATTGCGAGACACACCATTATCTTATTTATCACTAAGAGAGGGGAAAAAATCCCGCCAACTAAATTATGACACAAGGCCTTACCCATAACCGTGGGACCCAGGAGTTAGTCACACCAGCCTCTCACAGTTTTAAAATGTGGGACTATTCTCCTTGCCTTCAATTGCATTGCTTGGCTTTTCTTAGGCAATTACTTTGCATATATATCTGTAACAAAACATAATGCAATTTTTGTTTGTTTGTGAGTATTTCTTCTTTTGTGGGTCCCCTAAAACACTTGGCTCTTATGTTGTTTTTGTTGTTGTTGTTGTTTTTGTTGTTGTTTTTGCGGGTGTATATGGAATTACGACGATGTCTCCAAAATAAATACCTGCTTCACTAATATCAGATTCATGCCCCACTATTTCCACGCCTTCCACAAGTACAAGAAACTTTTCATTTCGATGCCAAATGATAGTGTAAGTTTTGTAATTTCAACAGTAAGAAAGCTCAACGTGTTATTACGAACGGTGTGCTTAACTCGACTGACGTCATGACCACATGAAGAGCTACGACGACGTTGGAGCCCGGGCAGACCACGACAACCGCACCTTGACTTGCAGCCTGGCTGACCTCAGCAGAAACAAACATCCCAGCTGAGTTCAGAGACGTGAGATGATGGCGGGCTGGCGTGGGGTGCGCGCTCCAGAACCGGCAGACGGAGGCAGGCCTCGCTCCCCTCCAGCAGGACTCGCTCCCCTCCAGCAATGGAGGTCTGGCGCAGAGTGAACGTTCAGGAAGTACTTCCTCAGGAAGTACTTCCGGGTCGTTGAAGGACCGGAAGGGAAGGATAGGTGAAAGCGCGAGTAAACAAAGCGATGAGCAGCTAACTGGGAAGGCGGGGAGAGCAGCTCCCTGCCTTCTGTCAGGCTTTCCTGTTGGGCAACAACCTAACCTGCAGCCTTGGATCACCGGAGCAGGCTGGAATCACGAGTCTCCCAGACGTCATCGAAGACTTGGCATCCGGCCCGCCTTCCTTTTTCCCTTCCCCACCACCTGTTAGGCGTCTACCAAACAGTGACGCCAGTGTCCATGTGGAAGACTCGTGTCCCATGGTCTTACAGTCCCCTGGTTCCTCAAGGCCAGTGGCCTGGCCCCCTTCTCT
>CM052900.1:81826407-81974257 GCA_028534135.1 Potos flavus | reverse complement strand
CCCCCCCCCCCCCCCCCCCCCCCCCCGCATACCTCCTACCTCCCCACCCGCCCCCCACCCCTCCAACCGCAGACATCTCCACTTTCAGCAACACCATCTTCCTTTCTACACCAGAAAAGGAAAGCCAGCTGGTTGGAAAACCCCGGACTCCCTTCCCAGCCCCTAAACACAGAAACCTCTGATTCCATCTTTCCAAACTCTTCCCCTGTTCCACGGTGACTTTTTCTCCAGGTCAAGGCTAATCCCTCCATCTGGCCTCTGCCTCCTCCTCAGGAAACTCTTGCTCTATTAATCATTCTGTCTACCTCCTTCACTCCGGGCTTCCCTCCACTTGATCTTTCCTGACAGCATGTAAATATTTTCATCTCTACTCTCTTAGAAAACAGCCTCCACCCTTCCACAGCATGCTCTCTCCTAGCAATAGCCCCTTCCCTCTCCTCCAAAGCCAAGTTTGTAAAGTTTACCCATTCTGGTTGTCTCTGCTTTCAGTTCCCATTCACCCGAAGGTCTAATGCAATCTGGCAAACATCCTCAGCAGGCCAAGAAAATTGTTCTCCAAGGTCACTAGTGATTTCCATGTGGCCAGTGGGCATTTCCCTTTATCTCCTGATAGCACTTAATGCTATAGGATCTCCCTCCTTGATGTGGGTTCCCTTTTGGTTTCTGTGACACCACTGTGTCCTTTTTCACATCTTTCTCTGTATATTCTTTGAGAAATATACAGATGTAGAAGGCTCTGTCTTCAGCCCTTGGCTCTCCCAGTCTACATATGAACTCTCTTTCGTGGTCTTCAATCCAACATCCAGCTTCAGCTTCCACATATGACCTCAGTCCCAAATCTGTTCCAGATCTGTTGAACTCAAACTTCTCTCCAGAGGGATGAGAATGGGTCTCCATTAAACCCATCATCTTCCCCCATAAACCTGGTCCTCCTCCTGCCTCAGTGACAAGTATCACCGTCCATGCAATTGTCAAGCTGGAAATGTGGCCATCCCTTTGTTCTCATCCCTCTCTTGCCTTAGTTACTTGGGCTTCTAGAACCTTCTCCTACCCTCCCATGAATCCGTTTCCACTGCTTTTACTTTAGTGAGGCCTTCGTCATCCATTACCTGGATCATTAGAGTAGTCTGCTAATTTCTTCTTCTCCACTCTACCTGCCACATTACTGCCAGAATAATCTTTCTAAAATGCAAATCAGATCATGTTATTTCCCTGCTTAAAATACTTTGATGACTCCCCAGTAGCTTTCAAGATAAAATTAAAACCCTTTAAGCACCTAATCCCTCATGATGTGCTCCTGCGTATGTGTTCGGCCCTTATTTCACTAAGTACCACAACACTTTCCTTTTTCTAATCATACTTAACCATATTCATGGGCTGTTTCATGCCCCTGGCCCCCCTTCTCGGATGCTCTCCTTCTCTCTCTCATTGGTCCAGCTGACTAGCCGCTAAGTGTCCTCCTCAAACATCTCTTCCTCTAGGAAGCCTTCCTTCCTAGGGAGCTTCCCTGATTAGCTGCCGCTGCTCTGTTCCCCGAGAACCTCCTATGCACACCTCTATCACCTCCGTCATCATTGCTGGTGGATTCATATGTCTGGTCCTAGAAAATATGCTCCAAGAAAGCGAAGACCAGATATTATTTGGTTTAAGCTGCTATAAATATTAGTAGAAGGAAATGAATGAACGAATGAGTCACTGAGTTTTCAAAAACAAGTCCAAGTGAATAAAAACTTGTTTTATACTCAAGACGGGGGCAGAGTGTGGATAAATTAACTAGTGACAACAGTGGAAGAAGTGCGAAAAAAGCAATGCATTAAATTAGAGATCTTCATACACTGAACATCTTTCTCTAAAATGTATCATTCCCAGGCTCCTGGGTGGCTCAGTCGGTTAAACGTCTGCCTTCAGCTCAGGTCATGATCCTGGGATCCTGGGATCGAGCCCCGTGTCAGGCTCCCTGCTAGGTGGAGAGTCTGCTTCTCCCTCTCCCTCTGCCCCTGCCCTGTTTGTTCTCTCTCTGTCAAATAAATAAATAAATAAATAATCTAAAAAAAAAAAAAACAAATAGAATATGTTATTCCCTTAAATATGTGTGTTAAAACAGTTACTATTAATGTTTTGGTGTTTTACTGATATCCTCATTTTTCAGTGAAAAAAACGTTAATTCATTAGGAAAAGACCTTAACCTGATCTCCCAAGGGAATACATCCAAGTGGAGCCTAATTGAGCCAGAGCACAAATCCAGGCACCACAAGACATCTCAGACAATTTCAGTTTTCTTACCCAACATTTTAACTTGGATTTCAATATCTCCAGGATCTTTTCCTAACCTGTTTTTCACCACTCCCCTGTACTCAACCTGTATTCTGGTCACATTGCACTGCTAAATTTCAATGTTCCACATTTTCTCGATGCTGTATTTCCCCCACCTAGACCTTAATTCCCTCCACCAAGAATCTCTTCACTCCATTTCCAACTACTTAAACATTAAATGCAGCTTCAGATGTGAGCACTTCTCTGATTCCTAATGGAGAGATTAATTTCTCTCTTCTCAGGACTCTCATACTATTTTATACCTGCTAGTATATCTGATTTAACTTTTAAACTTTAAAGCAGAAATTATAATAAGTTATCATACGTGGCTTTATGTTAAAATTTTAACATTTTTCCACCCTTCAAAGACAGTACAAATATAACTCTTTTAATGACATATTTCAAGCAAATATATTTTAAATAGAGAGGTTCATATGATACTCTATCCACACTGATACATGATTGTTCTAACCCATGCATGCTAACTGGCATACATTATTCCACTGTATAAATATTCCACAACTGATTCATCTGTCCTCTTCCAACTTGTTGCTGCTTTGAAACAAGAGACGTACTTGGCCATGATCTCGTGGGCGCATGTAAAAGAGGTTTCCTACAATCCCTTCCTGTGAATCACATTCTTATGAACGGATAGGTTTGTTTGTTTGTTTGTTTTAAGATTTTATTTATTTATTTGACCATGAGAGAGAACAGGAGCAGGGGAAAGGCAGAGGGAGAAGCAGGCTCCCCACTGAGCAAGGAGCCCAATGATGTGATGCGGGGTGGCTGAACCATCCAGGCGTCCCAGAATGAAGAGTTCGATTACATGCATCTTCAACTCCTTCCGTCCTTGCCGTCACCTCTCGGAAGTTCTAGCACTGTTCTAGGCACTGGGGAGTGCACCTGTGAACAGAGGAAATCCCGGCTCTCTGGAGCTCACATTCTATCAGGAGAGGAGGATACAAATGGCAAGCTGTCCCCAAACGCGCTCCCACATCCTCACCAGCACTCAGACGTTTTTTTCCCTTAATTTTACTCATTTAAAATGATACCTGGTTGCATTAATTTATCTCTGATTACAAAACACTTGGCCATTTTCCCTTATGTGTATTCACCAGTTTTAGTGTTCCTTTCTGTATCCGTTCAAGTCTTTAGCCCATTTCTTTTCTGGTGAGTTATCTTCTTCTCAATAATTTGTGGTATATATCATTCATAATGCTAATTTTAGGGGCACCTATACATTGTAAATATACACTGCTAGCTACTGGCTTGACTTCTTACTTTGAGTCTTTTGGTGTAAAGAAGTTTTAGCGTTAGTATAATGAAATATACCTATCTGGACCTTATGACTTGTGCTTTTTGTATTTTATTATAAAAGTCATTTCCTGGGGCGCCTGGGTGGCTCAGTGGGTTAAAGCCTCTGCCTTCGGCTCAGGTCATGATCTCAGGGTCCTGGGACCGAGCCCCGCATCGGGCTCTCTGCTCAGTGGGAAGCCTGCTTCCCCGTCTCTCTGCCTGCCTCTCTGCCTACTTGCGATCTCTCTCTCTCTGTCAAATAAATAAATAAAATCTTTAAAAATAAATAAATAAATAAAAGTCATTTCCTTTCCCAAGATCATAAATATATTCTCCCATATATTCTTCTTAAAATTTTAAAGTTTGTCTTTGACATTTAAGTATCTAATCCACCTAGAATTAATTTTTGTACATGGTATGCGGTAACCGTGTAATTTTATTTTATTTTTCTATGTGGACACTAACTGTCTTAGGCCCATATCTTAAGTGATATGTAACACCACCCACTTGTCATATGATAAACTTCCATACATGTTTGGCACAGTTTCTTGCCCACCCTTTGGTCAATGGCACAGTATCTTTTTTTTTCTTTTAAAGTAAGACTCTATCATTTTCTTTTTTTTTTTAAACTTTGTTAATTAACATAAAGTGTAATATTGGTTTCTGGAGTAGAATTCAATGATTCATCCTTTACATACGACACCCAGTGCTCATCACAAGTGCCTTCCTTAATACTCATCCCTCGCCCACCTCCCTCCATCAACCCTTAGTTTGTTCCCTTTCGTTAAGAGTCACTTATGGAGGGGACACCTGGTAGCTCAGTAGGCTGTGTCTGACTTTTGATTTTGCCTCAGGTCATGATTTCAGGGTCGTAGAATTGAGCCCCGTGTCGATCTCTGTGCTCAGCTCAGAATCTGCTTTTCCCTCTCCCTCTGCTCCTCCCCCCACTCTCTCTCTCTAAAATAAATAAATGAAATCTTAAAAAAAAAGTCACTTATGTCTTTTTCCCTCTCTCCCTTTTTCTTTTCCCCCTTCCCATACATTCACCTGTTTTCTTTCTTAAATTCCACAAATGAGTGAGATGATATGGTATTTGTCTTTCTCCGACTTATTTCACTTAGCGTAATGCACTCTAGCTCTATCCATGCCATTGCAAATGGCCAGATTTATTCTTTTTGATGATGGAGTAATATTCCAGTGTGTGTGTGCGTGTGTGTGTGTGTGTATCACATCTTCTTTGTCCATTCCTCAGCCGATGGACACTTGGGCTCTCTCCATAGTTTGGCTATTCTGGATAGTGCTGCTATAAACATGGGGTGCATGCAACCCCTTCAAATCTGTATTTTTGTATCCTCTGGGTAAATACCTAGTAGTGCAATTGCTGGATCATATAGGGTAGCTCTATTTTTAACTTTTTGAGGCACTTCCATACTGTTTTCCAGAGTGGCTGCACCAGTTTGCATTCCCACCAACAGCGTAAGAGGGTTCCCCTTTCTCTTCATTCTCACCAACATCTGTTGTCGCCTGTGTTGTTAATTTTAGCCATCCTGACAGGCGTGAGGTGATATCTCATTGTGGTTTTGATTTGTATTTCCCTGATGCTGAGCGATGTTGAGCATCTTTTCATGTGTCTGTTGGCCATCTGGATGTCTTCTTTGGAAAACAGCCTATTCATGTCTTCTACCCATTTCTTAACTGGCTTATTTGCCTTTTGGGTGTTGAGTTTGGTGAGTTCTTTACAGATTTTGAATACTAACCCTTTATCAAATATGTCACTTGCAACTATGCTCTCCCATTCCATAGGCTGCCTTTTAGTTTTATTGTTTCCTTTGCTGTACAGAAGATTTTATCTTGATAAAGTCCCAAAAGTTCATTTTTGCTTTTTTTTTTTTCTCCTCGGTGATGAACGGCACAGTATCTTGTATTGATTTATACTAACTTCATCTGTAGTAGGGCAAATGCTCCAAAACCTGTTTTTCTTCAAAATTGTGTTGCTGATTTATGACCTTCTGAATGCACTACCTTCTGAATTTAGATTGAGCTTATCAGGTGCCATTCAAAAAAACTAAATAAAACAAAACAAAACAACACTTGGAAATTTTGATTGGAATAGCACTGAACTTATAAATTACCTTGGGAAGAAGTGACATTTTTACTGTGTCTTCTTTTGACAAAATACAGTATCTCTCAGTAATTATTGAGGTATTCTTTTATGTAAAAAAAATGATATGATTTTATAGCTGTTTCCATGATTCCTTTATACATCCTTTGGTTTGAGTCAATCCTTTTTTTTTTTTTTTTCTTTTTTTTTTTGGCTACTAGGAAACGTCATTTTTAAATTACAGTTTCTAATGATTTATTTCTCCTATATAAGAATGTAGTTGATTTTTGCATTTTGATTTTATTTTTATGGATTTTGCTGGGTTCTCTTATTTAAATAGTTTGTAGATTATATTGAATTTCCTATATAATTGCATATATTGTGAGTAACAATGGTTTGTTTTTTCTTTTCAAATCCTTACACATTTAATTTCTTTTTATCTTAGTGTTGCTTGCTAGGCTCTCCAGTTTTAATAGATTTAATAGAATTAATAAATTTAATAGAATTAATAATTTAATAGAAGTAGTAATGGTAGACATGCTTGTTTTATTCCTTTAAAGGAGGGGAGAGGAGAGGAGAATTTAAAGGGAATGCTTCTAACAAACATTATTGTTTGCAATAAATTTTGGATGGACACCTTTTATCGAGTTAAAGAAGTTCCTTCCATAATGAAGAATTTCCTTCCATAACGAATTTGCTAAGAATTCCTACTATGAATTAAATTTTATCAAATGTTTTCTCTGCATCCATTGGGATGATGATTTGGTTGTTTTCTCCTATTTATAATATATAAATGTAGTGAATTAGAAGAATAACTTTTTAAAGATATTATTTATTTATTTGACACAGGGAAAGAGCATAAGCAGGGAGAGCGGCAGGCAGAGGGAGAAGGAGAAGAAGTCTCCCTGGGATGAGGGGCTCAATCCCAGGACTCTGGGATCATGACCTGAGCTGAAGGCAGAAGCTTAACTGACTGAGCCACCCAGGTACCCCTATTAATAGCTTTTCTAATGTTCTAGTATTATATTCTGGGATACACCCAAAAAGATCATAAATATTAATTCCAGTGTGTTGCTGAATTTAATTTTCTACTAAATAATAAGAATTTTTACATCTGTATTTATGAGAGATGGGTTGATAATTTTCCTTTTCTATCTATCCTTGTCTGGTTTTGATGTCAAAATTCTGTCGGCATCATATAATGAGTTGTAGTCATCTTTTCTTTTTCTGTTCTCTGAAACAGACTGCCTGGGATTATGTTTCTCTTTTTCTTAAGTGACAAATCTCTGTCAGATTTGTTTATAAACTGCTCTAGCCCTTTTATATTTTGTTTCACTTTTGTAGGTAGATTTTAAACTACCAATTCAACTTTTTAAAAATAGCTATAGCTCTTTAATTAGATTTTCTATTTCCTCTTGAGTCAGTTCTGGTAGGTTTTATTTTCCTACAGAATGGAACATTTCATCTAAGTGTTCAAATTTAGTTGAATGAAGTTTTAACATTCTCTTTTTTTAAAAAAAATTCTACTATATATGTAGTGATTTTCCCTTTTAATCTGTCAATTTTATTAGTCTTTCAAAGCACTAGCTTTCATTTTTTAAGATTTATTTATTTTAGAGAGAGAGAGAAAAAGAGAGTGCACAAGCATTGGGGGAGGGGCAGAGGGAGAAGGAGAGAATGTTAAGTAGATTCTGTACTGCTGAAACCAAGAGTCAGACGCTTAACTGACTGTACCACCCAAATGTCCTTCAAAGCACTAGCTTTCTGTTTTCTTGATCATTTCCATTTTAACTTTGTTTTCCATTTAATTTTTTTTTAAAGTTTTTTATTTATTTGAGAGAGAGAGAGAGCACAAGAAGGGCGAGGGTCAGAGGGAGAAGTAGGCTTCCCACCGAGCGGGGAGCCTGACTTGGGGCCCTATCCCAGGACTCCAGGATCATGACCTGACCCAAAGGCAGACACTCAACTGACTGAGCCACCCAGGTGTCCCTGTTTTCTATTTAATTAATTTCTCCTCTGTATTATTTCTTTTCTTCTACTTCCTTTGTGTGTATGCTATTGTTCCTTTTACCACTGTCCTCAGTTGGACACATGGCTCATTAATTTCTAGACTTTTTTCATTTCTAAGCAAGCATGTTAAGGCTTTTGTAAGTTTCTTTTTTTTTTTTTTTTTTGGCTTTTGTAAGTTTCTGTCTGTAATTTCTCTGTAGCTTTTCCTGCATCAAACAAGTCTTAAAATATATTTTATTTAGCTTCTATATTACCTAATCTTAGTTATATGTAAGATGATATAAATATTTATTTCTTTGAACCATTAGTTATGATTTATTCCTAATGTTCTTTAAAAGTACTGTAAATTTCCTAATTTATGAAAACGAAAGTAAGGGTTTTTAAAAAGTAACTTTTAAAGTAAGTTTTCTTAGAGTTCAGAGGATGTGATCTATATGGTACTGATTTACTGTCGCCTGCGCTGAGTGAGATGGCTTCACGATGCCATCAGAGACCTGCATCCTTCCGTCTTTCTGTGTTGTCGTCCTAATACAGCACTTCTGTCACATACCTTCTTTGTATTTCTCACTGTTTCCAGGAAGATGGTTTGCACGCAGCAGCTGTGGTACAACCTATCGTGCTGCATAAGAAAGAATCGACAGCCCAGACTGAACAACCATGACATTTGTCATGAAATCCATGAAACAGTCCTCTCTCTCTGTTCATCAGCTTCTTCCTCCCAGCTAGAGCTCAGAATCCCCTTCTGGAATTGCTCATCAGGAGCCTGGGCTCCATCTCCTGTGCCAGCTCTGGACCTCAAGGCCTGCCTCCAACATTAAGCATTTAGGAAATATTTGTCAAAGTCAAGAATGAATAATTAAAAAGGAATGAATACTCTCAGCGTGCTCATCTTGCAAGCCCCAAACCAGAAATGGATGGCAAATGTTGCAAACAGCAATTCAATAGTTTTACTAAAGCTACGGGGACTAGAACACGAGTGACTTACGGTGCAGGCAGAAGCGTCGTGTATCGCATGGTCTGGGGCCGGGGGGACAATTAATTTCTAAACAACAACTTTCTGGAAGTCTCTCAAACATATACATTCGTGCATCTTCCGGCCGACTGTCCCACGTGATTTTTCCATTGTTCACAACATACGCAGCATCTATCTGCTCAGGACGGCAGCCACTCCACAGCGGCTATGGTCCACGAAGCAAATCTAGATGATTGAGCCAAAGGCACATGGATGTTGGGGAGGGGGAGACTGAAGTTTGGGGCAAATGATCCAGATTGTATTTTGCAGGTGGTGTTGGGCTGTCCCCCAGCTGTCCCCTTCCACCTTGCATTGGCCAAGTGGACACAGTTTGGGTGTGGTTGTTCATAAATATTCCCAAAGAGCAATGACGATTCTTTTGGATTCCTGACCACACCATCTCTGTTGCGGGAGAACTATGGGGTGTGTGTGCAGGCCTCTCAATGAAGTTTTAATCAAAGCACTGTTTCCTTCCCGTTGTTGCTTTTGGAATGGGCTCCTTCTCTGAGTCCAAGCTTTGACCACGGCACCTCGGCTGAATTTTTCCATAGCAGCTTTGGATTTCTGCCCCACCCCCCCACCCCCATCTGCACGCCCCCATTTCCTCTCTGCTCTGTTTTGGCTCTGTGTGGTTCTTGGTAAAGTGGCTGAGAAGTAACAAACCCAAAATACCTTAAGTAACAAATGAGTCACCACGCTTGAACCGGCAGAGCTCTGAAGATCAGCGGGGTTTGTTAGGGGATAAATGGCAGAGGGGGTGGCTGCCCAGAGAGAGAGAGGGAGAAAAATAGAAACAAAAGGAACAAGTTGGCAGGGGTGGCTGACAGCCGCTGAGTGGGTGGAGGGGGCGGGGAACTTGGTTGGCTTGCAAAGGTGAGATCAGCCCTGTGGCTTGTCACACCCTGGCTGACTCAGGCGAAGAGCGGGGCCCTCAGGAACTGCTAATACTGGGCTGTCTAGTAAAACTCAGCTGGATAAGTCACCTGACTGCTCTCCTCTTCTGTTTACAAGTTCTGGGTCCTGGGGCTTGGAATTCTTTGTTCAGGTTGCTGCAAGGCTGCTAATCAGGGACACAATGATGTTGCTCCAGGGACATTCCCTTTCTGGTCATGTGGTATCTGGGTGACAAGAGTCAGGGTGTAACTCAAATGACTTCTTGGTACTTTTCGGTTGGTCGGGATTTTTTAGAATGCATTATTTTCCTAAGCCCTGATCTTGAAGCATAATAGTGGAGCTGGATGCTGGCCCAAGGCTAAGGAGGCAGGCAGGATGGGGTGGGGGGTGGGGTGGGGTGGGGTGGGCTGGGGAGGGTGGCCGACCCAGGCGGTGGCTCTGTCGAGGGATCCAAGGGACGCTGCCCCACCAGGATGGGCTTGGCTGGGAAGCCACAGAGGCATGTGTCCTAACCAGGACTCCTACTTTTTATACTTTTCTAAGCGAAAAAAGAGGAGAGGAGGCTGAGCCCTTGGAACATGTCTAATGGTGTGATTTCGTGGTGATCTGGCTGGCCAGCCCACCATTCTTCTCGAAGACTCTTAAACTGTCACAAGAAGCCAGAAAGAAAAAACACGTGTGCAAGGAACAAACAGCCAAGAGGCACGCAGTACTGCTAATGTGAGATTCCAGAAGAATCTTCTGGAAAAAGAAAAAAAAATGTATAAAATGTCCCCTGAGATAGGCTGTCTCAGATCAGGGGGATGACAGGATTTGCTCACAAGCTGTCTGGTTCTCGTTTTAGGACAAAACCAGGAAGTTTGGAGACTAGCTGAAGAACAGAGGAAAACAAAGTAAGTTGATTTGGGTTTTTTATGCCTGCAGCCAAGTTCCGCTTCAGTTGACCCTGCAGGGGGGCCGGCCTTGGCCTTGGGTTTCATCTCCCGCAGCCCTCCCACCCCTATCCCGCATAAGTGCACAACCAGATGCCAGGATTTGGAAAGAGCAAAGCTTGATCTCAGAGGAAGTGGGGAGACTTAAAGCTAACGAGGCTAGGCAGCTAGATAGAAAACAACTGCAGTCCCTGTAAAGACAGACCAGAACTCAAGACTTGATCAGGGCAAACTTTCTGATTCCCATTAAGTTCCTAAAAAGTGGGGAGCCTGGGTGGCTCAGTGGGTAAAAGCCTCTGCCTTCGGCTCAGGTCATGATCTCAGGGTCCTGGGATCGAGCCCTGCATGGGGCTCTCTGCTCAGTGGGGAGCCTGCTTCCCCCTCTCTCTCTGCCTGCCTCTCTGCTTACTTGTGATCTCTCTCTGTCAAATAAATAAATAAAATCTTAAAAAAAAGTTCCTAAAAAGTGCCACCTCTGCTCACTTTGACCTTCACCAACCTGAGCCAAGGGATGAATTACTGAATATCCTTCTTGGAAATGATGTGTACAAATCGCCTCCGGGAAGTCCATATTCTTGGCCTCAGAAGTCTTCATTTCCAAATGCTTTTTTAAGTTGCTATAAACAATATATGCTTATTATAAAAATAAACATAGAAACAAAAAATTAGCCAGTTCCAACACTCAAATGCTAAAGTGTTTCCTTCCACTTTTTTTACAGGCACAGATTTATACTTTTAAGACAGTCGCTCTCATTCCGTATATAGAATTTTGTACACCACTGTTTGCTAAATATATCTTACTGTTTTTTCCTGCTATCATATGGAAAATTATGTTATTATTAATTATTGTTATATATATGACTCTGTTATATACATATGTAACTCTGTTATATATGTAATATACCTAATAACTGTTATTATTAAAATTATTAATTATGGCTACATACCTTTCCATTGTATATATCAAATTAACTTAACCCATAGAGTTAACTTAATCACCCGCTCTGTTTTGGACATTATATTTGTTTCCTGTTTTTAAAACTCTGAGTCTTTATTTAATTAGTGTACACAATTTGGAGATTTCCCCATCAGCCCATCACTTAGCCATGCGGTAAATCCTTCCAGTATCTGGATTTGTCACCTGAGAGCTTGGGGAGGTCCCTGGAGGACAAAACAACCTGTGGGAGCTGCTGGTCAGACTCCACAGGGGATCTCCCCCGTCTTGAGCTGTAAGACTTGCAGATTTCTGGTACAGGAGTCTTGAAGGATGTAGAAATTGCTTTAGGCAATGTCACTAGCATCTAGCTGTGTATTTTCCTGCCAGATGTGGCCACAGTTCCATCTCCAGCTCCATATTTTCCAGCATCTTGGCGATAACAGGAAATACAGCCAGCAAGTGGAAAGAACAGTAAAATGGAGGACGGGGGCTACACTTGGTGTGACAAAGCTGAGGATCTCGTTTAAAAAAAACACAAAGTGTCTGTCTCTTCTTCTGATTTCTTACTGGAGCATCCTGATTTCTTTGGCGCTTTCCTGGTGGAGCCACTTGCTGGAGAGGTAGGGTTTGAGCAGCAGAGTTAGGGCAGCAGAAGCAGGAAGAGTTGGCAGCATTCAGGACCGGCAGAGTCAGCTATGGGTATAATTTATCATTTACCAAATAGCTCATGCTTGTGCATGGTTGTCATTAAATATTTCATGCAAATGCTGTATTCCTTCAAAAGCAAGACCTGTGTCATATAGAATATAGTTCCCAAGCATCATGGAGGAGAATGCGCTGCATACCAAGCACTTCTTAGTGATTATTTCATTTAAGAATGTGAACAATCCCGAGCTAAGTGCTATTTTCCTCATTTTGCATGAGGCAAATAAACCACAGAAAAGTGAAATAATCCTCCCAAGGGGAAATGGCTAATAAATATTTGAGCCAAGATTAGAACCCAGGGCTAACTTCAAAATATGTGGCCTTTGCACTATATCATGCCACCTCCCTTGTTAAACCTAATAGATAAACATAAAATATGAGTTAATATTCATTGATTAAAGGTGGGGCTTTCTCTGAGTTCCAGAAGTCATCATTATGGACAGGTAGGATCCTTCCTACCATTTTTTTGAGGCTTTAAAGACAACCCACGAAGACTAGGGGTCAGCCAAATGAACCATGGATAAGGAGCTTGTCCACAAGGTGGTTGTTTTTTTTTTTAAGATTTTATTTATTTATTTGAGAGAGAGAGTGCGAGCATGAGTGCTAAGTGTTTCATGCACATTATTTCATTTAATTCCGACAGGTTTCTTATGATATGATCATCGTCGTTTTTCAGAACCAATATAACAGTGGCCAAATAATTCGCTTGACATCATATAACATAGGCTATTTTGAAAATCCACGCTCTTTCTCCTGTATCATACATAAGAAGCTTCTAAGGCTTAAAATCTCCCACTGAGCAGGGAGCCCGATGCGGGGCTTGATCCCAGGACTCTGAGATCATGACCTGAGATCATGACCTGAGCAGAAGGCAGACACTTTACTGACTGAGCCATCCAGGCACCCCCGTAAGGTGGTTTTAATGACCTTTAGAGGCTCTGACAACGGGAGCTCACAGGGAGCTTCTTCCTCCCATATTTTTTCCAAGGCCAGTCCTTGAGACATATTGTGGTTGATAGAAATGGAAACAATTGATTTACTGTGCTTTTTAATACTTTTATAACAGAATGATTAGATCATATGTGTTTTCCCGCTAGACTTGAGCTTTGTGAAGTCAAGGACCATACCTGTCTTCTTCATTGCTATATTCTCACTCCTAATACAGTGCTTCGACCACAGTAGATGCTCAATAAAATTTGTTAACTGAATGAATGAATATAATATCTTACCGAGTCTGTGCCAAAGGTGTCGACTAGAGTTCAGGATGTTCCATGATCAATTCCCCAGGTATAGATGTGTTTCTCAGGATGTATTGTCTGAATTGAGGTGGCCCAAAGCATGATTGACCAGGGATTGTGTGCGATCAGCTTCCATTTTTTAAATATTCATAATAAACTCTTCGCTGGGAAGCATGTAGCCATCTGACTTGGGAAGTGAGGAGTTTCCTTTTCCCCCTGCTCTTGCAGCATGAAGTGAAGATAAACATTCTCTTTTTCTCTTGTCCTTGATTCCTCAATCAAACCGGATTTATGCTAGGCTTAGGAAGAGAATCCCTCCTGCAGAGAGTGCTTATAGCATCCTGCTTATTCCCCAGAGGGAAAATTTGGGCTGAAAGTATACATTAAGCCTCATCATTAAGCAATTAATATTGTACCCGAGAAACAAAAGGCAAGAGCATTACAAGTGGATTTTGTCATAATCCTGCATCTCCCAAATGTGTAAACTCCAGGAAAGTCCAGATCCCCAGCAGGAATCCATCTGCTATATTTCTGGTGTGATACTCTTGTGTTTATATTTGCTCATTTCTCTCACAGAGTGCCAGGAAAGAAAAAGTGATATTTAAAAAATTCATCTGCTAGTATTTATGCAAACACATTTCTCTCCAAGTGTGGGTTGAGCAATGTGAGTGAAGCAGACGTAAATGCCTCCAAGGGACCACAATGTCACTTTCATAAAGAGAAGGGAGAAATATACACGCCCAGAAGAGTTAAAGATCAGAAGACAGACACTGTCCTCTGACCGGCCACACTCGATGGGGAGAAGGTTCGGGTCTTGAGCCCCAGATTTGAAGGCTCATTTGAATCTGTCAGTGAATCTATGGAGCTTCTCTGTGCTGGAAGTTAGGAGATTATAAAAGCTTAAAATTCCTGATTGAGGATGTAACAGTAAACGATTTTAAGAGAACATGTCACTGACATGAGGAGAAAAGGGAAGAAACTTTGGTTGAGCCTCAGTTGTGTGCCAAACTTTTTGCTAAGTGTTTCATGCACATTATTTCATTTAATTCCGACAGCTTTCTTATGATACGATCATCCTTGTTTTTCAGAACCAGTATCACAGTGGCCAAATAACTGGCTTGATATCATATAACTTAGGTTATCTTGAAAATCCAAGCTCTTTCTCCCATATCTTACATAAGAAGCTTCTGCGGCGTAAAATTTAACGTCGTATGTGTTTGTCATCTAAATACCTAGCATTTCGGGGGGCCAAGGTGGCTCAGTCGGTTGAGGGTCTACCTTCGGCTCCGACCATGATCTCAGGGTCCTGGGATCGAGCCCTGTGTTGGGCTCCCTAACCCTCTGCACACTGGCGCACCCCTCCCCCCTCCCCCTGCTTGTGCACACACTCCCTCAAATAAATAAAATCCTTAAAAAAAATAAATAGCATTATGAGATAGGTGAAAGTCAGAGTTCTTTATATATGTTAACTTGTAACCATCCTATGAAGTAGATACTGCTATTATCTAATCCCCCATTTTAAGGATGGGGAAACTGAGTTTCCAAACAAATAAACTTGTCCAAATTAGAAGGAAATGGCAGAACCCAATCTGGACCCCAAGTCCATGCATTTATAAACACTGGACTACACTGCCTCTCCTTTGAGGAGTACTTCTAAGCACATTCTAGAACCCCACTCTTCCCTTCACCACCCCAAGTTTACATTGATAGATTACAGATAATATTCAGCAAACACAGCTTTCAATCCCTCTCTTAATCTCTCTTACAGCTCACATCCCAGAGGCCTGCCTGGAGGCGGCATGCCTCAGGCCTGTCAGGACTGTTAATACAAACTTGAAAAACAACCCGGGTCTTCTACACTCTTCAGAAGTTCAAGAACCAAGCACTCTGACTTCAGAGTTTCCCCCTTAGTACAAAGAGAGATTCCTCTACTTGTGATAGAGGCGGGCAGGCCTCCTCTTCCAGCTGGATGCCAGGAGGAGTGGCCGACCACATGCCAGGCCTGGAGTCCCCTTGCCCTCTCTTGGCCTCTCCCGTCCAGGTCTCTGCCTGAAGAAGAATGAAATAAATGAGAAAAATCAAAGCAAGACGGCTCTTTCCCATTACCTGTGAAATCCCTCGTTAGGGCACCATGTTTAAAAGAGCATAGCAGTGACGAGAGCGAGCCAGGGGTCTGGTCTCAGAACCACAAATACCACTTACAGAGAAGCAAGCACAAATGGGAAGAAACTGAAAGACTGTGCCTTAACCCAAAGACACAGAGTTAGGCCTAAAGAAACTGCTTAAATCACTGAATGACTATATTTTAAAACCTATTGAACTAAAATTAGTTTTTTCCCTCTCGCTACCCAGCAGGTGCAGGCTCATAAGAGATATCAGAGTGATTCAGAGAGAAAAGAAACTATGTGTTCTTTACACATCTGAGTGGAGTGAGTAATTGCCAATCCTGGTTTACACATGAAAGGGTAAGCAGATGTGAGTTTCAGCCGTCAAAATCAAAAGCAGAGAGGCTCCTATGGCTTCACTCCCTCCCTTCTCCATAGCTGAGGGGGGGGTGGGATCCCCAAGACCTTTCTTTGAAGGCCTGGTCTCTCCCCAGTGAGGTCCACGTACTTATATTTAGACAACAAAAGAACACGTTCAATGGGGTGCCTGGCTGTCTCAGTTGGTAGAGCATTCTACTCTTGACCACAGGGTCATGGGTTTGAGCCCCATGTTGGGTATAGAGATTACTGGGGGGAAAAAAAAAAAAAAGAATACATTCACTAACCTCAACCACCGTGTTCAGTGTGGGTAAACTGCCTGTCTGTTTCTGGTGAGATTCAGTGATGATGGTGGCAGCCTCTGGGTCCAAGGAATAGAATTGCAGCCACTTTCTATTGCTTATGGGTGATCAGGACAATGACCGCCACAGAGGGGTAACCCCCAGCTGAGAATGAAGACCCAAGGTTCTAAGCACCGCTCATTCCCATCACAAGAGGAAGGTGCTGAAGACCCCCTGAGGAGAAGGAAATAGAAGAGCAAAGCTGTCATGAGAGACTGAGGAGTTAGTCTCAGTAGGCCTCTAGAGGGTTAACACATCTGGGGGTAAACGGGTCCTAGTGCTCTTCGTGGAAGAAGTTTGCCGTTACTCTACACACAGAAAATGACAAAAGAAGTCTCTTCTTCTCCAAGTACAGGAATGAGCCTTCCTATCTCTGTCCATCTTCCCTGCTGATAGGCAGCAGAAAGTGTAGTTGATAGACGCCCAGGTTGGGAAGTTCAAATCCCAGTTTTGTCACTTCCTTCCTGTGTAACCTTGGGCCAGTTACTTAACCTCTCTGAACACCTTGCGTGTGTACTTTTTCATCTGTAGAATGGAGAAACTAATAGTACCTTCCTCATAGGATTGTTAGAGGGATAAACAATGCACATAAAGCCTAAAGAACAGTTCCTGGCACAGAATAGGCCCTCAGTCAATTTGGCGATGATTACTTTTCCGGCAAGGGTAAAACTAGTATGATTTTGAAGGTTCTTCTAGTTTAAGGTATCCCTAACTTTATTGACAAGTGATTGCGGGTAAACTTTAAACGGATTTTTCAACAAACAAGTCATAGACTATCTCCCTCCGCAGGCCAATGACATTCTCAGGGACCTGCAGCCCACACCCTGGAAAAAAAGTTGTTCATTCAGATCCTTCAGTGAAAGAGGGTTTCAAAATGAGTTTGACATCCTGACCCTTCATGTCATTGGATGTTCTGATAACCCTATTGTGTCAGAAGAGGGTACAAGATGACTGTCCTTTTCCCGCTGAAGGCTGAGTTCAGGATCAGGCCAGTCTTCATTCAAAAATGGGCGCATCAGGGGCGCCTGGGTGGCTCAGTGGCTTAGGCCTCTGCCTTCGGCTCAGGTCATGATCTCAGGGTCCTGGGATCGAGCCCCGCATCGGGCTCTCTGCTCAGCGGGGAGCCTGCTTCCTCCTTTTTCTCTGCCTGCCTCTCTGCCTACTTGTGATCTCTCTCTGTCAAATAAATAAATAAAATCTTAAAAAAAAAAAAAATGGGTGCATCAGCAAGACGACAATACTCACAGAAGAAATGTGGAGTCAGTTTTAAATGTTGGTCTCTTGGCTTCCTAACAAGAGAGGAAGAAGGTTGTCTTTAAAAATGGGAGGATAGGGTTGGGGGATGGGGTAGCTGGGTGATAGGCATTAAAGAGGGCATTTGAGGGGTGCCTGGGTGGCTCAGTGGGTTAAGCCTCTGCCTTTGGCTCAGGTCATGATCTCAGGGTCCTGGGACCGAGCCCCACGTCAGGCTCTCTGCTCAACAGGGAGCCTGCTTCTCCCTCTCCCTCTGCCTGCCTCTCTGCCTACTTGTTCTCACTGTCTCTCTATCAAATAAAGAAATAAAATCTTTCTTTTTTTAAAAAAAAAAGCAGGGCACTTGATGGAATGAGCACTGGGTGTTCTATTCAACTGATGAATCACTAAATTCTACCTCTGAAACTAATAAATTCTATATGTCAATTAATTGAATTTAAATTAAATTAAAAAAAAAAATATGGGGCTAATAATACCTACATAGTAGGGTATGGTGAGGGAGCATGAAATCATTTCCGTAAAGTGACCAGCATAGAGCTGGCATTCAATGTCAGTTCCTGCTTCCTCTTCCTCCACTTCTGCTGAGATACAGGGTCAGCTACTGCGTGGGGAGGGGGCAGTCGTCAAATAATGTGTCACTTTATTTTCCTCCCACTTTTCTGAGGCAAGAGATCATGAAGAAGGGAGGAAACAAGCACCCACGGTTCTAATCTTTTCTACCTGGTGAAAATTGTCCATCTTCCTCTTCCAGTACTTAAAACAAAACAAAAAACAAAACAAAACAAAACAAAAATGATCCAAGTCCAGCTGATACTGAATTTAACTAGCTACTCTAAGATCATCCTGATTAACCTAGGCAAAAGTGTCCTGTGGCTCTTTATTACGGTGGAAACAAATAAGGCCTCAAGAAAATCTAGCCCAATATGGCCCCTCCCAAAGTCGGCAGAATTTGTGCAAACCCAAGGGGCCCGGACAGGTGAGGCCAGGGGTCAGTCTCGGCCTCAGCACCCTGAGGCTTCATTATCAAGGGAGGAGGTCATACATGGCCTGCTAGCTTCTTACCGGAGTTTAAAAACAAAGCTGAGTGTGCCACTAGTCCCCTCCAGCTACATTATTTCACAATCAAAGAGCCCTTCTTCCCCGATCAGATCCATTCGAGCACCCAACCACCAAACTCTACTTTCCCACCTGCTCCATTTTCTTCAACCACCAGAGAACTTCTCTGAGGTGGAGCAGAGGCCCAAAACCTGGGACCCCTGGGATGGGAGTCATCTTAGCTGCCGACACACGCAGGACCTGACATGGAAAAGTACCAGCTGCTGAGTCCAGAAGCCACTTCCCAGAGAGGACCGAGGTACCCAGTGCTGGGTTCCTGGACCACCGCTGATTTGGCCCAGAACCTCGAAGCCCCCCATGCCTGTTTCCCAGCCTGTGGGAAGGGTAATGACAGCAAAGGAAAGTTGCTACCTGCTACCCCACCTGTCATCACTCTAAGTGCGACTGACTTGAACAACTTCAGAATGCTGTGGAGATTAAAGAGTATTAACCGCGTATTCTGAGATAAAAGGCGACAAAATCACCTTGGAGGGCTGAGGCAAGCAGTAGGGTGTTAACTGGGGTGCAGCGAAGATCTGACAGACCCTTCCTTTATCTGGTCAATCGAACTTTACATTTTTGTCAAGGGAGAACATTTTAGAGAACAATTATCTTTTTTCCTTTGTAAAATACCTCCACCCTCACTCCTTCCGAGTTGGAGGCGTGAACAGCTGTACTGGAATCCAAAGCCAGGCCCTCCCAGTTGAACTGTTGAGGACTGCGATTTAAAAACAGAGCGAGGGGCGCCTGGGTGGCTCAGTGGGTTAAAGCCTCTGCCTTTGGCTCAGGTCATGATCCTGTGATCCTGCGATCCTGAGATCGAGCCCCGCATCGGGCTCTCTGCTCAGCAGGGAGCCTGCTCCCCCTCCCCCCCTGCCTGCCTCTCTGCCTACTTGTGATCTCTCTCTCTGTAAAATAAATAAATAAAATCTTTAAAAAAAATAAAGTGAACATCTTTAAAAAGAGTGAACATCTTTTCGATTCGTCTTCATCCCGTGCCTACTAAGGGGGTAGGATCTAGCTTCTTTCTTTTCTGGCCTTTTCTTTTGAACAAAACAAGTAAAATTTGCAGGGCTGAGACTCTCCTCAGCTTTTGCCCTGAAAGTAGCCTTTGCTTTTCTCAGCTGGGCTTTCTTTCGCACTCATTTCGGAAACGGAGCTGTTTATTTGCTAGGGGGCCCCTTGGTTGCCTCTCCGCTCAAACTTCAAGAGCACAGCGGAAAAGATGGCAACAATCATTTGCAACCGGCCATCCCAAACCTCGGGTGTCGGTCAGAGAGGGGAAGCAGGCGAGAGGAGGCCTCGGCTGCTGTGCTCACAAGAGCAGCGTGAAGAGGAGGAAGTGGGAAGAGACCCGGTGGCTGCGGTGGAGACTATCAGCCAAGTCAGCACCTACAGACGGGTGAAGACAGCCAAGAAGCGTGTGCCTGGTGCCCCACAGGGAAACTGCCACAGCGGTCAGTATCGGGGGGCTGGCCAGCTGAACCTCTGCACACCATCTGCACTCCTGGATGCTGTCAGGGACCCAGACATCCTTTGGGGACGTGAGGCTACTTCTTGTGGGCCTCAAGTCTCTCCTTCGTTCTCTATTCCACGTTCTCCCTCAACACTGCGCTTGGATTCACGGTCTTCTTTGGGTCCCTGGTACATGCTGGTTCCCCCCGAAATCAATTTCCAGGGGCCAGGATGTCCACCGTTTAGCTTCTACCCTTAAATCATTTTGATTTTTTGACTTGTTTACAGCACCATGGTTCATACCTACTTCCCATCTTGCGCCGTCGCTTGCTGTTTTTGGTTATCCTTTTCCTTCTTCCTCCTTTGGGGCCAACCCATGGATGACCATTCCACAAAATGGCTGGACCACAGGGTTGGCTACTGCGTGGGGAGGGGGCAGTCATCGAATAACACGTCACTTTATTTTCCTCCCACTTTTCTCCCACCCTATCTGATGAACTTAGCCTTAAAACAAGTTTAGTTGCAACAATCTTGGGCCCCACGTCAAAAGCGAGGAGCAAATGTGCTTTGAAACATCCAGACCTGTCGCCTCTCTGAACAGACCTAGGGCCATGTTTATCTCGTTCTGTGACTCATCAGCCTCTCCGACTCTGGTTTCCACGCTGTGAGATTGCCTTGGGGTTAGTTGTGAGGCAAAGACCCACCGACAGAGGTTCCAGTTAGCGGTGATAATACTCCATTAAACCTCAGACAGAAGGCTGACATGGTTTCCTACCTACCTGTAATCAGCAACCATACGACTGAAGCAATTTCCAAGATTCAGGATTTGCTGGGTGGTCGTCATAGCTAGCGGCCTACAGGGGAAAGGGGACACCCAAAATGAGCCTATTCTGAGAAGTGTTGGGCACGGTTGGTCTACTAAGGATGGTGGTTTGCACATTTTTGTAGCTTTGCCATCGTTTTGGCAGGATAAATATCCCCAAGGGCCAATTTACCCAAGTGGCCACCACCTACCAATGCAAAAACAAATAAGTCTGTTTATTGAGAAGAAAATCAAAGCTTTGGCAGAGGACGGGGACAATGTCATCAGATCCCCAGTACCTCATGGTCTCAAAATATATTTATTGAGGCCGTTTGATTATTCTGAGCTTAATCATATGTGATCTTCCAACCCTTTCAGTCTTGGCGCTGTCCTTGGAGGGTAAATCATTATCCTAGAGCACGGCCAGGTAATAGATCGTGGGCAGACTAAATTCTCGATTTTTATAAAACGTGGAAGGAGAAGAAGAACAGTAGGAGCCTGAGCCTCTCCAATGCTTAGAATTAATTAACTGATTAGTCCATTGATGCTTTTTAAAGATATTTCCCTCTAAAAATTGGTGGGGAGACCCAGGTGGGTCCAAAGCAGTCACCAAGATGACCAGAAACCCAAATACTGTTACGAGCAGAACTCTTGGTCTAAGAACAAAGAAAACCGGGCCATAGCATTGGACTGTGTGTTTCTGAGGTCATGTCAGCAGTCTCCTAGGCCACAGCTTTTGCCTGCTCAGAATGCAATTTGTTCAGGCAGTGCAGCTGGGGGCAGCAGGGCTTTGGGGACAAAAGCCTCGGCTGGTGAGAGAAAATCAAAATAATCCCCATTAAGTTCCCATTATCTTAAAAATTAGAAACCCTAATGAGAGGCTTCCAGAGCGAGCGGAGCAGCAGGAGGGCACCTCTGACGAACGCTGTCTTCTGTGAGGATGTCACTGGCATGGTGGGCAGGCTGAGGGCCGGAGCTCCTCAGAGCAGTTTCCTGGGAAGCAGCCAAGCTGGATTGAGCACCCTCCCCCGACTCAGAAGCCATGAACAGACAGAGAAGCGCCCAGAAGCAAGGCCAACACCCCGAAGGAGACCCCTGGGCCTGAGGGGTGATTGTCTTTAACCCCGCACATTGTTAACTCTTCCTCAGACACTGAACGAATTTAACTTGGAAGGTCCCAGATTCTAAGTGTGGTGCCACCTAAAGGCAGGTAAAATGCCGCTCAAGGTTCTCAGCCTGCGTTCCCCTCAGATTTCAGGTTGAGGAGCCTTTGATATACAAGATGGTAGCTGGGGACGCTTCCTCCTCTGGCAGTGAGCTACTGTGGAAACGGTCCACTCACAGACCTGGCAAATGGCCTCCAGGGTTTTCTGTCCAAACACTACATCCCCTCCCCAGGTCTGCATCGCATCTTGAGGCTCATCTAGATGTGCCTCCTCATCTGGTGGCATGGGGCCAGGAGCGTGCCCGGAGGGCCTAGCACCATCCAGGGACTCCACGGGGCCGCTGGCTCCCTCCCCCGCACTCCTACTGGAGCACAGGAGATTATCCGGCCGCAAGTCGTGGTGTTGTTATTATTACCCTGATGTGTAATAAATCTACATGGTGCAATAAGTTAAGGCAAGGCTCTGTTCTCACTTTACACACTGCCAATAGTTTTATTGTAACAGCTCAAAGATGTGAGTTTTCCTTTTTAGGCAGAGCAGAGGAAGCTGTGAAATGCGAAGAGAGAACAAAAGGGGATGAATGTAGTTCGCAACACAGGTTTTGTACACCCGACGGCTCATTGGGACAACCAACACCTAACATTTTTTTTTTAAAGTAGTGTTTTTATTTATTTATTTATTTGACAGAGAGAGAGATCACAAGTAGGCAGAGAGGCAGGCAGAGAGAGGGGGAAGCAGGCTCCCTGTTGAGCAGAGAGCCTGATGCGGGGCTTGATCCCAGGACCCTGAGATCATGACCTGAGCCTAAGGCAGAGGCTTTAACCACTGAGCCACCCAGGCGCCCCCAACACCTAACATTTTGTGCTGAAGGGTATCAGGGAACTGGGAGGACTTACAATGCCCCCGAGAACTCATTTGAATTTATTTTTTCCTATCAGTGTATTTGCATTCTGCGGAGCCGGCCTCTCTAACGAGACTCACCGGCGCTTTCTCTCAGGGGTGAACCTGAGCTGATTGTAAGATCACAGATTGGTTTGAGAATTCATTAAAGTCAGCAAATGAGCATTAGGGAGAGAGTTTGCATAGGCTGAGATTGTGATAATCTGTTCATTTTGGCAATTACAGCTCAGGGGTTGAAGAGAGGGGCGGCAGGACCCTACAACTCCCCCCACGCCCAGCAAAATTATGATTCGTTTCAGACCCCTGTGCAGAGATGCACATGCTCTGCGTTTTCCTCCTTTACACCATTCACCTCAGTTCCACAGGAGGCAAGGGAAGGCCTCGAGATAGGGAAAGGCCGGGGAAGGAGTGCAAAATTCAGGCAAAGCCTCCAATCACGTCCCCCCAGTACCTGACACTTAATGAATTTTGTCAGGCATCCTGTTCCTTGGTAGCAAATTGTTAGTTAAGATTTTTTTCTTTTCTTTTCTTTTCTTTTTTTTAGGATTTTATTTATTTGACAGAGAGAGACACAGTGAGAGAGGGAACACAAGCAGGGGGAGTGGGAGAGGGAGAAGCAGGCTTCCCGATGAGCAGAGGGCCTGATGGAGGCTTGATCCCAGGACCCTGGGGTCATGACCTGAGCCAAAGACAGACGCTTAACCGACTGAGCCACCCAGGCGCCCCTCATTCAAGATTTCTTAACCTGCTGGTTCTAGAGCCTTCCTTTTATCTTCTTCTTCTTTAGGTCTCACCTGTCTGTGCTTTACGCTTCACTGTAGCCCCTGAAAGCTTATTAAGCTGTTGAACATATAGCTGATACTTAACACATAAATGTTGATTAGTTGACTTTCAAAATAGTCATCAAGCTCATTCTATAACTACCAGCTCTGCCCCCCTGGTTTATCATCCTGGTATTATCCTTAATGACCTGCCAGTCCAAAACAACTGACTCCCTTGGTACTCCTCTTGGCAAAACCCTAAGGCTCACTCCTTTACTCCTACTTAGAAAATTCCGTACTCCTTCACTGTAGTCTCACTGACAGGAAATTTCATTCTCTGAGTTTGGATGGTCTCATGAATTCTATTTCTCTCTCCTAGGTTTTTCCCCTAATACTTTCTACCTCTGGTTAATCTGTAACAAGCCTAATCAGTACAAACTCTGGAAAAGCTGAGGTCATAACTTCTGAATCTGGTTTGAATTTGGGATTTGCTCCTGCAACTCAAAATTAATATTATAAATTTACTGGAAGCGTGTTTTCTACTTTCTGGACTCAAACTAATATTTTTTACACACACAGATTGGTATCTGGCTCAACTTATTTTTTTTTTAAGATTTTATTTAATTATTTGACAGAGAGAGAGACAGTGAAAGAGGGAATACAAGCAGGGAGAGCGGGAGAGGGAGAAGCCGGCTTCCCCCTGAGCAGGGAGCCGGATGCGGGGCTCGATCCCAGGACCCTGGGATCATGACCTGAGCCAAAGGCAGACGCTTAACGACCGAGCCACCCAGGCACTGCTCAACTTAGTTATTAAATGAAAAAGAAATTTCCAGCTCCTTCTCTGGCCTTTCCCTATCTCACCACTGCCCACCTCCCACTCCCCCTTCCCCCTGGCTTACTGGCAATGGGACAAATGCAGTCCTTGGTTGAATTCCCCTTAGGTTGTATCATTGTTTGGAAGTTATTGGTTCCCATCCAGAACCAGTCAGGGACAAAGCAAGGAGTTACTGTTTTAGCTCAGCCATGTAAAGTAGCACAGGGGCACCTGGGGGGCTCAGGGGGTTAAGCATCTGACTCTCGATCTTAGCTCAAGTCTTAATCTCAGGGTCCTGGGTTCAAGCCCACGCCCAGCGAATGTTAACAAATATTTATTGGGCACTTCTGTTGTTCTCAGTACCGTATTGTCCATTATATTATCTCATTTAACTTAATTCTTGCCCTTTCAGGTTGTATTGATGTTATCATTTTATAAATGAGGAGGCAAATGTTTCAAAAGTACTACCTAGGTGACTTGTGTTGAGTGGTAGAACCAGATTTTTGGATACTAGATCTACTGTTCTTTGCATTTCATCATGTTTCCTTTTGTCTGAATCCCAACTGTATGCTAATAGAATCCTATATATAAGAACAGGAATCAGTACAAGATGGCAGCTCTTAAAGAACCTATAGAATATCGAAATCCCATTATGGCTAATACCATTCTGAAACAATCCTATTCTAGAGCTGGCACTGGCTCCTGGGTTTCATCTAGTAAATACTCAAGTGATACTTTACAAAAGTTAATACAAATTTCTCAGTGGAAATTTGGCATTTGGGACATCTTTAAGATTGGGTCCAAGTGTCAGGCAAGGAAACAGGAAGCCTGATAGTAAGATGCTGGTTGAATGCTCCTTTATGGTAGAGATTCTAAAAGTTATCTTCACTTAATTGGTTGTAAACAAAATTGAAAGTACCATGAAAGCACTATGAAAATAGTATCTTTAAAAAGGCACCTGGAATCATAATGTCAATTCAAGAAAAAAACTGAGGGGTAGTAAATAACGGTTTATGTGTCCTACAAAAGTAGCAAATGAATATGTTTCTCAGCAGTGACTATGTGTCATTACCATTATGAATTTTTATGTATTATTTCATCTTCACAACAACTCAATGAGGTAAATGCTATTTTCATTTTATAGGCAGAGAAACTCAGGCTCAGAGAGGTTAAGTAACATGACCAAGGTCACATAGCTGAATGAGTGGCAGGACTAGAATTTGAACTCACTCACACAGGATGATTCCAGAGCCTACATGTTTAATCACACTTAGGGCTGCCAGATAAAATACAGAATGTCCTGAATTTCAGATAAACAAACTCCAAATATTGCATGGAGCATATTTATACTAAAAGCATATCTGTTGTTTATCTGAAATTCAAATTTAGCTGGACATCTTGTCTTTTTGCTCAGTAAATCTAGTGAACGTCAGCACATTCTTCTGCCTTCTATAAAGGCAGATCTATCTATATTCAGGTTGCTTAATTCAGTGCTTTGCATATGCTTGAATTTTATTACAGAATAAATAACGTTAACTCATATCCACAAAGCTGTGACAAGCCCTCTTAGATTCCTTTTCCCTCCATTTATTGATGGCTGGGGACAGCCTTCTCTTTGATAGGGAGCTCAGTGCAAGCTTTCCTCTTCTGATAAGAAAAAACTTTGCTTACTGTTGGCGCATTCTGGCCTGCTGCCTACATTGGGCTTTCCCTTCAGTGGCCAGCAGTGTCCTCTCTGGGGCTCATCTTTATCCAACTTGCCTGCTGCAGAAATCCTTGATTCTTTCTAGGAGTTACAGTGCCGCGTGGCTGAGTAGCTGCTCCTTTCCAGATGACAGTGTTCCCAGAAGGTAATGGAAAAGAAGGAGCTGGCTACAGCTTAGCAGAAAAGGGCCCTGCATATAAAGTCTGTCCTATAAAACATGCAAATAGGCAATGCACACATCCCCAAACAAACAACTCTTGCTTATCTGTGTGTGCACTCTCCACTCCAATGTAGTTCCCCGCAGTGCACGATGCGCACCTGACCGCCTCCTGTTACCACCCAAACGACCTAAGCTGCAGAAATAGAAACTGCTTTAATGGCCGCTTAGGAGACACAGGGATCATCCTCTAGATCACAAACGCATTAAAAAACAAACATAAAGGGCTTTGGAATTAGCTCATGTTTTTTATCTTTTAATAATGTGAATAATTGAAAAGTGGCCACCTATTTACAAGCCTGGATAGTTGCAGAAGTCACCCTGATCGTCCAGGTTTTTTAAATCTTTCAAACGGCATGAATTTTTATGAGCCCAGGATGAAATAATGATAGATAATATTTATTATAACATAAAGCAACATCTTATCATTCTGTCGACAGGCTCTAGCACTGTACATGCCGGATCAGATAATTTTTACCAAAACCCTGTGAAATTCTGTACTTTTATTATATCATAGATAAGAACACAGAGGCTGCAAGAGATTAAGCAATTCGCCCAAGGTTGCACAGCTGGCCAGTGGCAGAACCTGCTTTTAAACCCATGTAGTCTCACTCCAGAGACCATATGCTTAATTACTGAGCAATAATGCCTCCATGGCATAAGATCAGTAACTATAGCTTCTGTGGTGAAGAAGCAGTTTTGGTTTTGTTTTTAATTTCAAATCCATTGTTAACTCTTTCATTCCAAAGGCATCAAGTGTTCTCTTTCCGAAAAAGTAAAGGATATCCAGGAGGAGAAGAAGGTGGGTGGCAAGTAGCCAAACTGGTTAGGATTAAATTAGATGATTAAATCCCTAGAAACATACAACCTACTAAGGCTGCATCATGAAGAAATAGCAAATCTGAACAGACCAGTTACTAGTAAGGAGACTGAATCAGTAATCAAAAATCTCCCAATGAACAAAAGTCCAGGACCAGATGGCTTCCTTGGTGAACTCTACCAAACATTCGAAGAAGAATTAATACCAATCCTTCTCAAACTCTTCCAAAAAAAATAGAAGAGGGGGGAACATTTCCAAACATGTTTTACAAGGCTGGCATTACCTTGATACAAAACCAGACAAGGAAGCCACAGGAAAAGAAAATTACAGGCCAATATTCCCGATGAATATAGATGTAAAAATTCTCAGGAAAACATCAGCAAACTGATTTCAACAACACATTCAAAGGATCACCACCATGATCAGGTAGGATTTATTCTAGGGATGCAAGGCTGGTTCAACATCTGCAAATCAGTCAATGTAATACACCACATTGACAAAATCAATAGATGCTGAAAAAGTCCTTGACAGTATTCAACACCCATTTATGATAAAAAACAAAAAGGATATAGAGGGAATGGACCTTAACATAAAGGCTACATGGGACAATCCCACAGCTAGTATCATACTCAATGGTGAAAATCTGAAAGCTCTCCCTCTAAAATCAGGAACGAGACAAGGATGCCCGCTTTCACCACTTTTATTTAATACAGTTTGGAAGTCCTAGCCAGAGCAATTAGGCAAGAAAAGGAAAAAAGCCATCCAAGTTGAAAAGGAAGAAGTAAAATTATCACTATTTGCAGATGACATGATATTATATATAGAAAACCCCAAAGATTCCACGGAAAAACTATTAGGATAAATGAATTCAGTAAAGTTGCAGGATACAAAATCAATATATACCCACAAAAATCTCTATACTAATAATAAACTATAAGAAAGAGAAATTAAGAAATAATCCCATTTACAATTGCACCCCTCCCCCAAACAGGAGAAAACATAGAAGGTAAGCTCCTTCACATAGGTCTGGTGATGATTTTTCTAAATCTGACACCAAAGATAACAGCAACAAAAGCAAAAATAAACAAGTGGGATTACATCGAACTAAAAAGTTTCTGCACAGAAAAGGAAACCATCAACAAAATAAGAAGGCAAACTACTTACTCAGAGAAAAGATTTGCAAATCCTACATCTGAAAGAGGTTATTATCCAAACTATATAAAGAACTCAAGCAACTCAATAGCAAAACAAAACAAAACAAAAAACCAAAAAACAAAAACAACAACAACAAAAAATCAAACAATCTGATTCAAAAATGGACAGAAGATCTAAATAGACCTTGTTCCAAAGAACAATGACAAGACACACAGATAGCCAACAGGTACATGAAAGATGTTCAACATCACTCATCATCAGGAAAACACAAGTAGGAACCACAATGAGATAGCACTTCACACGTGTCAGAATGGCTATTATAACAACAACAACAATAAGAAACAAGTGTTGATGAGGATGTGGAGAAAAGGGAACCCTGTGCGCTGTCAGTGGGAATGTAAATTGATGCAGCTACTATGGGAAACTGTTTGGAGGTTCCTCAAAAATGAAAAACAGAACTCCCATATGATCCAATAATTCCAGTTCTGGGTATTAATCCAAAGTCAATGGAAACCCAACTCAGAAGGATACCTGCAACCCCATGATCACGCAGCACCATTCGCAATAGCCAAGATATGGAAACAACTTAAGTGCCCATGGATGGACTAATGGATAAAGAAATTTATACACACACACCCACACACACACACACACACACACACACACACGTGAAATAAGCCAGAGAAATACAAATACTATAAAATCTCTCTTATATTTAGAATCTAAAAAAACAAAACAAAACCCAAGCTCGTAGATACAGAGAACAAATTGGTGATTGCCAGAGGTGGGGGTGGGAGAGTAGAAGAAATAGGTGAAGAGGGTCAAAAGGTTAAAAAACAAACTGGATGCTGTATGACTAGTACCCAATTCAAACCACACGTGACTCACCACTCAAGTCAGGCTGCCCTGCTCAATTGGACAAGTCTACTGATCGCTACATGTTGCAGCGATCTCAAGTTGCCACAAAGGATTCGAAATGCTTACTCTTGTTTTCTGTACTTAATGTCAACTGCTGCTATGGTCTGAATATTTGCATCCCCCTACAGTTCATATGCTGCAATCCTCGCCCCCAAAGATGATGGTATTAGGAGGTGGGGACTTGGAGGGGCTTAGGTCATAAGGGTAGAGTTCTCTCGAATGGAACTGATGCCCTTATAAAAAAGATTCCAGAGAGATCCCTAGCCCCTGCCACCAGGTGAGGACACTGCAAGAAGGCACCACTGGAAACCAGAAAGCAGGCCCTAACCAGGACCTTGCTAACATGTTGACCTCAAGACTTTCAGCCTCCGGAACTCAAGAAATAAATTTCTGTTGTTGACAAGCTATCCAGTCTGTGGTATTTTGTGACAACAGCCCGAATGGACTAAGACAACTGGTAATAAAAAATTTTGTGGACCAGTTTGTGAACCATACTTTAAATAGCACTAGTAAAGAAAAAATCAGCTTAGCACGTAATTAATTAAAATATACAAATATGCTAACGAATTAGATGGTTGGGTTACATTCTGTCCCCAGCCCTCCCTCCACAACACACACACACACACACACACACACAGACACACATTCCAGAAATATTTATTGAGAACCTACAAGATGCCTCATATATTTCAGACTCTGTGAATATAGTAATGAACAAAACAGATCAAGTCTATGCCCTCAGGGAACTTACACTCTAATCCAACCTATGTGTTGACACCCAAAGGTCTGGGTTCCAGTTTGAGATCTTGTCAATTAATAGCTCTGTGCTTCTGTGCAATTCATTTAATCCCCTTGAGCAAGTTTTCCCCTCTGCAAAATGAGACTTACAGCTACTTTAATGATACTGTTGGTAAGATTAAATTAGGTCCTGTGGAGTCATTTTGGAAACTGTAAAATGGTATACCAATGCCAGGTCCTTCGTATCTTTTGCAACAAGCATAAAGTAGCAAGCACTCAGTTAAGATTTATGACTAAATGTGCGTCAGATCCTATATGTGTGAGGTATATTTTTTTGTGTAAAATATGCCAGCTCTTCAAATCCTTAAAACCACTGCACCAACAAGAAAAGTGTATTAGTTATTGCGGGGCATAGCATATGTAATTCTACTCCTCGGTTACAGGTTTCCAAGAATCTTGGTCTAAAAACACATTTTCTAAATATCGATTGGATAGAAGCCTCTTTTTATGGATTTGTATCACAACCGGAATGCTTCTTAAAGGCTCTGTCCATAAATTGACCGTCAGAGTAGCTAGCTATGTCAGTCCTGCTAGTTCTATGCATGCCTGCGCTCTCTAGGATTACGATATAGAACCGAGTTGTAAAAGTGCTCTAAGTTTGGGAAGCGTTTGGAAGAACTCAGCAAACCTAGCACGAAAAGAAGTTAGTCTGTTTCTGTTCAAAAGTTTGAATGTCGTGTTAGGAAATGTTATAGTTATGTTGTTGTTTGAATTTTAAGGTCAGTTCATTAAGTCCGATGATGAAAGCTATCAAAAGAATATGCTCCTGAAAATGATTTTTTCTTAGGAAAAAAAAAAAAAGGCAAGGGACGCCTGGGTGGCTCAGTTGGTTAAGCAGCTGCCTTCGGCTCAGGTCATGATCCCAGGGTCCTGGGATCAAGTCCCGCATCGGGCTCCTCGCTCGGCGGGGAGCCTGCTTCTCCCTCTGCCTCTGCCTGCCACTCTGCCTGCTTGTGCTCTCTCTCTGACAAATAAATAAATAAAAATCTTAAAAAAAAAAAAAAGGCAAATCAGCACCCTCTCAGCACAGCATAGCCACAGACGCTGTGGCAGTGAAACTCTGCAGACAGGAAGATCCGTTCGCCAGTCCAGTCACTCTCTGGGTCAGCGGGATTGTCAGTGAGATCGTCCTCACATGCAGCTTCGGGAACATCCATCTCCGGGAGCAAAGACTCCTCTACCTCCACATTGTTTCTAGCATCCTCTGAGAACTGCCTATCAGTTGTGTCACAATTATGATCTATTTCAAAAAGCTGTTCCCCACTTCATTTTTTCCCTGCTGGTTCTTCTTCTTTCATTCACTGCTTCTTAATTTCCAAGAGTGCTGCCCCAAACCTGGCATTCCGGCTTAAGAAATTCTCCATTGTAACAGGAATGCCATGAAATAATTTCTTTTCAGCTTCTTCTGCTTCTTGCCCTTTTTTTGTTTCTCCCTGGGTATAAGGACATTCTCTTTGAGAGTTAGCAATAGTATCCAGAGACAGAGAGAAGCATAAATGCTCTTCAGATTTCACGAAAGTGTACAACTCAATCCGGTGGCTGGTTGAGGAGTACCTCATACATATAAGCTGCAAGACTGACGAGGGGCACTAACATAATTAACACACAGTGATCTACAAGAAGGGATATTTAGTAATGGGAATAAACAACTGCACAAAACATAGAACAGGGCAGCATGTCAGTGTCACAGGTGAGATGAAAACAGAAACTGTGGGATTTCAGAGGAGAGGGAAAATCAGAAAAGGTTCCAGGTAGCTACTGCAACATGAGACAGGCCTCCAAGGATTTCAACAGATTTGGGGTCTGCAAGAGGGGATGGGGGGGCATTGCTCCAGGCAGAGACAATGTAAGCCAAGGAGTTGGCTCCTTTGTGAGAAGTCGGTAGGAATTACAGCCAGTAGTTCAAGTTTGCTTGAGAACCAGCTCTTTCTAAATAAGGGTGTCCTGCAAGGTGAGGCCAGAAAAGTGGGATGGAGCCACATTCCTGGACAAACGCCAGTTTGAAATTGACGGAGAAATGGCAATAATTTTAAAAATAGGGTGGAGTCCTGATTTGGCCACTGCTTTGGAGAGGTGGTTCTGGCAAGAACACAGGATGGATGGAAGGGAAAGGAACTAAGCAGGAGGCCAAAGAAGAGACTACAGGAAAAGTCTGGACTAGAGGTACTCAGTCATGGCAGCAGAGGGAGCGAGGAGCGGCAGGTGGAAGAGACCATGTGTAAGAAGGACCTCTACTCGTCTGTCCAATACAGGAGCCCCCGGCCGTATGTGCCTGTTTCTGTCTAATTTAAATTCGTCAAAGTTAAATAAGATTGAAAACACACTTTCTCAGTTGTGTTAGCCACATTTCAAGGGCTCCATAGCCACATGGGGCTACTGGACCAGACTACGTAGATAAAGAACATGGCAGAATGTTCCATAGGATGGTGCAGACTGTTACACTTTGGGAACTGACAGGGCATAAGGACGGGGAAGATTGCAGGCAGCTGAGGCTTGGTGGCTGAGTAACTGAGAAAGGTAGTGTCATGATGAGAAAAGGGGAAATCAGGAGAAGGATTTAGGAGGAAAGATGTCATTTAGTTTCTGTCAAACACCAGGTAGAATAAAGTGTGTACACAAATGCATGGGTGTCCTCGGTGGGGGGGTAGGGGGGGAAGGCAGGTAAAATAAAGGCCCCAGTGGGCTCTCCCAAGGCATGTAAAAAGGCCCTGGCAGAGTCCAGTTGGCTTATCCCTTGCTGCGCTCAGTTTCTCCCCAGCTCATGCAGCTCCCTCAACCTCCCCCAGACCAACGGCTGTGACAGGGCAAGAGCCCGAGGGCCCTGCTGCTTCCTCAGCTCCACGGCTCCTCCCCGAACCCATTTTTCTCATAGATGCCTTGGCTTCCTCTTCCCCAACCAGCTCACTCACCCTTCCCCATGCTTGATCCTTGGAAAGTCCCCTTTCCCCACTTACTGGACTTCTTCCTCCTAAACTATTCTTTCTCACAGGCAACACCAAACCATGGACCCCACTGTTTTTTGCTGGCCTCTCCTCCCTCCCAGCTGAGATTCCAAGGTCTGCCCCTATAACCACTCCCTGGTGTAGACTCCCTTACCCCCTCATTGACTTTCATCAGCAAACCCAGCCCTAGTCAAGTCCAACCCTCCTGCAGTCCCGCAAGCAACAGCATGTGGCTGGAGAAAACCACACAAACCTTGCTGAAAGGTCTCACTTTAAACATAGCACCACCAGCTCAAAAAGCCCCTCAGCGCTATCCATACTATACTTCTCTAGTAACTCTTCACCCTTCAGGGGAATTCTTGCTCACCTGCTTCTAGCTCCTTAAATAGCCAATAGCCTCTCCCCATTCAGTTTTTCATTGCGTAGAGTACAGGAAAGCACATAGCCCGACTCTGTCTCCTAGGACCCAGTGAGGTAGTCGGCACATACAGTACTCTGTGCAACCTGGGAAAATGTGCACAGTGTGTGTGTGTAGGAGGGTGGAGAGGATGGCTAAAAGGCACCACTCCTCCAGGTGGAGTAATTACAAAAGGTGACCCCCCTCTTCCTCCAGATGGATGTGGCTCACAGCTGGGTGGGCAGAACAGGGGCTGGATTTTAGCTCCTGTCCCCTCCTGCTCTGCAGTGGCCTGAGCATGCCACCACCAAATGGACCACCTGATCTACCTGCATTTGCACCCACAGACTTTGCCTTCTGTCCCCAAATACTGTGTGAACATACTGTCCTTGCTCCTATCCAAGGCCACCCCTTCACTTCTATGCTAGGTCTCATTGCTTATTTTCTTGAGGACGATGTTTCTCCACTTGTCTCCTCTTGCCTTCTTTTCCATCACATTCACCTCTCTAAATCGGTCCAGCATACCAACAAAGGAACATCTCCCATCTTAAAATACTCTCCCTTGATCCCAAATACTCCTGGGGCTACTACCCTTTTCTCAGTTGCTCTTTACAGCAAAGGTCCTCAAGAGCTGCTTAGACTTGCTATAAACACTCTCTCTGCCTCACTTCCCAGGCTCTTGTTAACACACCCTAATCAGACTTTCTCCCCGGTGACACCATTGAAACTGCTTTCATTAAGGACATCGGTCACCTTTATTCGGCCAAATCCACTGTTCAAACTCTGTCCTCAGCTTACTTGTTTCAGCAGTATTTGATAAGAGTGATGACTCCCACCTTCCAGAAACCGTTCTCTTATCTTTTGTCACTCACCCTTTCCTAGTAGTCCTCTGATCTGACTGGTAGCTCCTCCTCCTTTTCTACTTAATCTCCAAGTGTTGGATTCCTGTTAGTGGTCTCCTTCAGCCACTCTCCCTCCCTAAGTGCTTTTATGTAGACTTCAGGCTTAAAAAGCATCTATGGGCTGACGAGTCCCAAATTTATATTCAACTGTTGTACTCAACGTTCCATGTGGATGAATAACAAGGAAGTATAACATGTACAAAATAGAACTCCTGATTTCCCCCATCCCCAAATTTCTCCTGTTTGATTCTTCCCCATCTTATGAAATGGCACCACCATTAACCCATCCTTCAGGACCTGAATCTAAGAATCGTCCATGATGTTTGTTCCTTCCCATACTTTCTGCCAAATCCATTCCAATTCAAAATGTGTCCGAATAGCCTTCTCACTCGTTTGGTGCCATCCTATTCCAAGTTACCAACAACAACATCCTTAGTGGTCTTCTTGTGGACATTTGTGCTTCTCTATTGTGTATTTTACACATATTAGCAAGAACAACTTTTAAAAATGTGAATCAGATGAGGTCATTCCTGTGTTCACCCTCCCATGGCTTTCAGTTGCTCTCAGGACAGCCCACAAGGCTCCACAGGATCTAGTCCTTCCACACCTCATGGCTTAACTACCGCTCCTCTCTGGCTAGCTGGTTCCATTCAGCCATAATGGCCTTTTGCTGTTCCTGCAACCTAGCGGGTGTATTATTCTCACCTCTCAGTTTATGGCTGATTATCTTTCAGCTTGGAAAGGCTGTCCCCTCAAACCCTACCGCCCCCCCCAACACACACACCCTAGGTATTTGCTAGGCTCATTCCTTCGTATCATATGTATATGATAGGTGCTCAAAGGTCTCCTCTGTGGGGCAGTATCCGGCCAGCTATAAAGTCATCCCATTCCTGGCTTTATTTTTCTTCACGCTACTTATCACTACTTGAAATTTTTGTTTACTTGTTTGTTGTCTGTCTCCTGTCTCCCACCCCACTAGAATTCAAGCTTCACGAGGGCCTCTTCTTGCCTATGGGGTTATCCCCTGCGCCTAGAACAGTGTGGCACTTACTAGGTGCTCAATTAGTACTTGTTGAATGATTGCATTCCCTCCAAAATTCTATTCCTCCTGAATCTTCGGACCCTTCCTCCTTTCGTTTCCCGCCTTACGCAGCCTCCCACCCAGCCCTCCGCAAGGCCTCAATTCCTGGCTCCTCCCACACGGTTCTCAGCTCTCACATCGCTCCTCTGCGCGGCTCCTTTAAGCGGACTCCGGAAAGCCGCGGGGAAGGCGGGGCCGAAGGCTCCCCGTCGCCGACTCGGAGGGGCGGGGCGGAACTGGGGGCGGAGCCTGCGTGCTGCGTGCGTGCGCGTTCTGGAGGCGCCGCCGCCGCCGCCGCCGCTCTCGAGGCCGCCGCCGCCGCCGCCGCCGTCGTCGCCGCGCAGAGCCGGAGCAGGAGCCACGGCCGAGAGGAGGGAGGAGGCGGAGGAGGAGGTGGAGGAGGCGCCGGACCGGGGGGGTGAGTGAGGGGCGGGGAGCCCGAGTCTGCCCCAGAGGGAGCGGGGGGCGCGGGTCGGCCGAGCCAGGGCTGAGGCGGCTCATGTCGCCGGTCAGTCCCCTGGCTCCCCCTTCCTCCTCCGCGTTCCCTTGGTGTCCGGGGCGGCGGCCCGGGGGCCTGGCCGGCGGGAGGGGCCGGGACTCCGGGAGGCCCTGTCGCCGCCGCCAGGGCCAGAGCCAACCACGCCCGCGGACCAAGCCGGTCGACTGTGGCTGGGCCTGCGGGAGACGGACGGGAGGGGCCCGGGCCGGGTGTGGGAGAGAAAGAGGACATTGTGTCCCCCACCCTCCAACTCCCCGAGGTGTCATGGCACAAGCCCGTTTCCCTCGCCACCTCCTCGGACACAGTGCCCTCTCCACTCGCTGCCCGAGAGATGCAGAGGACTGGGCATCGTTGCCTTTTTCCTCTTCTTGCATGTCCCCACACTAGGGTCAGACCTTCCGTCAAACCCAGCTCTCCCCTTGGGGGTTACGCGAAGAGGGGGCTGGAGGGTTGGGTGAATTTTCTGCTCTCCTTCCTCTCCTAGAGAAGGTGCGGGTAGACGGGAGCGTTGCCCTCTCTGCGTTCACTTCTGTCAGGGTCGGGGTCTCCCTTTCCTTCCTTTATTCCCCCAGTGCAGAGGGCTGACATCTCTACATACCACTCCACCTCCAGCCCCTTTCCCGCCCTCTTCCCCCACGTCTTCCGTAGCTTGCCATGTGTTCGCCTTTTGGCATTGCTCCTCTTGGGTCTCTTCTTCTTCCCTGAATTTTGTTAGGGAAGGGGTCACCGTGTGGTTCTTGGCTTCCTTCAGACTGGGGCTGGTAGGAGTGTTGCTTGTTCCCTCAGGAAGTTAAGGACAGTGTCTTCAGCTGAATTGTGTAATTTGCTGCTACAGGGAGAAGGTGAGGGAAGACACTTGTGCCTGAAAAATGGGATCTTCTCGCAGGGCTAAGTACCAAGAGTTTGGAGGACCTTTTGACCTCTCGGAAAAAAGAACTAACGTTGAGTTATGTATTCCTTTTTTGGGAGGGAAGATGGTTTTGTCACTGCTTTGAAGGGAGGAGGGTATAAGAAAAAAGGGAATAACAGGGCAGGAGGTAAATGGGCCATAGCCTTACAGGTGGCCACAGTTTTCTGCTTCCTGGGTGTGGGATGATTCTTTCTGTTTTTATCACAGTAAGAGTAAAGTAGCAGCTCTTAGTTTTAACGTGGGGCGCCTACCTTCAAAAGCATTCTGCAGGCCAGTCTCAGAAGGGATGCTGCTGGAAACAGGATTTGGAAACTTTCTTCTGGTTTCCTGTCAGTGTGTGGAGGCGGGCATGCGTATGTGTAGTTTTTCTTTCCTTTTGATGTAATTGATATCTGCAGTATTTTGACATAATAAACACTAAATCAGGCCTGGAGCCCCTTTCTGTCTTTATTATGATTTCTTATAACACTTTCTGTTTGGAAATTATATTTGCATTGGTTGAAATTATTTTTTAGTCTGGTGTTTCACTGAACCTTGTTTCCTTGGTATTTTCAATCATGTACTGCAAAGTATGATTAGATGTAAGGTATTGAGGATCACATGGTGCCTGGCACAAGGTAGGCAGTTGGTATTTTGTGGATGAATTGAATGATTACAAAGATGTGGCTAGATATATATCTTCTGTCCTTTTGAGAGGTGGCTTATATTAGAATATTGTACTTTACTTCCAATATAAAGTAGTAATTCTTAACCTTTTCTAGGCCACTGACACCTTTGAGATTATGATGAAATATATAGTCTCTCTGCTCAGGAAAAAAAAAAGTAATAGACTTTTATGCACGAAATTTTGCATTCAGTTTCAGGGTTGCTTTGAAGCCAAGCATAGATACCTGTCTCCAAAGCAAACTGGAATCCCTGAGTATTATTCAGTTCCATATTAAAACTATTTAAAAGCCTTTGTTCGCTTTCTTTGTGGCCTCAAGAATGACAGTGTCAATACTTAACAGACTAAACTTTGGATCTTTAGGAACAAGACTTAAGAGTAATTGTTATTACAATTTTATGAGGAAAAGTTGTCACTAATAACTACTACCAGTCAGTTTTAAGCTAATACGCTGATGTCTTCCAAGGAAATAAGATTGTTGTAGTTACTTTTGGCAGCCTAAATTCATAATCACAGCGGACTTAGAATTTTTATTGTACAAACTCCTTAGTAATATGATCAGCTTGAAAACGTTCACAAATCAAACTATTCATTTTTCCTGTTCTCTTCCGAGCTTGTTTATATGCATGATTTTTCATGTAGTTAATAATTATTGTATCAGCATTTAATACTAATTCAACAAGTGCTTTTTCAATGCCTATTGTGTGAATAAAATCAAGTTCTTGTTTTCAGAGAGCTTATATTCTAATCAGGAGAGATGGGCCATAACCAAATAAATGCAGAATATGTTAGATGATAAAGTAGGGTAAGGGGAAAGAGAGAAGCAGTGGCAGGGAAGGCATGAGACTGGAGCAGAGACCTGAAGGAAGTGAGTTAGATGTGCTGTCTTGGGGAAGAAGGTTATAGGCAGAGAGGACTGCAAGTGCAAAGATTCCCTCGGTCTGCTTGGCCTTTTGAGAAGACTGTAAGCAAGAGGGAATGAGAGAGCTTTAGGTTAGAGAAGTAATTGAGCCTTCTAGGTCATGGTAAGAATTTTGGATTTTACTTTGAATGAGACGAGCAATCAACTATTGGAAGGTTTTAGGTAGAAGAGTTTGTGAGAATCCTTCTGGCTGCTCTGTGGAAATCAACTTGATGGGGAGTTGGGATGGGCAAGAGTGTAAGCAGGAAGACCAATTAGGAGGCTAATCTTTATTTTAAGCCTTTTTCGGCTTAAAATATTTTAAGCCTATTTATGCCTGTTGCTGGGCATATAGGTAGTTTCAGTTTCTTACTAAAATTGCGATGAAATGAACACTTTTGTGTATGCAACATTTTCTTTTGGAATATTTTTTTGGGATTGATTTCCAGAGCAAGGACTGCCGAATCAAAGTATATGAATTTACTTGTCTTCTTGATGTATCTGTGAATTTCTTCAAAGAGTATGATGTACTAGTTAAAGTGATAGCCACAGTTTTTGATCTAGTGTTAAGGCAATGTCACTTGTGTTGAATATTATTTAATACTTGAAGAAATCATTTGAGTTATAAAAGAAAAATCTTCTAGATTGTTAGGTTGAATTTTCCAATTGCTTGAATTTAGAGTTCATATGTTAGTTCACCTCTCCAACATTTAACAAGAGAGTGCTAATTATTGGGGATACAGAGATGAACTAGACAGGGTCTTTGTCCTCAGGGAGTTTTACATTCTGTCATAATTCAGAATCTAATAGTCAAACAACTTTAAAGTCTTGCCCAAGTTTCCTGCCGTCCATGAACTTCGTTATTATATGGCTGATGATCTCTTCTGTAAAATAGACATTCCAATCAAGCATCTAATTTTTCATATTGGTAATTTCTTTTCTTTTTTTATACAAAGGGATTTTTAAACGATATCTGCAATTTATTTAATTTCTGTTTTGTATGTCTTTAGAATCTTATAACTGTCAGCCCCATGTTTTGTTCTTTGCAATAAATCATGCAACTAGTACTTAGTTGAATTTTGTTGTAATTCTTTATAATTATTCAAAACACATGGACTGTTGTTTTGTTAAATAAGGTTAGCATTGCATCTTTGACATTTTATTTAGTTTATAAGGGAGAATGATACTGGTCTGTTTTGATAGGAAATTATACCACTGTGAGGGCACTGCTCAGCATTTCTAGTTCTGAAATCTAGATGGCTTGATTTGGCACGAGCAGGGAACTCCACCATCTCTAAAGTGAGTCGAATAATTGAGTTACCTGCAAGCATCTAGCACTGTGTCTGACACATGCTAGGGATCCAGCAGGTGTTCACTGAACCTCAAATAACCTCTAAGTTCCCAGTTCTAAAATTCTCTTATTTTAGAGGTCAATTAAAAAATTTGTATAAAGCGTTTATATATTAATGTTGTGGTGAGTTTAAAATTGTGAACATCATCTTACTTCCTCCTGATGTTCCTTTACAGATTAAACTCATTAATTTTAAAAAGAGCTATGGTGTATTTCCAAGCGTTTTCTGTCCATTCTGATGTCATAAATTGCTGCATGACTTAATGCCAAATTCACATCTTATGGAAGTGATTAGTGTTAAACATAAATATATTTAAGCTTTCTTATGTTACTGAGACGAAGCATCCACTCCCCCCCACCCCTTTTTCTGTGCGTGAAATTTGGGGATTACAAATGGTAGTTTTTATGTGCTTTTCAGTCTTTCGTGTACAGAGATGATATTGGCCCATTCAGGTTATGAATTTTTTTAATAGTGGTTATGGACACTGAATGATTCATATACTCTTTACAATCCCCTTCTCACAATTTTGAGATGAGTGGTTAAGAGGCCAGTTTGTTTCAAAGCTAAATGATCCAGAAGAGTATTGGACCTATAAGCTTAGCTTGTCATGATGTACTGATCAGCGAAGCAGTTCAGCAGAGAACTATGCCATGCTCTCGTTTACGCTTGAAAATAGGCCTTTTAGACGTAGAAGGTACATGCACTTACCAATAAGAAAAGGAAATTGTGTGTGATGATTAAGGTGGAGTTGAAACAAAAAATAGTATACTTTTGTAAATGGTCTAAAAATAATAGTTTTAATAGGATTTTCAGAAATATATGATATGCACAGAGAGGATTAAATGTGTTTTATGAGGTTAACTTTAATTAGTAGACAAGTTAATATTTTGTTTTGTTTTTTATAAAGGTACAGATGACTTATTTATTTAAGCTAATTCCAGATAAATCTGGAAAAAAAATTTCTTTGCCTACCCAGTTTTCTGTCTCTAGTTTCCATTGCTAGAGATTGGTTGAAAGTGTGGAACGATAAAGTTAACCAAATTTGGAATTAAATATGTAACCCTGTGTTTGGTTTTAGGATATATTTAAGTTAGTCCATATTTCATAATAGGAATATACTAAACTATACATTGTAACTGGTAAAATATACTGTTGAATTAAGTAAAGCTTGAAGTTAGTTACTTTGAACTCACAAATATATATACCTATAACATTCATGGTTGTTTGCATTGCTATGTTATACACACTTATTCTGGTTATAAGAAATAACTTTGCTCAGGATAGAACTGTGGTTTAGTTATCAACCACAAAGGTGTAAAAGTAAGAGAGGCACAAAGAACTGGGTGCAGTTGTTTCTTTGGCCAAATCCCAAATGCAGCTTGTAAGATTCTAAGTTAGGAGTAGGAAATTATCTCTTCCTACAGACTGAACATTTCAGATCAGTCGGATGTGTAATCTGAAGAGTAAATTCATTCACTGTATTTTCAATGATATTTAAAAATTCATTTATGAACAGGATCATTCTGTTCTAGACAAGTTGGCTGTATTATAAAACATTAAGCAAGCAACCATAACTTAAGTATTTTAGCAGTTGAAATTTAACGCTAATCTTTGGATTTTATGTAGTTCTCAGTATCTAGCCCAAATCTTTTGATGTCTTTTGATCTACCTTTTCCATTCCATTGAATGCATGTAAAAATGTTGCATGATTTTATTAATAGATTTCAGATTCAGTCATTGAACAGATGTTTGCATGACCCAATATTAGGTTCTTTGATGGAAACCGAGATGTGAGACTGTAGCTTCTATTATAAGGAATTTATAGTCTAGTAATTTATTTTGTTTGCCAGAACCTGACATATGTTTTATAAATAAATGTATTTTCATAGTAGAATGGAAATAGAATGATACTCATTTTCTAAGTAACATCAATGTAATACTTTAAATTTTCTCTTAGTTGCTCAACAACTATTTCTGTGATAGTATTTTTTGCCCCCCCCCCCCCCGTGGCTTTATTTTCTAACAGCTTTTTCGTATTACAAGCAAACAAGTTTCCCAGTTTAAAATACAGTAAAATAAGAATTTTTTTGCTTAATGCCTGTTTTACTTCAAGACTTGTTTTTGTTTTTGTTTTGGCAAATTGCTTTTCTGCATATATGCCAAATGGTAGGGATTTTTTTTCCTCCTGGTTCAGCTGGCAATTTTAATTCTGTGTTTAATGCAAGAAGGTTTTTTTGTTGTTGTGCTTTTTTTTTTTTGTAGAACAGCTTAATCTTTTTTCTACACTGATAAAAATCATCTTTTGCCACTAAAGTTAACTCTGCCCTAGAACAGAAATGTGCATGTAGAAAAAAATGCATCTATGTGCATTTTTAGTGAATATTGGTAGCTTGCCAGCTTTATTTTCAAGTTCCTCCCCACTCCAGACCTAACTATGATGGGCTTATAAGGCAACAATAGTATACATAGTTATATTGCAAAACAAGAATAGTTTTTCTGGTTTTTCCCTTTTGCATGTTTTGAGTTAGGATTAATTGGACATTTATTAATCTCAGTAGACATACAATAAAACAGTTTATTTAACTGTGGTGCTTTCTGTTGAAGCATTGGCTGACTTTTAGATAGTGAGCTTGTGCAATTTCATGAATACTACTGAATTTTGGGTGACATTCTTTACACAGTCTAAAAGTAAGTGTGAGCTAACAGGAGGTGGAAATGAAACAGGTTTGACATTTTCTTTGCACTAGGAAGTATTTCTTTTCCAAGTAACATGCCTTCGTAGGTTCAGGATCATTTTCAATGAGTATAGCTGCTTGCATTTTTTTTTTCTTGTTTAAAGTAATTCATGTTCCATTGTGGCAAATTTTGAAAAGAACATAAATGTAAAGAAGAAACTGAAAATCATCTATAAACCTATCACCCAGAAATAATTACTACTGACATTTTAATGTACATTTTTCTAGTTGTTTCCTTGCTTGTACAGATTTTTTTAATTTTTTAAAAAATGGAATTTTACTTTTATATATACTGTTTTGTTCCTGCCTTTTTCTCTGAACAGGATATTGGTCTCCTAGTTTGGGACTTTTAGGTTGAGTCTTTATAATATTACTATTTTAAATAACACTGGGGCAAACATTTTTGTACATTTATCTTTGATTGCATCTCTGTTTTTTTTTTCTTCCTTTAGGATAGATTCCCAGAAGTGGGATAACTGGATCAGAGGGTGGTTACCCTGTGTATAAGAGTGTGTGTCTCACTGCACCTTCAATGGCTTTGAGTAGGTCAGTTTTTACAATCTTTGCCAATTTGATAGATATCTGTTACAATACGTGGGTGGTACTCGCAAAATCCTCTTATTATTAATAATCTGTAAAACCATCATAGTGTATGATTGGTAATTTGCAGTCATCTTTGAAAAAGTTGGTTGGAATGAATTTCTTTGAAAATATTTTAGGTGAAAGTAATCTTTGTTACAAAAAAAGACATTCCTTGAAGTTGCAATTTGAGCATTGTTCTTTTATTGGAAAGAAATAGCATTTTAATGTTCTCCCTTTACTAAACTGGCAAACATGAGAAAGCTTATTGTATAGTATGTAGTAAGTGGAGATATCATGTAAAACTAAATTATTTCAGATAGATGAAGGGGGTAGTCACATAGCTCAGACCAAAAAAAAAAAAAAAAAAAAAAGCCAACCAACTTAGGGTTTAGAGGAATGTCTTTGGACTTAGGCAGCCTGGATTTAAATCCTTGCTTTGCCACTTACTAAGTCTTACTTAGTCTTAAGTAAGTCTTACTTAGTCTTAAGTAAGTGTTACTAAGTCTGTGATTTAAGGCAACTTACTGAGTATATAATGTGAGATGACTTACTAAATATATGATTTGATGTTTCTGAACTTTGGCTTTCTCATATTTACAAGTAGAATAATAATACCTACTTCATAATTTTGTTGAGAAGATTAGAAATAATATGTAAAACTAACTGCTTGGCATGTACTAGGCATTTAATAAGAGCCAGCTGTTGTTAAATTTGGGGGGTTTTGCCCTTGTTGGGGGGTAGGGCAGATATCATTTGTGTGTCCTTGTTTACATGAATAAATGCAGAGATGCAAAAGGGCCATGAGCAGTGGCAGCTGGAGGGGAGTGGTAGACATTCTTTATGGTAGGAATGGCATGAGCCAAGATAGAAAGTTCAGGACAAGTTGGAGGACAGGGGGTTGATTTGACAGAAGCCTGAGCTTGTATAATTAGAAAATATGGTGATATGGCTATAAAGATTTGTTGGGCTAGACTGTAGAAGTCATTGAATGCTAGGTTGAGAAGTATAGACTTGTATTCAAGAGCACAAGAAGTTTTGATATGAGGAAAATGACCCAGTCAGAGCATTCATCTTTTTGAAGATGAATCTGGCTACAGAGTACAGAGTGAGTTGAGGAAGAAAGGGACTGAGGGCAAGGAGGCTGGCTTAATAACAAAGGTAAGGCAAACCTGAGGGTTTAACGGAAAACAGGAGGGTAGGTTTTGGGGAGAGTTGCTGGGACTCATCGTTGTCAAAAACTCTGGGTCTTTGTCCTCAGTTCGGAGATGAAGTTCAAAAGAAGTAATCTGAGCCTAAGGGATAGGCTACATGGAGTTAGGAACCACTGAGAGAAGATAGGACTAGCTGTGCTTTGGTTGTTGCTACTTTTTTATTTTTAACTGAAGGGTAAGAGATTCCTATTATTTCCTCTGTGAAAAGTATGTGCTTATGCTCTTCGACAAATGGATAGTCTACGGAAATGTTATTTATTTAGCATTTTGAGTCCTTAGTTAACAAAGACTCCTCAGTTTTAGACATTATATTTCTGGAGGTATTATCTTAAAATACTTCACTGTAAGGTTAAATTCTGCATGTGTTTTGAACATTTGTCCATGCAACTGGACTTCAGAAGCATCGGTTATGTGAGCAGAAGTGATCAAAAGTGAAATACAGCCTTCTTGTTAAGCAGCTTAGAATACTGCCAGTGAAATATGGAGCAATGAAAAATAGAAAATTGAGTATGTGTTCTTTAGAGGAAATCCTACTTTTAATACTTCTCTCCTCACCTCTTTAATTTCTTAATTAAAAAAAAAAGTTTACACGTGCCATTCTTAGTCATTTTGGTACCTGGCTCTAGCTCTATGCTAAATTGTACTTTGCACTTGGCTGAATAATAAGTAAGCAGGTTAGCCTATAGACTGATAGTAATGTTTCTTTGTGCCATGTAAGTAAACTCACATGGACTGTGAAAGAAGCAACACCCAATTTTTAAAAAATAAATGTGGGTTTGTGATACTTTCAAGGTGTTTGCATTTTCAAACCACTGAGTTGTTATATCTTTCTTTAATGTTTCTTTTAGTTTTCAAATATTGTCTAAACTCAGAAATAAAGTCTTTATTATTAGTTATTTTCATTTAAATCTCTTGCTTTTAAAAGTATTCTTGAAAATATTTTTAGGGGCGCCTGGGTGGCTCAGTTGTTAAGCATCTGCCTTTGGCTCAGGTCATGATCTCAGGGTCCTGGGATCGAGCCCCGCATCAGGCTCTCTGCTCAGCGGGGAGCCTGCTTCCCCCCCCCTCCTCTCTGCCTGCCTCTCTGCCTACTTGTGATCTCTCTCTCTGTCAAATAAATAAATAAAATCTTAAAAAAAAAAAAAAATAAGAGTTAAAAAAAAGAAAATATTTTTAAATTAGTAAGCAAATGTACATAGTATTGGGATTGTGTGTGTTACTTACTACAAATACTGTGTTTTTCTTATGTGAAACTGCAAAAGCCCATATCTTGTCAACTGAATGATATTTCATTTGCTAAAGAGACCTCAGGTATTCAAAACAGTTATTTAATGTCTTGAACTACAAGATTCTAGTTGCGTCTCTTTTGATTTGAAGATATTTCTGTTTGTTAACAGAAATCAGAGCTACAATTATTCTCCTAGGTCTGATCACTCTATTACTGTTCTCTCCTTCCCAACCCATTATAGCTGAGAGCAAGAGCTTCCCTGGTTTGGGCCATTCTGGCACTGTCACTGTTACGGCAGCTATGGCCTTCCCAGTCGGTATGTTTTACATTCTTAGAAGCTGTCCTCTTTGCATCTTGGCAGGAAAAATAAGTTATTAGATTGAGTGGCTGGTAGTTCATGGTATACGATTATAAGAAAATTCACAATTTTATACATTATATACCTCAGTATATAATGTGAAACTGAAACTAAAAAAAAAATTCATTTTCTTTTTACATGAGGTGACAAATGAAGTGTGTGAAACATTAACAGATTTTCATATTCTATCCAAAAGGATAGAAATAAAAGAAAATAAAGCTCACTTGTTGAATAGAATGTTGTATACATTTTTCTTATTCTTTGTAGTCAAAAACATTTTTTCTTTTGGATCAGCAATTTTGAATGCTAAATATAAGTTGTTGACTAAGAAATCAGTCTTTCCCCAAAACAATCTTAAACATTTTGGTTAGTGATCCAACAAATAGTTATTGCTTGATTATTGGGTGCCTCGTACTATTCTAGGAACTAGAGATAGAGCAATGAATAAGACTTGCTGTCATGGAACTCTTTATACAAGTGGGATTTGGTGGTCGTGGAGAGAAATAGTAAATAAGTGAACAAGACAATTTCAGAGGTCACAAATGCCATGAAGAAGCTTTAGATTGAGTGTTGAGGGAAAACTTAGATGATAATACTTAATTTGAGACCGAATGACAAAAAGCTAGATGTGATGATCTGCAGGAAGAGTGAACCAGGCAGAGGGCCCAGTTGGTACAAAAGCCCTTAAGTGAGAAGCAGCAAGTTATGTTTAAGAAAGCCGTCCCAATAAGCTGAGAAGAGACTGGTAGATGGGGTTGGCAGGAGACAAATCACGTAGGTCTTTGATGAAGCGTTTAGATTTCGTTCTTATAAATAAAAGGGAAGACACAGGATATCACTACATACTTACCTTTCCGGATAAATATGTGTAACTTTTGAATTTAAAGTTGGTGTTACTGATGATACTAGCTTAAATCAGTAGGGTAACCAGTAGTTTCTCTAGACATAGAAAATCACTAACATGGTATATAAATTATGTTTTTCTCAGGGGTCTGCAGAGAAAGGAATTAATTATTCTCAGTATTGTAAAAAGCCTAATGAAAATTACATATGTTCTCACAATAGATTTAAACAGGTGAAATATTATGTTTCTTTGCTTTGACCAATAATTATATTGACTCAAATCTTTGTGGCTAATTATCACAAATCATTATTATATATTGTGATTTGCAAGCTGTTAATGAAATAAAACATCATGCTTGCTCCTCAAGAACCTAACATTGAGTTTCATTAATATTTATATCTTTGACAGTTTGAGACTTCTGATTAGCCATTCTTATCTAGTTAATTAAATGTCAGTGCAACTAATAGACAAAAATCTGTAAAGATGTGGAATCTGGAGAAAAGAGATTTTTCGTAGTAAGGTTGAAAACCACTGATCAATGTCCTAATCTGTAGAGGGACCTACAGAGAGAAGGGGAGTAATATTTTTTTGAAGGTGAATTTACTACATCTCATTTAATCTGTACAGCAAATCGGAAAAATAGATATTGTTCATTTTTTACAGATGATAAAACTCAAATAATTGTATAATTTATAAAAATTAACAAACTGTAATGATAAAGGGTAATGCTGACTGCAAACTTCCAGAAGGGAGTACCACATTACAAAGCACACAATAGGTGGTCAATAAATATTTGTATTTTGCTTATATGCAAACGTGAATGAATGAGTAGCTGAAATCCCTGTATCCTTATAATCATTTCTTCGGTGTAACACATCGTTTTCTTCTAGATGAGTCTAGAAAATTACTCAGAAATAATTGGCTTCACTTTTTTTTTCCTGTAAAATTCGCCCCCCTACCGACTCATGAGGTGTAAGTTACTTAAATCAATCACAGAGTACAAATCCTGAGGAGGGAAATAAAAGACCACAAACTTGGAAAGTATAATTTTCACTTAGATTTTAACTGACTAGTTTGTAACGTTTTTAGCTTTTAAAACATTCAAGATACCATCTTTTGTATTCACATTCAAAATGCCATCTCTCGGTTCCGTGTCTCTTAATTTTTTTTTTAACTTAAAAATTTACAGTGGTTTTCTGAACTGAGGTGGTGGAAAAACAGTAGTCAAAATGTTTATGTAGCCAACATAAGTTGTCCTCCTAACCTCTGACTGTTTCAGTGGTGTGAGGGCATACTTAGGCAGAATAGTAGTATGAGATCTCTGGACTACTTATTTATAAAGCTTCTTCTAATCCTTCAAATGAATTAATATCCTAATAAATTTAAGGTTAGAATTCTTTGAAATGAATACCTAATAGAAATGGATGCTAAGGGATGAAAGCAGATACAGGTAATCTAGAAAGTAAAAGAAACTATTTTAGTGGAAGGTCTCAAAAGGGAAGGGATTATGATACAGGATTAACTGTAGGAGAATGGGTAATACATGGAAGTTGCTATAATAGACTGGAAAAGAAATTTATTTTCACAAAAACAAATGAAATTGATGAAACGTGGGCTATGAAAAAAAAAAAAGAAACGTGGGCTATGAGATAAATTAATGTCGAACGAGTAAAAACAGGTTAGATATGGTGGCCTACAGGACCTTCAGAGAGGATATGATGAATCTTACCATGTGAGGCAGTGTCATTATTTCATGGAATATGGGATCTGTCTTGTTGGTTTGAATTGGGAGTACAGTACAATAAATCTAGATAGAATGAATAGGGTTGTTTCTGTGAAGAAGGAACATATTTTAAAATATCTTTGCAGTTGTCTGAGACTAAGGTTATAAGATGACAGGTCTATAAAAGGTAAGTTTGTATGATATTTTGGTTCTTGGTATCCTCGAAGTACTCTTTTTGTTATTTTAGATTTTTTTGCTAGATTCCTCTATGACAGCTTTTAGACTGCTTTACCGTACATTCTGCTGCTCTTTGTTCTAATCATATAGTTGGTTTAGTAAGGGCATAATGACTCCTGGAAAGAGATTTTCATGCTTCAGAAAATTGTTTTGCATATAAAGTCAAGTAACAGATCTATAGATGTGTATATCTGAAAATTATGGGTGAAACGTTTATTAATTTATTTGAGAATATCAGATTAAGAAAAAACGATGGGCAAATGAGCTTAGAAGGTGACTCTTATGTCTCAGATCCACCTTTGTTTAGAATTTCAGGTGGTAGGCTATTTCGATGCTGTTTCTTTTACATTCAAATGGTAAGACTGAAATTTGAGTAACTCAAAATTGGTCAAATAGTACACTCTTTTAAAAAAGTTTTTGTGTCTTTTGGATAGTTTCACACTTAGGGCAAACTCCATTGTAAAGCATCCCTTTGAATTTTAAATAAATATTCGTTGACTTCTCATAGTACTCCAATGTCATAATTTTCACGTAGGAATATGACAGCGTTATAATTCTAAGAACCAACCAAAATCTGCAGTTGAAACCATGAGTAGAAGGGTTTTAGATGATATAGTCATTCTGCTATTCCCATTATGCTTTCGAGTTGGACTACTGTCATCAGTAGAACAAGCTTTGAGATTGTGTCACCACTCAGTACCAGCTGCTTGCATGTGTATGTAAGCAATAGGCCTTCGACACTGGATATAAAGAATCATCGCTTTGTGGTGGTCTTAGCTGGCTCTGCTTGGGTTCCAGTGTACTGGGTTTTGATCTTTTGCAGCCATAACACTTCCATAACCATGTTTTTGATGTTTCGATGTGCTGAAGATGGACGTGTGAAGTTTTTCAGTAATGAAAAGAAAATGCTTATTTGATCAGTGAAATTTAAAAATAATCAAATACTTGGAAGAGAGAGAACTCTTTCTATAAAGGACCAGCCATCTCCTCTCCACCTCGGTTAATTTTCTCAGTATATCAGACTACTTTTTAAGTCCAGTAAGCCAGAGTGTTTTGTAGAAAATCAATCATAATTGTATTTGTCTGCACTATTTTTAAGAAGTGCTGTATTGTTAAGAGAGAAATAAACATTATTGATGTTTATATAATATCACTTCTTAGTTTTACAAAATGCCTATTCATATATAGGCTAAAAGGAAATACCAAAAGACTATTATCTTGAAGTTGGGATTATAGGTGGTCTTTATTTTATTCTTTAAACCTTTTATTTTCTGAATTTTTATACATCATTCATATATTTTATAATTTAAATGAGTTAATTATAGAATGTGAAATAAAATTTAATGAAATTTTTAAAGATGAAGATTCTTAAGGGATAAAATGAGTTTAAAGGCTTTACAAATGAATTAATAAACAGGATGCATTCCTGAGATGGAATTATATATAACAATAAAATCTGTTCTTTAAAACAAAACAAGCAAAATTAAGTTGTCGTATTTTGGGTGTAAGGAGTGAGAAAAAAACTGGAAAAGCATTGTACTGCTTGATGTGATGACTTGGAAAATTTTTGTTCCATTTTTCTAACTCAGGTTTGCCTCAGTTACATTCATTTATATGCTCTTTTATGGATAGTTATTTAATTACAAGATTTAAATTTATTCATACAGATGATGTGCCAGATCTCACAGAATATTTGGCAAAACACTCAGTGAAAGATTGCCCATAGTACCTGTTAGCCATTATTTCTTATTTCTCAGTCTTTTCATCTGTATAATGGAAAAGAAACAGTACCTATTTCTTAGAATATTTGAGGATTAAATAAGTGTATGTGGTATACAAAAAGCACTTAAATATTATTGCTGCCACTATAAGGATTATTACCATCACCAAAAGGTAGCATTGATGTCTGTAAGAAATTGGAGAAGATTGCTATGGACTGGAGCAGTATCTTACGCTTTGTATCCACTACTTTGACTAATCCCCGTGTATTCTCCTTTCCTTAAATAGAACTATTAGCTATGTACTTAGGTAGTTTCATTATTTATGTATGCAATAAATTTTGGCATTGGTGGCTTAATATTTTAAGCCCAGAGTATTTAACACAGGAGATGTTTAACTTGGTGCAGGCAAAATTTTGAATTCTGCGTATTTCAAGGCTGATGTGCCAACAAAGTATATTTACTAGAGAATTGAGTGTAGCTGACTGCATCCTAGTTATTATTATCCAACAGTGACTTTTGTTCCTTACTTGTTTAATTTGCATCATAAGATTAGAAACTGTTTCTTTGTGACTAATGGTGCCTTGAGAAAGCCAGTGGTTAATGCTGGTTTTTGCAGATTTAACTGAAGTGAGTTTATTTTAGTGGTAAAATTTATAAATATTGCTTTTCTCTTTTATATTCTTCACAGTGCTTTGTACCCAGTAGAGACAGTGGGTAATAGGGTGTTTGATAGTTTGTGAAGAAATTTGAACCTTCCAAGTTCCTTAAAGGAAAAGAGTTTAGTAGGAATTCCTAAATTTCCAGGCTCTTAGTTTATTATAATTTTATCACTTCAGTACATAACTTAAAAAATCCCTTAGACCAAATTAAAACATATCTGTATTACATATTTCCATGGGGGCAGTATGATGATATAAGTATGCCTCATTGAGTAAAAACCACTAACCCCATTCATAGAAATTTTGATTTTATTAGGTCTGCAGTAATGTAGATTACTTTTTAGTAAAGGTAGTTTACTTTTCAGTTGGTTTAGTTTACTGCAGAATCTGTAGTTTACTTCTCCAAGTGATCTCAGATGATTCTGATGCAGTACGTTCTCATTTTCTTTATATTTTCATTTTAGTAATATTTAACAAATAGTCTGCACTGTATTTTTAAAAACTTAAAGGAGTATAGGAATAAATTTGATATTTAAAAATGAAAATTAATGTTAAGTCTTAACTTTCATTGTATATTCCTTTGTAATTAGTTCAGTGTATATATATTACTATCCAAACTCATGTAATACTGAGACACCTGGGTGGCTCAGTCGGTTAAGCATCTGCCTCCAGCTCAGGTCATGATCCCAGGGTGCTGGGATCGAGTCCCATATCAGGCTCCTTGCTCAGCAGGGAGCCTACTTCTCCCTCTGCCTGCCACTCCCCCTTATTGTGCTTGCACTCTCTCTCTGACAAATAAATAAATAAAACCTTTAAAAAAAAAAACAAAACTCGAGTAATATCAAGTTCATTGTAGAAAAATTGAGAGTACTAATGAAGAAGTGTTTGTCAAACTTTTTAGCATTATCGCTTGCTTGCTTACCCTGCCCCAGTCCTCAGATATTTTTTTCCTAATTGTACTCTCGTGAAATTTTAATAGCACAGATATACTCTATGTTTGGGTATTGTATGTTAATTTGTGTTTTATATGCTAAGAGTTTTCTTTTTTCCTTTCTTTTTCTTTTTTCTTTCTTTCTATTTTTTTTGCCCCTCAGTAGCCAGTTTTCACCCCTTGGGGCTGATAGTGCTCCTGATGAGAATGTATGCAATAAGCTTAAAAAAAAAAATACCTCTAATTTTACCTCTTAGCCTATTAATATTTTGGTATACAATTTTCCCAGGGGTGTTCAATGCATATTTATTTTTTTCTTTTAAAAAATGAGGTCTGGGGTGCCTGGGTGGCTCAGTCGTTAAGCGTCTTCCTTCGGCTCAGGTCATGATCCCAGGGTCCTGGAATCAAGCCCCACATCAGGCTTCCTGCTCTGTAGGAAGCCTGCTTCTCCCTCTCTCACTCCCCCTGCTTGTGTGTCCCTCTCTCGCTATGTTTCTCTCTGTCAAATAAATAAATAAAATCTTAAAATAAATAAATAAATAATGAGTCAGATGCATATTTCATCTCCCTTTAAAAAAATATATTGTGAATTTTTTGTGAAAAATGAACATACTTTAATAATATTTAAAGATAAATATCAGTGCATCGTATTCCGTTATATGAATTTGCCATCATTTCTTTAAGTGATTCCTTGTACTTTTCAGAGTTTTTTTATTATCAAAGCTCTGATCTGAGTATCATTGCAGTTGAACTGTTCCATGCATTCTCAGTTATTTCCTTAGGATAAATTCCAAGAAGTAGAATTATATTATTGTGTACATTTAAATATTTTTGGTATGTATAGCTTAGAGTGTGAAAGCCCCTTTCCCAAGGACAACCACCATTAATGATGTGCAGTAATTTATCCATTCTTCTATTGAAAGACCTTTTGTTGCCTGGTTTTTTGTTTTTTGTTGTTGGCGTACATCTTTGTTTGCTTATGTTTCTCTGTATCATAAATTCCCATTTGTGTGAGAATTGTTGGGTCATTTAAGAATTGGAATACTTTACATGCTTGAATTTTTTTTTTTTTTAGGCTTTCCTTATTTGCCTATTCTGATGTTGCTACTAGATTTTAGTTACTGTAACTTTGTACTGTTGTGCTTTTATATTGGGAAATATAAAATATTCCATTAAGCAAATGTGTCTGTATATTTTTTCGATTACAAGTTACAGTTAAGTTTGGCTAGATTTTTTGTTTTATTGTTTTTTAGAAGACAAGCATATGTATTTTAACTAGACTAGAATAATATAGGTGTTTGAGAAGTTGCAATTTTAGGCTTGAGAACTTTTAGTGCCTAGCAGTGATTCAGAACTCTAAAAGCACTTCACAGTTGCAAAGTAAAGAAAAAAGCTATTGGGCTTTGAGCTTTCTGGAATATTTGGAACTGCAACATTTCTGTCAAATAGGCCTTTTAATTTTTGGTTTATTGATTGCAGTATCTTGGACATACACTCTGTTTGCAATCCAACTTTTCTTCCTTTTCAAAGGAAATATATTCTCTTTCTCTTTTTACATTTCTGGTAAGTACTTATTTTAGGGATGCCCTACTATGTTGTTTCTGCTTGTTTTTATAGAATTCCTTTATATATTGTCTTTAGAGTTATTCATACATTTTTCTGAGGTTTAGAGTCTCGTAAAGTTCAAAATATATCAGAATAGTTATATTAGGTTATTACTTGTGAATCAGCACCCTATTTTTACAGAATCTTAGTCTAATTAGTGTTTTTTGCTAGATTGAAGCAGGTTTCTTTATGGGAAACCATTAAACATTGCAAAAGAATTATGCTTTGGTTTTCAAAGTAGATATTTTTTTGTTTTTTAAAAATAGAGCTAGTTTTGGGATGCCTGGGTGGCTCAGTTGGTTAAGTGTCTGCCTTCGGCTGAGGTCATGATCCCAGGGTCCTGGGATCCAGTCCCGCATTGGGCTCCTTTCTTAGCGGGGAGCCTGCTTCTCCCTGTGCCCGCTGTTCCCCCTGCTTATGCTCTCTTTCTCTGACAAATAAATAAAATCTTTTAAAAAATAGGGCAAATTTTTCTCAGCTAGTTTCACCTTTAAATTTAAGTGCTCACACCATTACTAAAATCTTTCAATGTTGATTCTGACCCTACTATAATTATATGAGCTAGTTTTCTTTTTTAAGACACACTCTTGAGTGAGACTTTCAAATGCTCTAAGTGTTCTGGAAGAGTTCATTTACCTTTGTAATGAAAAATGCCTCCTGAGAGTACTACACTCTCACCACTAGGGTGAAGACTAATCATAATAAATATAATAAACGATACTCTACCTACGCAATTCAGACAGGTCTGTTTTCTAGGAGTAGCCTCTCTTGGGGTTGAGTAGTCACTGCAGTTAGCTTAGATTCATTGCAGAGCTTCCCCATGCTTTGGGTCATGGTTTTTTATTTAGTGAATTGAAAAACTAACTGCTGTCCCTCATGGTAATGGTCTTTTTTTTTGCATGGTATGTTTTAAAAAATTAGCATCTCAAATGTGATTTTGTCTATTGAGGCTTACCATTTTATCAGGTTGGAAATTTTATTCTGTGGTGCAGAATTTAAACACTTTCTGAGTATACACGAAGCTGGGTCCTTTACTCAGAATCACAGCAGCAAACAAATGACAACACGTGTTTGAGCATTACTCATTATGACTTTAGACCTTTGGCCAAGCCTTGTGATTGCTTGGGTACTGCCTTACCACCCGCATTGCCTACTTCTTTGTTTTCCGAACCCTGAAGCCATGTGAAAAACTTAGAATTCATTTAAATGTATAGTCCGTATAAGGAGGATATTTTTTTTTAACTAAATGTTATATGAGATTACTATAAATGATTGTAAAAATTAGAATGTGTGATAGACATTTGTATTTGTAAAACTTCAAAATATTTCCATTTTATTCTTATTTAAAATATTTTCTCCTCACACTAAGTGTTGTGATAAATTAGTACCAGTAAGACTTTAATTTTAGTAATAGCCATCTGCTAGAAAAGATTTGTTAATAGATTTGTTGGGATATAGATCTCCACTGTACAGAGAAGTAGGAAGATTCTATGTTTTGTGCCCTGACCCAAAGTAAGCTGCTTTTCAGAAAAGCATTAAGTAATTTTTACTAGTTTTTTATATAATTATTTTTCTATTCAAAATATAATTAAAGTATTCCTTGAATATCTTTCTGGTCACACTGTTTTTAAAAATCTCATTGTTTTTAACTAAACAAGTAATACATTATAAAAAGAAATAACAGGTCATATAAAAAATACAGATCAAGTAAAAAATACAGATAAGGCAAAAATAATAGTTACCAGTTTGCTGAAATTCCTGTGTAAACATATGTTCATATACGAATATTGTTTTGTTTTCCTATCTGCTTTTTTTTTTTTTTTTTTTTTAAATTTTCAGATATAGAGGTGAGACATGAAGGCTGGAAATGTTCTTTACTATCATGCTGTGGTACTAAATAAAAAGTCCATTTTTCAGAGACAGGTTTTGTCAAGTTCCCCATCTCTGCCCTTGCTCTTCCCCTCACCTGGATTCTTTTTTCATCATTACTCTTCTTCTTGAAAGGAGAGAGGTATACTGATATGATGTGTCTCCATTCTGGCTGGGCTGTACATTAAAATTAACTGAGGAGCTTTGAGAAATAACCACATTCTGTCTCCACTATCCAGAGATTCTTATTTAATTGGTCATGATGAGGCAAGACATGTGGGAGGAGAATGTGCTTTATCTTAGCCTGCATATGGAAGGAAGCTTGCTGGAGCTTCTGAGTTCCAGTGTGGGGGCCGGGAAAGCAATGATTGAGTCCAAGAAGCATCTTCCTCAGTTTCCTGTCTTTGAGAAGGGTGATAGGCATAGATCTTTGTAATCCCTCAAGTTCTCAAAGGAATGCACTGCCACAAACTTCTTCATTTATTCCAGTACTGGTTCATCTACAGTTTGTAATACTTGAATTCTAAGGAAAATCAACTCATTAATGCAGCGAAGATTAGGTAGAGAAAGGTCAGTGGTGAAGCAGTATAATGTGGTTAACTGCGCAGATGCTAGAGTTGTAATCCCAGTTCTGTAATTTATATCTGTTGAGCTTGGGCAAGTTTGTTTTAGCCTCTCTGACTCATCAATAAAATGGGGATAATAGTCTCTACCTCATAGGGATGTTGTGAAGATTAGAAATATTAATGTATAAAGTGCTCAAAACAGTATTTTGTATGGTAACTACTCAATAAATAGTACAATTAATGTATTCTTTTCTTGTATCTTCTTTTCTAACAACGTTACTCTTTTCTTGCCCACTCCTCCTGGAGATAAATTAATGCTTTCTTTGGTAAACTAGGGCAGGGATCAGCAAAATTTTTCTGTAAAGGGCCAGATAAGAAATGTTTTGGTTTTAGGGCCATATGGTCTCTGTTGCAGTACTGTAGGGCAAAAGCAGCCATAGACCATAGGTAAACAAATGAGCATGGCTGTGTCTCCTTTATTTAGGGACACCGAAGTTTGCATTTCATATAATTTTCACATGTTATGAAGTACTGATTTTCTTTTGATTTAAAGAAAAGACGTTTAAGATTGTAGAAACCGTTCTTAGTTTATAGGCCACACAGAAATATAGGCAGTGGGCCCTATTTGGCCTATCGGTCATAGTTTGCTGATTCCTGAACTAGAGTAAAGGAACCCACACATTCTGACTATTTTAGACACCCTTTCTTTCTTGAGCGTATCTTCATTCTTTAATTTCCCTGTACTTTGGAGAAATCTAGAAAATTATTTTGATTGCCATCAGGTTTAGAATTTAAAAATTCTACTTAGAGCTCTGATATTAAAAGATAAGCACATGTCTGAAACAGAGAGCTCTTTGTGAACTTTCCTCTCCTCAGTGACATATATAACAGTACTTAGGGTTCTTCGGTTGCAAGCAGCAGAAACAGATTTTTTATTGTTCTCAGCACCAGTATATAGTAGGTGTTTGTATTAGGGTTCTCTGAAGAAACAGATCAGCAGGATATATACACACACAAATATTATACATATACATTTTGTGCGTATGTGTGTATAGTGAGAGATTTATTTCAAGAAATTGGCTTACATTGTTTTGGGGCCTAGCAAGTCCAAAATCTATAGGGCAGGGCTGCTGGAAACTCTCCGGCAGCCTTGTGGTAGAATTTCTTCTTCATGGAACCTCGGTTTTGCCCTTAAGGGCCTTCAGCTGATTGGATGAGACTCCCCCACATTATTGATAATCTCCTTCACTTAAAGTCGACTGATTATAAGTATTAACCACATTTACATAATACCTTCACAGCAACACCTAGATTTTGTGTTTGAATAACTGGGTACTACCATATTCTAGCCAAGTGACACATACAACTAACCATCACATAGTTCAGTAAATATTTTTCCATCAAAAGGATGAACAAAAGGCTAAGATGGTTAATTGAAGCAGAAAAAGACATGTATTTGAAGGATGTTGAATAAAAGAATTTAAGAAATAAGCATTCAGGCCTAAGGAAGCCCCAAGAAGCCCTGGGAGAGTTTGCAGGGGTTGAGACCTAGGTAGCAGGAATAAACAATGTCTTTAGTGTAGCACAATCAGAATGAATCTGTTCTAACCATTTCCCATCCTCACATCATTCTGCTCAAGATTCAGCTTCTTAAGAGATTCTGCCTGATTGGCCTACCTTGAGTTTGGGTAAGAGATCTCCTTTGCCCAGTAGAGGGTGGGGCACCTTGATTGACATTTCCACCAAATCTACAGTGAGAGAATGAGGTTATTTCCCAACAGAGAGTCCGGATGCTGTTACCAAGAGGAGGAGGAAGGGATACTAGACTAATGCAAAAATAGCAGATGTCTCCCTCACCAATTCTTGATATCTGCCCACATAGAGGGACAGCTGGTGAGGCTGACATGGACTGGGGCCAGATCATGGAGAACTTCATAGGCCCTGGTAATAATCAACTTGGGCCTTAATCCTCTAGAAGAAGGAACTTTTTTGGAGTCATAGACTCCAGCGAGAATTTGAAATTTTTGGACCAAATTTTGGACCATCTTCCTTTCTTCAGAAAATTATACTTAGGCCCTAAAAAAGGTTTGTTTTTGGAGCGCCTGGGTGGCTCAGTTGGTTAAATATCTGACTCTTGATTTTGACTCAGATCATGAACTCAGGGTTGTGAAATGGAGCCCCACATTGGTCTCTGTGCTCGGTGTGGAACCTACTTAAGATTTTCTCTCTCCCTCTGTCCCCCCCCCCCCCCCGCACTTGCTCATGTGTTCTCTCTAAGAAAAGAGGGGGTCGTTTTTGTTTTTTTTGTTTTGCATAGCATTTCAAAAGATTCTCCTACCTTTTGAAGTACATCTATGGTTGGTGGGAAGAAGGGCCAGTCTCTTAACCTGAATGGTTAAGAACTGATAAGGAGAGGGTGATATATACTGTATAAGGATTTTAGGCATGGGAACCACAGTAGAGTTACATTTTAAATAAATCATTCTGGCTTAAATTGGAGGGTGGATTCAAGGGGTGTAAGGCTGGATGGAGGCTGAAAAACAATCATAATCACAGCTACTGATAGTTGCAATTTTTTGATTCTCCTTAATCTCTGATCATGGAAAGATTTGGTTAAGGGATGTTGAGGGTTTCAATTAACAAAGAAGTAATGGGGATGAAAAGGAAACAAATTTTTTTTTAAAGATTTTATTTATTTATTTGACTGAGACACAGCGAGAGAGGGAACACAAGCAGGGGGAGGGGGAGAGGAAGAAGCAGGCTTCCCGCCGAGCAGGGAGCCCAATGTGGGGCCCAGCCCAGGACCCTGGGATCATGACCTGAGCCAAAGGCAGATGCTTAACGACTGAGCCACCCAGGCGCCCCAAAAGGAAACAATTTTAAAAGATATTTAGAAGATAAAGTTCACAGGACTTAGCTATTGATCATATTTGGGGAACAGATTGTCTGTGGCCGTGTATGTTTTAGCTTGCATGACAGAAAATTGCTGAGGGAATTAGTAGAAATCAGGTAGAGGTATTGACCTTAAATGTGAGGAGGGACTTTATCCCCTGAATGGGACTTGAGGAAAAAAGATCATAGTGACTGGACTTGGTAAGTTTACCAGTGAGGGGAGGGAATGAGGGAGGAAGTAAAGCAATGATTGGTAAAAGGATGATGTGCAGTACCGAAGGTCCAAGTGAGATTTTAGACCAGGAATTTTTAGTAGTGACACGAGTTACATAGTGGTGTTTTCTCCAGCAATAAAGAGAGATTTTTAAGATTCGTTCATGGTTGGGACACGTGGGTGGCTCAGTTGATGAAGCATCTGACTCTTAATTTCATCTCAGGTCATGATCTTAGGGTTTGAGATTGAGCCCTGCATCAGGCTCCATGCTCAGTGGGAGAGGTGAAACTGAGACACAGAGAGGTTAAGACATTGCCTAGGATTACAGAGCGAGTTAGTAACAGAGCTGGACTTCAGACCCAAAATTTAGTTTCTGAAGTCTGTGCTTAGCTAGTAAGGTACACTGACGATCACTCTTGGAATCCAGGTTTGGGAGAGAAGGAGAGGAGATGATAGGCGGGGAGATGGTAAAGGGATCAGTGTCTGAAATTTTAGTGCAGCGGAAAACTCGTGCTGTAGGATTTTCCTCAGATTAGAGATACACAAACACGCACCGATTTATACCAGGCTAGGTATTGCAAAAAAGGAAATTAGTTTAGACATTTACCAGTAATTCTTAATGATCAGGAGCCTTTTTCATGAATTATATTTGGACTGCACAGTTTTTTGCTTCATTTTGGCCTGCTGATAGTAAGATATTCTTGTAAAAGTAAACCTCTGTGTTTCTTTTGTATGCTTCATCACCCCAGTTTCAATAGAACCTTAGTAAATGACCAGATTTTTTTCTACTCCTTCTCTTTGCTCTCGTAACATTAATTTGGCAGGCTTTTTCATTTTAGTGTGTTTGTATCCACTGTACTGCTGCTGCTTAGTAGGGGAGCCCTGCCAGTTAGAGCTAGAGATGTTTTGTTCTAATTTGGAGAGACAGCATGTGTCTCTCTGTCTCCATCAGATTTCCTTTTCTTTCCTTTTTTTCCCCTCTTAACTTGGTGCCCAGTTTGTAAATACAGTTCTGCAAATGGAGACTAAAGGAACAAAAATGAATGCGTCCCTCAGAATGGAGCACATTTTCAACATAGAACTAGTTTGCTTTTTCAAAAAATATTTGGCTCTTTCCAATGGTGGTGTTACCTAAAAGCGATACAATTGATAAATTAATCAAATAACACTTTGAGAAAAGGCATTATTATATTTTTGTCTTACGAATTATGGGCAACTGGCTTTATTTTCCTTTATCTCTCACTGTCTTATATTCTTAGTAGATCAATATAATGGGTATTTGTGGTATTAGGGACCACTGTAATGCTGTTGTTTTTTCCCCCTGTGTTAATCTAGATACCGAGTTGAATTTGATGTTTGCTGTGCTCGGTATGCTTTTACAGATTGATTTGGGCTAATAATTTCAATTATTTGGTTCTAGCCAATGAAAGTCATTGTTAGAAACAGGACTAGATCTAGATGTTGAGATTTTAGCCTCTAGAAAATTTAATCATATATGTTTAATTGTAGTATTGCCTTTGAACCTTGACCCTCAAGACTTTAGTAATAAAGTTTTTCCTGTAGTCAGGTGGCTTTCGTTTGACTATAAATACTTTTTCCCAGTTAACAAGCTTAGTTCAAATCTAGGCCTCAAAGTAAACTCTTTTTATACTTACGGGGAATTTGGGGCGCCTGGGTGGCTCAGTTGGTTAAGTGTCTGCCTTCAGCTCAGGTCATGAACCCAGGGTCCTGGAATTGAGCCCCACATCGAGCTCCCTGCTCAGCAGGGAGCCTGCTTCTCCCTCTCTCTCTGCCTGCCACTCTGCCTACTTGTGATCTCTCTGTCAAGTAAAACAAAACAAAACAAAACTAGGCTTATAGAGTATTTTAATAGTTATTATTGATTGGTACCTTTTAGCTTATGTGAAGTTATTTAAATTGGTAAATTGTTATCAACAAAATATTGTAGTAATTTATTTTTGTAGAACTTTAAGGATTATGTGAGTCCAAAAGTATTAGACTGAAGCACAGTGTTAAGAGTTGGTAATTTCATAATTTATTTGTCTGTAGCATTGTTCAAATTTCACAGTTTATATATGCTGTTGTTTGATACTTTCATAGATACCAAAGGATTGAGATACGTCTAGAAACTGAGAAATTTCTAATCAATGTGAATGTGTATGAATGTTGTAGATAACCTATCAGTCTTTTAGTTTGTACTATATTGAGAATTCTATTCTTCAGTGAAAATAGCTGGTACACTTGTCAAGAATTCTACATAGAAATTCCTCTATAATCATATTTTCAGGTGTTTTATAACAAAGTCACTGCTCAACTGTGCTGTGTAATTTCTGTTTATTTGTGGCATTTTGTGTATGTGGTTGCTTGGAAATTTTATCATATATCATGGGAATATTTCTTTTATGACAATTTAAAGATTGTTCTCATACCCCTACATTTTATTTTTGTAGTTTTAATTATTTTATTAAATGTTGGGGGGGTTTTTTTGGGCGTTTTTCTAATATCCTTAAATGTTTCCAGGTTTGTGACCCTTGGTCACTGTCTTTCAACATATTGAGGTCAAATACAAGATTTTGGGGTTATTTACCCCTTATACAATGTTCTTTAGATAAAAGAAAGATACAATTCATTTAGACATAACTTTAAAAAATAGAATTAGATACTGTTATTGAGCAGATATCTTGCAGGATTAATATTCTTTCTAGTTAGAATTTTCCTGGCAAAAATATTATAATTTTCAGAGTTGAAAGTATTTTAAAGCATTGATCAGAATTGCATTTTCAAGGAGGTTCTTGTAAATATTGGTTTCTTAAAACATTCAGGCTCATTAGGTAAAAGACCTTACATTGATGTATACATAAGTAAAAATGGGAGTAGGGAAAGTGGAGGTGGGATTTGTTGGTTATGCTGATGGAATGTGAGTGGACCTGGATGATGACAAGTATTTCCTGGTGATCATTTCGGTCGACAAATAGTATTTGAAATACTATTCTCTGAGGCAGGTAGTCTAGCACATTTCAGCCACAGTGACTTAGACTTACTGATCATTGGAATTGGTTTTCTTAAAAGAATGTAGCCACTGTGAGCAATGTAATCCATTGAAACAAGGCTTAATTTTGAATTAAAAAAAAAAAAACTAAATAGAAGTCAATATTAAAATAAGTATATATAGAATTGTTATCTCAACCCTTCATTCAGCATCCTGTTTTGTTTTGTAGGCTTCTGGTCATTAACTACTTTTAATCAGTTTTGTAGTAATTGGACAAGGAAAGAAAATGAGATGAAACACACAGCTGGAAATTTTGCCTTTTTTTAAATTTTGTTGTTTTGCTTTTACTGTAGAAAATAAAATCTGATAAACAATTTAGGAAGAGAGCATAGAGTTTTGGTTACGAATGTGGGCATTAGAGTCATGTTACCTGAGTTCTGATTCCAGCAATGCAAATTACTGTGTGCGGTCTTTGGTTAAGATACTTTTCTTAGCCTTGCTTTCTTTAGCTGTAATATGACAATTATAACAGTAACCCTGCTTTATGGTCATGAAAATCAAACGGTACGGTCCATAGGAAGTACTTAGCATTGAATATTAGATATTGTCATTGTTTTATTTATCCCTTTTCTGTTGACCCAAACTTTAACATGGATTCTGACTTGATTTCTGAGGTTACTGTTTGGTTCCCATTGAATTTTTATCAGGCAGTTTAGTGTTTAAAGGAATATTTAGTACATTTCTCCTTTTAACTGGAATAAGCTAAAGATGCAAATGATTGAATGTTGTCTTAGATTCCTAAGACCTGGGGAACCGGTCTGAATACTTTTATGCACCTGGTTAACCTTTATGCCATTCAGAATGTGAGACCAGTTTGTGCCGATTTCCATTCCTCTGTTAGTCTTAAAAAACGAATCACCATAATGTTCAATGATGTCATTAGGACCATTAGGAAAAAGACCTGTTATAACTATGAAGATCCAGAGAACTCTTATTTATACTTATTTTAATAGTGAAAGCTTGGTTTTGGTTATTTCTTCTAACAATATGTTAATAATGTTATTAGTAGAGTGCTTTTTATAGACTTTTATAAACTTGTCTCATTTGATCTTCACAATTTTGTGGAAAAGGTAGGACAGATGGAATCACTCCTACTTTTAAAGATGAGAAATCTGGGCTTCAAAGAAGTTCAGTGACTTCCCCAACAGTGATGTCTGCTGTCTCTTACATTAGTTTTCATTCTACTGTCAAAGAGTTTCTATGCAGAACAAATTCCTTCTATATGATCAACTTATAATTTCCAGAATTACTGAATTTTCACATTTGCCAGAAGTATGTACCTTTTGTTTTGTTTTGTTTTGTTTTGCCATATGTCAAGTTAGAATAATAAATATCAAGTTCTGCCATAGTATATTACTATAATTTTAATCTTATTTGTAGCTGTAGGATTTAGAGATACTTGATGTGGAAGTATATCCTTAAACTGCATTTGGTGCTAGAAAGTTATTTTAATAAGTTAATTAACTCTCAGTATAATTTTGATTCAGAGGGGATTATGAAAGATTTTTTTTCTCTGATTCTTACAATATTCTTAGTCAAGTTGCCCAATTTCAAAAGAAAAATGACTTTTTACTTTCAGCAATCATTTTAAAAACTAGTACACTTTACATTGTGTAAATACGTAAGGAGAGATGCATATTTCTTTTGATTGGGGGCACTCTTTGTTTGAGAAGTTCAGTTAAAGTATTTTTAGATCCTCTGCTCTTGTATTCATGGGCTCTATGCACATCACTATGAAGGAGTGTGAAATAGTCCTTACCTTGCTTTTAACAAAGTTGGAGCATTGATAGAGAAGGTAAAGCTAATTATAACACAAAATAGAGGCCGCCAAACTATAATCTAAGGCCTGATTTTCTATGGCAATCAAGCTAAGATGGTATTTGCTTTTGTTTAAAAAAACAAACAGGAGAATATGTAACATAGACCATGTATGGTCTGCAAAGCAAAAAATATTAACTGTCTGGCTCTTTACAGAAAAGATTTGCTGACTATGAATTATAGACATATGTATCACGTAAGATAAGGTATAGCTAGAGACATTAAGGAATGCAAGCCAAAAACACAATGAGATACCATTTCATACCCATTAGGATAGCTGTAATTAAAAAATGGACAGTAACAAGTGTTGACAAAGATGTGGAGAGATTGGAATTCTCATGCACTGCTGGTGGGAATGTAAAATGGTAAAGCCACTGTAGAAAACAGTCTGGCAAATTCCTCAAAAAAGTTAAACATAGTTACCATATGACCCAGCAATTCCATTGTAGGTATAAACCCAAGAGAATTAGATAGAAACATATGTGTTCAGATAAAAACTTGTTCATAATATTGTCGGTCACAATAGCCAATGAGTCCATCAGCTGATGAATAACCAATAGGTGGTACGGCCATACAATGGAATATTATTCAGCAATAAAAAGAAATGAAGCACTAATACATGCTACAACATAGGTGGGCTTTGCATTATATGTGAAAGGAGCCAGACACAAAAGACCACAAATTCTATTATTCCATTTATAAAAATGTTTATAGAGACAGAAAGTAGATTAGTGGTTGCCAGAGGCTGGGGAGGGGAAATTGGGAGTGACTAGTACTGGATGTAGGGTTTCTTTTTAGGGCAATGAAAATATTCTGGAATTAGTGGTGGTGATTGTACAGCCTTGTGAGTATACTTTAAACCACTGGATTATACACTTTAAAATGGTGAACTTAAAAATAAATAAATAAAATGGTGAACTTTATGGAATGTGAATTATATCTCAACAAAAAAATGTAACCAGAGACTAAGTAGTTTTATAAAAGGAGTAATGAGAGGTCAGGTAAAGAAGCCTACAGGCATGAATTGATTGATACAGACTTTGAAATTAGGGCTTGAAATGTACCTCAAAGGGCATGGAGAATTTGGATAGAAGAGGAAGTGGTAGGTATAGCATTACAGATCTTAGGAACAGGTACAAACTAAAATTTTGGTGCTTGATAGGGGAGGAAGAAGGGGCAAGACTAAGAGGAAGAAAGACAAGCTGAATTTGTTTCCATGAGATTTCTAAATGGGCATATTTAACTGATTTGTCCTGCTAGGGAATCATGCTTAGCACTATCATTTTTATGGAATAAATTGTGTATTCTATTAGACCAAAGCAGGAATTTTTTATTCCAGCCAGAAAGCAAGAGCCGTGTACTTTTAACAGCTTATTGTAAGGATTTTAGTTCTCAGTAGATGCTTTGAGGAATTTGCTACCATCTTTTTTCTTCTTTTTCAAGTTTTTACTTGAATTCCAATAGTTAACATACAGTGTAATATTAGTTTCAGATGTAGAAATCAGTGATTCACCACTTAAAAATAACACCCAGTGCTCATCACAAGTGCCCTCCTTAATACCCATCACTCATTTAGGCTACCCCCCACTTACCTCCCCTCCAGCAACCCTCGGTTTGTTCTCTGTAGTTAAGACTCTGTTTTCTCGGGGGGGGGGAGCTCTGTTTTCTGGTTTGCCCTCTTTTTTCTTTTTCCCCTTATGTTCATCCTTTCTGTTTCTTAAATTCCACACGTGAGTGAAACCATTTGGTATTTGTTTTTCTCTATTTCCCTTTACATAATACTCTCTAGCTCTGTCCACATCATTGCAAATGGCAAGATTTCATTCTTTTTGATGGCTGAGTAATATTCCTGGGTGTGTGTTTATACACACCACATCTTTACCAATCCTTCAATTGATGGACATTTGGGCTCTTTCCATAATTTTGACTATTGTTGGTAATGCTGCTATAAATATAAACAGGTGCATGTATCCCTTTGAATCAATATTTTGTATCCTTTGGGTGAATACCTAGTGATGCAATTATTGGGTCGCAGGGTAGTTCTATTTTTAAGTTTTGAGGAAACACCATACTGTTTTCCAGAGTGGCCACACCAGTTTGCATTCCCACCAACAGTATAAGAGGGTTCTCCTTTTTTGCTTTAAATTGTATTTAACCAATTTTAAGTCATACAAAGTATCTGATTTTTTTGTTATTATTCAGAACAAAAATCCTTAATAATATGGTTCATTATACTTGCCACTTTACACTTGGTAAAGTTCTTTCTTATGCATTGCCTCATTTAATCCTCTCACCACACCTGTGAGATAGATGGTATCATTCCCATTTTAAAGATGAAAGAGGCCATATGATAGAGTGATTTGGAGCTAGGATGGGGCCACTGGAGTCAAAATGCCTAGGTGGGAATACTGGTTTTGCCATTTACTAATTGTGTATGAGTTTTGAGTTATTCTAACCTCTCTAGGTTATATGTTTTATGCAAAATGGTGATTATACTATCGTAAGTTGTATTTAAATAAGTTATAGAAGTAAAATTCTTAGAATCATGCTTGATGCATAGTAAGCCCTCAGTGTTATGCTGTTATTTGTGTATCATAAGAATTGAGTGAGATTAAGAAGTCCAAAGTCTTCCAGCTAATAAGTGGTAGAGCCAGCACTTGATTACAGGTATTCTTAATCCAAGTTTTGTTTTTTTAGTTGCTTTTACCAGATTTTATTATATACTTATTTATTGGCCATACATTAATAAGCTTTCTAAACTTTCCATTTACATGGAAACCAGACGATAAACGGGATATTGATAACACAGGAGATTTTCTATCCTCTTTAAAACAGAACTTTCATTCCTAAACCCAGTTTTTTGCTTTAATCCACTGATACCCAGTCCTTAGCTGTTATAAACCAAATTATGAGCTATGGAGGGAAATTGACAAAGGAAAACATAGATTTAATCACAGTTAACAAAAATTAACTTGAATATGATAAAATGTACAATTAAAAGCAAATAACACCAAGGAGGGAAACCTGGAATAATCAAAAGGGTGGCTATCCTTAATAAATAAGCAGAAAAGACTGATTGATAAGAAAAACAACTTTTTTCAAAGACAAATGAGAAAAGAGTAGGCAGTTTGCAAAAGAGAAAAGATGTGACTGATAAATATCTGAAAAACAGTTTAACTTCACAAGTTAATCAGAGAAATTTAAGTTTAGGATAATACATTTTTGATGATACAATTAAACCAAGAACATTTAAATTAAAATTTAAAAATTTAAGTTGAAACTCTGTGCTGTTAGGGATATAGTGAAATAGGATCCATATATTCCTGATAAGAATGTAAATTGATAAACATTGTAGTCTCCATGAAAAACCTTAAGAATGTTCCTAATCTTAGACCTAGTAATAATCTATCTGAGAATGTAACCCAGAGAAAAAGGTAACTTCGGATAAAAATTTATGCACAAAGATTCATTGCAGCATTATCTATAATAGAGAACATTTGGATATATCTGGCCAAAAGAATAGTTAAATTATTGTGCATTTATTGCAATATTATTTGTCGAACAGTTTTCATTAAAAATTTTAATGCCCTTGAGAAAAGATGAGATAATGTTTAGAGGGGAGAAAAAAGCAAGATTCAAAATTACAGCACTAACCTCTGTGTCAAGCGGTAAACTGAAGTCTTGAGAAGAAGTTCATTCTGGACAAACATTTACTGAGTAGCTCTTAAATGTTTAATGTACTGAATGTTTACCCACTATAAAAATAGAATAAATAACACAAAATATCTCTTGAACCCAAAACCTCTTTCCCTTGTAGTAGTAAACGCTCATTTCTCTATTCTTTAAGCAATCTCCTCAAAAAATTTTCTACAATTCTGTTTCCACTTTCTCGCTCTTTCCTGAATTCAGTCAGGCTTTTGTCCCTAGGTTAGTCCTCTGAAGTGAGCTCTTCAAGTCTCCAGTGTCCCCCCAGTGGTCAGTTCCCAGTCCTCCTCTTACTGCTCATCAGGAGGATTTAGCAGTTGATCACTTATTTCAGATGTTTCCTTCTTCTGTCTTCCAAGAAGCCACACACGTGGTTTTCTCCCTTCTTCACCCGCTTCTTGTCCTCCTTTGCTGATTGCTCTACCTATGATTTTTTAAAAGTTAATGTGATGAAATACATATTTTTAAAAATTGTGATAAAATACACAAAATTTACCATTGTAACCATTTTTAAGTATATAATTCAGTGGAATTAAGTACTTTTACATTTTTGTGAAACTGTTTCCACCATACATGTCTAGAATTTGTTTCATCTTCCCAAACTGAAACTCTGTGCCCATTAAACATTTAACTTCCCATTCCCCTCTCTTCCCAGGCCCTAACAACCACCATTCAACTTCCTGTCTATGAATTTAACTATTGACTGCTCTAGGTATTTCATGTACCTTGGAATCATACAGTATTTGCCTTTTTATGACTGGCTTATTTCAGTTAATATAGTATTTTCAGGACTCGTCCATGTTGTGGCATGTGTAAGAATTTCCTTCCTTTTAAGGCTGAATTGAATGTATATTGAATGTATATACCACATTTTGTTTGTCTCTTCATCTATTGATGGACACTTGAGTTGCTTCCACTTTTGACTACTGTGAAGAATGCTGCTATAAACACAGATGTACTACAAATATCTGTTTGAGTCTCTGCTTTCAGTTCTCTTGAGTATATACTCAGAAGTAGAACTGCTGGATCATGTGGTAGTTCTGTAAGTAATCTTTTGGGGAACTGCCATAGTGTTTTCCACATTCTCATTAGCAGTGCACAAGGGTTCTAATTCCTCCACATTCTTACCAATACTTGTTATTTTCTGGTTTCCTCATTGGCTTTTTGTTTCATTTGTTAGGTTTTGGTGGTGATGTGAAGTGGTATCTAATTGGGGCTTTGATTTGCATTTCCCTGATGATTAGTGATGTTGAGCATCTTTTCCATGTGCTTATTGGCCATTTGTGATTGTCATATCTTCTTTGGAAAAATGTCTATTCAAGTCCTTTGCCCATTTTTTAATTGTGTTTATTTTTTTGTTGTCGTTGAGTTTTAGGAGTTCTTTATATATTCTGGATATTAACCCCTTGTCAGATGTGTGACTTGCAAATATTTTCTCTTTGGTAAAAAGTTGCCATTTTGCGTTATTGGTTGTGTCCTTTGATTCACAGAAGTTTTCAATTTTGATGTAGTCTGATTTATTTTTTTCTTTTGATGCTGTGCTTTTAATGTCATATCCAGGAGATCATTGCCAAGTCTAATGTCATGAAGCTTTCCCTTATGTTTTCTTCTAAGAGTTTTATACTTTTGTTCTTACATTTAGGTCTTTGATTCATTTTGAATTAATTTTGTATAAACTGTAAGGTAAGGATCCAGCTTAATTCTTCTGCATGTGAATACCCAGTTCCCAGCACCGTTTGTTGAAAAGACTGTCCTTTCCATTGAATGGTATTAGCACCCTTGTCATGTCGTTTGACCATTTACTTAAGGGTTTATTTCTGGGCTATCCTACAAATTTTGTTATGTTGTATTTTCATTTCCGTTCTATTCAAAATACTAATTTCCATTTTTGTTTCTTTGAATCATGGATTATTTAGAGACATGTTATTTTGTTTCCAGATATTTGGGGATTTTCTTGATGTCCTTTTCTGATTTCTAGATTAATTCCATTGTGGTCAGAAAACATACTGTATATGGCTTAAATTCCTTTAGATTTATTGAGACATATAGTCTACATTATAGATTATAGTCTATTTTGGTAAATGTTCCATGTGCCCTTGAAAATAATGTGTATTTTGTTGTTGGATGAAATATTTTATAAGTATTAGTTTGATCCAATTGATTGACGGTATTGTTCAGCTCAGATATGTCCTTACTGATTTCTGCCTGCTGGATCTGTCAATTACTGATAAAGGGGCATTGAAGTCTCCAACTATAATAGTGGATTAATCTATTTCTCTTTGCTGTTCTATTTTTTGTCTCATGTATTTCGATGCTCTGTTATCAAGCACATACACATTAAGGATTGTTAGGTCTTCTTGGAGAATCGACTCCTTTTTCATTATATAATGTCACTCTTTATCCCTGATAATTTTATTTGCTCTGAAATCTGCTTTATCTGAAATTATAGAGCTACTTCAACTTTTTTTTTTTTAAGCATTAGCATGGTATATTTTGTTCCATTTACTTGCTCCTTTAATCTGTCTGTGTTTTTATATTCAAAGTGGGTTTCTTATGGACAACATGTAGTTGGAATTTGGGTTTTGGTCCACTTGGCAATCTTTCTTTTAATTGGTATATTTAGACCATTGATGTTTGAAGTGATTTTTGATATGTTAAACTGATAGTTACCATAGTTGTTACTGTTTTCTATTCATTGCCCTTGTTATTTCTTTTTTGTCATCTGCTCTTTTTCTGCTGCCTTCTGGTTTTAACTGAACATTGTATATACTCTCATTTTTCTTCTCTCTTACCATGTCAACTATACTTTTTTTAGTAGGCCTTTGAATTTAAAATATACCTTTACAGCTAATCCAAGTCCACTTTCAGATAACACCATTACCACTTTACAAGGTTGTACGTGTACTTTATAACAGTATTCCCAGTTCTTCTCACCAATCACTTACAACATTGCTGTCATTCATTTCACTTATCCATAAGCTATAGTCACCTAATATATTGTTACTATTATTCGAGATGAGATCAGGCACATTCAGGGTGGAATGACTGTAGACTGTTATTATTATGCCAAACAAACTATTATCTGTTAGATCTATTAATGATAAGAAAATAAAAGTTTTTATTTTACCTTCTATACATTCATATTTAGGTCCAAGTACCAGCCCTAAATCATTTTCCTTTCTTCTGAAGAACTTCTAACATTCCTTGCAGGGCAGGTCTACTAGCAACAAATTTGCTGAATTTTTGTGTGAGAAAGTCTGTATTTATCTTTCATCTGAAGGATAATTTTGCTGAATACAGAACTATAGCTTAGTGGGTTTTTTCTTTCAACACCTTAAATATTTCACTTCCCTCTCGTTATGCTTGTGTAACTTCTGAAGAGAAATTGGATGTAATTCTTCTCCTTACTCCTCTGTAAGTAGGGTGCTGTTTCCCTCTGGCTTCTTGCAACATTTTCTTTTTGTTTTTGATTTTCTGCAGCTTGAATGTATGCCTAGGTGTAGATTTTTTGGTATTATTCTGCTTGATGTTCTCTGAACATCATGGATCTGTGGTTTGGTGCCTTCTGTTTATTATTATTGTCTTTTGATTATTATTTATTAATTACTAATTATTTTTTTTCCTCCCAACTCCTCATTCCTTTTGGCCCTGAATTCAAAGTATATCTGGAAGATAACTAATTCTACCACTCCACCACTACTACTTTGGTCCATGTTACCATCTTTTGAGTTGTTTCATTTGCTTTCACATAGTTCTCCTTACCTCTGCCCTTCACTTCCTCCTTCCTTTGACCACATGACAGCAGGGTATCTGTTTAAAATTTCAGTGGGAACCTGTGGTCCTTTGCTCACAACCATTCAGTGACTTCCAATCTCATATCAAGTAAAAGCCAAAACTTTACCATGGCTGGAAAGCCTGTACATAGCTGTCTCTTACCTTATTTCCGACTCTCACACTGTACTCCAGTTAGGGTGCCCTTTGGAAGTCAGCATACATCTCCGAGGTGTGCATACCTCTGTTGTCTAATTTCCCATTGCCGTTAGGTGCTCATTCAAATACCAGTTTTTCAACTTACAAATCTCCATGTCCCATGAACTCCCTGTCTTCCTTTCCTGCCTAGTTTTTTTCCAAAACACTTTTACCAGCTGACCTGTGTGTTTGGCAGGAGAGAACATGGCACATTAGAGAAAATTAAAGAAAGCCAGTTGGCTATAGCACTGAGAATGAGAGGGAGCATATTGTGAGGTGAAGCTAGAGTAGGAGTTAGGGACTAAACTGTGTGGACCCTTGTAGGCCATCTTAACATTTTTTATCTTTATTTAAAAGTAGTGAGAAAGCACTGAAATATCTTAACTGGAGGGATTTGGGAGGAGGGTCGATAACATGATTAAATTTGTCTTTTTATAATGATCATTCTGGCTTCATTGTGGAGAAAAGATTGGAGGGGAGAAAATTGGATGTGGGGAAATCAGATGAGAGGCTATCGCAGTAATCCAGGTACAAGCTGATGGTAGCTTATCTGACCGGAGTCAATGGCCATATGGAAAAAAATGTTTGGAACTGTTTGATTCTTATGAAGGAATCCACTTATAAACATACGTGGTCAGCAGTTTATAACTCCTGATTGGCAGATTAAGATCTCCCATTTATGTGATCTCCACTGGATTCCTTTATGAGAAAATAAAATTGTTCACCCAATGTAACTCTTTAAAATAGATCCTAGAAAATCAGTAATTTTATATCTTTTTTTTAAAAGATTTTATTTATTTATTTGACAGAGCAAGATCACAAGTAGGGGGATCACAAGTAGATCACAAGTAGAAAGATCACAAGAGGGGGAAGCAGGCTCCCTGCTGAGCAGAGAGCCCAATGAGGGGCTCCATCCCAGGACCCTGAGATCATGACCTGAGCCGAAGGCAGAGGCTTTAACCCACTGAGCCACCAGGCGCCGCATTAGTTTTATATCTTATTATATATTTCTTTGTGGTAGGCACAAAATCAAAAATCCCTAATTAAGTTATTTATTCTTATTTTAATGGCCAATTTCTAGACCTGATCAAATTGATTTCTCTGTCATGAAAACAAGGCTTTAAGTAATTTTATTATATTTTTTCTGACCTCCTCTCATCTCAAAAATTAAGCAGCTTATTAGGACTAAGATTGTTCTCAATGGGATTTTTAAAAGACAGAGATGACTGCCTGTGGTATTTCTTGTCATGAAGCCAGTAACCTCTGGCAACAGGAATCTGGGTAGAACTTCAGAGTTTATGAGAATCAGAAACTCAGGACAACTCTAGCCATGTTAAGATAGATTTAAAGATCTTTAATTAAACAAGCAACCTGGATCCTAACAGTAGTTTTCTAATGTGGCAATATTTTCATCAAACCAAAATGTTGTTTCTATATTTGTTTCACTTTTAAGAGGGAAAAAGCATTTAACTTCTCCCATGGGAGGCATTTTATTTTATATGTGTCTAAAATATGTTGTATTATTTAATTATCAGAAACAAGTCAAGTTTTCTGAATCCAACTTTGTTTTGTTAATAAGAAAATTGCATGTTAGTGAGGGCAAATAACTTGTCCAGGCTCATGCAATTTATAGAGTTTGGTTTTGGATCCAGATATGCCAGCAGAAAGATCTTTCATTTCAATCAGGGGTGTTAATTTGGGTTCCTACTTCCCCCTATGTATTTATGGTTTTGAAAGAGCTGTGGGACCCTGAATTCAAAGGTTCAGAATCAATAAATTTTATTACTCTGCCTCCTGATTTGGGATTCCTAATCTCACAGTGCTATCCACTCTTGGCTTATATTACCTTTCCACAAGTCTTGCCAAAATACCAGTAACATTCTAGTTACAGTAATAAAGCAGGATGGTAGTTATTTTTTAGCGGATAATACTTGCCAGGCATTATACTAAGGGCTGCTATATATGCATTATCTTATTTGGTGTTCACAGCAGCATTGCTGAACTATGTCCTTTACTTTAAGATTAAACCTCTTTCTATCTCAAATCCCAGCCCCATTCCTTGCTTTCCTAACTGATCTCCATGCTCCAGTTTCTTATTCCTTTGTTCCAACCTACACAGTTCTCATAGAGCTTTTTTTTTTTCTTTCCTCAAATTCTCTGCTCAAAAGCCTTAGGTGGCTTTGCCCCCCTGTTAGGAAAGGTTCAAGTTCTTAGAATATCAAACAGGGCCTTCGGTAGCTTGCTAGCTTACTGTTTAACGTCTGTACTCATTCCTTTTCCACTGCCTTTCACTGAAAATATTCAAGCCACCTAGCCTTTTTTCTAAATCGTTTTTTCTATTAGACTTTTCATTTTCTTGAGTCTGCCTTTTTACATGGTATCCCGTTTCTACAATACTGCTTCTATCTCTACCCGCTTCCTGTGCCTTACCTTCAAGAAATAAGATGGAAGGCATACAGTGAAAAATCTCCCTTTTTTGCATGTCCCTTCATTCCTCAGTTTCCTTCCAAAGGTAGTCTGTGCATTTACAAGTTTTTGTGTACATATATGAGTATAGAAGGAAGTTAGCATGTTGGTTAAAGAATGTGAACTCTGGAACAAGGCTGCCTAAGGTTGAATCGTGGCAGCTCTTCCTAGATGAATGGTTTGGGCAAAGTACTAGTTCCTACCTCATAAGCTCTTTGTGAGGATTTCTTACAACAGTGCATGGCATGTGGTAATCTTTCAGTAAATGTATGCTATTATATTATTGTTGTGTCGTTGTTGTTTTTTTTAATTTTATTTATTTCTTTGATAGAGAGAGCACAAGCAGGCAGAGTAGCAGGCAGGGGGAGAGGGAGAAGCAGGCTCCCTCCTGAGTAAGGAGCCTGACATGGGGCTCAATCCCAGGACCCTGGGATCATGACCTGAGCCGAAGGCAGTTGCTTAACCAACTGAGCCACCCAGATGCCCCTGTGTTGTTGCTTTATAACAGAGCATGATACATTGAAAAGAGAATGGCATTTAAAATCAGGAGACATCAGTTTGAATATAGCCTTAGTTATTTCGTGCCCGAGTCATTTAACCCAACTTAAACCTTGTATGGTTTCCTCATCTTCATAATTAGGATAATGATATACAGCTTTGATCTTGGTGAACTGAACAATAAAAGGAAAGAGCTTTGTAAATAATAAAATGCTATATGAAGTTTAGTTGCTATTGGTCACATCATTTTATTTTCTCTTCCAGGAAAGGTCACAACATTTCAGCTGATGATAAGAAGTGAAATAATCTTTTCTTTTTTTTTAAGGATTTTATTTATTTATTTGAGAGAGAGAGAGATCACAAGTAGGCAGAGAGGCAGGCAGAGAGAGAGAGGGAAGCAGGCTCCCCACCGAGCAGAGAGCCCAATGCGGGGCTCGATCCCAGGACCCTGAGATCATGACCTGAGCCGAAGGCAGAGACTTTAACCCATTGAGCCACCCAGGCGCCCCAAGAAGTGAAATAATCTTTAAAGGATAAAGACATCAGAAATTTAGTGACAGGCTGTTTTGCTTTACAAATTATTGTAAATTCATACTTTTTCATTAGCTGTGGCTTGCTTTCATATTAGTCTTACATTTTAAAATTATGATTATATAATTTATGTGTCAGTGCCATTATGGGAATAATGTTAAATACGTCTATTTGTGCAAATGTATCAATATTTCAGAGTTGATATAAGTAGCTATACTTAGCATAAATTAGTAAACCTAATTTGGTAAACCTTATCTTTTAAGGAAAAATTTTTTTGTCAACCTAGTCACTGCCTGTAACATTTTTTTTTCATGGTTTGCAATGTGTTATTTGCCTGTGATGATTAACAGTTGCTGAAGAATATTCATTTTACTAAGTAGATGGTGATACATGTAAAAAGAGGTTTCCTTTAATGCATTTTTTGGTGATTTATGCTGCTGTTAAAACAAGAGAGGCATTCACCTTTTTTTTAATAACTCCTAGATTCCACAGTGTATGTCACTACCGAAAGACACAGAGAATGGCATATTTTTGAGTACTGTGATATTCTCCCTTCCTTTCTTAATGAGAGGCATTTCCAGTATCCAGTGTTTAGGAGAAAAAAATGTAGTCAGGTCAGTAGGTGGTAGAGCAGAATTCTAGCCAGGCAGTTTGGATCCTAAATTCAGGGTTTAAACATTTCCCTGTATTGCTTATGAGAATGAGATTACAAAAAATTACCAGTAGACAAAGGGAGGGGGGATTTCTAGAAATATAAATTTAAAAAGGTAAGGTTAATGGATAGCTTTAATAACAGATTAGCTTAGAGAATTAGTGAAGTGGGAGACGATCTGAAAAATAAATTCACCAAAATAAAGAGACAGGGATGGGAGGTATGTAAGAGAAGAAAAGAGAAATAGAAATTTCTAGTTTTCTTTAATTCCTGTCTCTCTCTAAGTAATGGATGGATTCGTTGGATGCTTTGCTGTCCAGCTATAGCTTCCACTTCACTGCCTTTCTGATAGTGAAGTTTGACTACATGACAGGGTTTGGGCAGTTTAGATGGAAGTGGAAGTTATGCATGCATAGGTTTTAACCTTATAAGTTATGCCTATAAAAGGAAAGAGATATACCTTTTCCTTCCTCTGGACTGGAATGTGTATATGGTAGTGAACTATTTTTATCTTGTGGAAGAGGGCAGTACTCCCAAGAACAACAGAACAACAAAATGTAAGAACTTAGCTCTCTGACTGCTAAGCTGCCCCCTGGACTACATCCCTTCTGACTGTGGTCATATAAGAGAGGGAAGAAACTTGAATTTTGTTTAAGCCCTCCTAGGGTCTCTTATTACAGTAGCCTAGTCTATGTCCTAACTAATATAAGAGGAGCATGAGAAAAATCTAACAAATCTAAGCAGAATCCAGATATGAAGAAAAATGAAGTAGAAAGAATATTTGAGGAGATTATGGTTGAGAATTTCTAAAACTGCAAAAAGACTCAAATTCAAGAAGTTAAGTAAAGGATAAATAAAAATATAATTCGCACACAGTGAGAGATCTTAAAAATAGCCAGAGAGAGAAGACAGATTGTTTTTAGAAGATCTGCAATTTATTGAAAGGAAAATTAAAACCAAAAGACATGAGGATAGTAACTACAGTGTGCTGCGAGTAAATAACTCAAAAGGCAAAAGTATCTTTAAGAGGATAGGTAATACAAAGTTTTCAGATAAATAAAAACTGAGAGATTTTACTACCAATAGAACATCTAAGACAACTTCAAAAAGACATACTTTAGGTAGAAGGAAAATGATCCCTGATGGAGGGTTTGAGATATTAATTAGAAAAGATGAAAGGCTGAAAATTAAAGAGCCAAGCATCCAGGCTAAATTAGAAAAAGAACAGAATAAAGAAGGGGATGAAGAAATAGATATAAAAACCGGTATTAAAGAAATAAAAAACAAGCTTATAGTAAAGGATCAGCAAAGCCAAAGTTGATTCCTAGAAAAAGACAAACCTGGTAAAATCAATAAAAAAAAAAAAAACACACAGAAACATAAACAGTAAGAATGAAAGAGGAGCTACAACCACAGATGCTATAGAATTATTATAAAAAAGTATGCCTAAGTAACTTTTTGTTTAAGGAATAATTTCAAATGATAGATTATTGCATGTGTTGTCATAATAGTATATTAAGCTTTTTAAGACCAGTTGTCAATTTTGCTTTCCTGAATAAGAGGTTTGGATTAAATATTTTAATCCTTCACTTGAATTTTTGTAGAATTTCAAGGGTGCAGTGAATGGGATGATTGTCTCAGTCAACTTAAGTCATACAGTGTTAAGATTTTAATAAAGATTTACTTGGGGATAATTGATGGATGAACTTCTTTTAAAACAGTAGAATTTGTGTTCCTTCTTAATATATAAAAAAGTGGGGAAGTGTCATTCAGTAAGGAAATGCAAGAACATAAGAAACTGTAGAAACCCTGCGTCCTTAAAATTGTTTTTTTAGAAAGGGTTACTGGGGCGCCGGTGGCTCAGTTGGTTAAGCCTCCGACTCGTGATTTTGGCTCAGGTCATGATCTCATGGGTCCTGAGGTTGAGCCCCATGGTGGGCTCCTCACTCAGTGGGGAGTCTGCTTGAGATTTTCTCCCTCTGCTGCACACCTCCCCACCCCCGCTCAATCATGCACTCTCTTTTTCTTTCTCAAATAAATCATTAAAAAAAAAAAGAAGAAATATGGAAGAGAACACTCAAGCTAGAAGTTTGAAATAGCTGTTGTAAGTTAAAGAGGATACAGTGACTGCTTTTTTTAAATTTTAAGCTCTTTAGTAATGCCTACTAATAGTACTAATTAGCATATAATACTTTTAAGAGAGAGTAAGAACTAAAGGTTTTGCAGAAGAGACCAGAATGATTATAGAATTTGGAACTTTATACCATTTGAAAAAGGAAATAGGACTGCTTACTGAAAAAGAGGATATGGGGGGAGGGATAACTATCTTCAAATATTTGAGGGATATAGACTTACAAAGAGGAATTCTCTTTATTCTGTTTAGCATCAGAGGACAGACCCAGTAAGTGGCCACTACAAAGAAATAGTGCGGTAGAAAGAACATTGTAACAATTAGGTTACCCAGAAATGGAATGGACTATTTTGTGAAGGTAGAGTAAAGGGCTTAGATGACCATATCTAGAGATATTTTTAGACTGAATTTCCAGAAAAGAAACACCTACTATAATTCAGGCATTCTGTTGTTGAATACTGACTTCACTGTGTAAAACAAGAAAAGATAAAACCAGCTATTCGTACAACATGTCATAAGATTTGCTACATGGAAGTTAAATGTATTGTTTAACAAGTCTTTTATATTTGTCATTCTAGACTTCATAAAATAAGCTTTTATCATTTGTGGTTTGCAAACTTGGGATTTAGGAGGACTTCTTTTTATTGTGTTAGGACTACTGATCTGTTTTGTCTTATTCCTGTTATTTTTCATTTTCTAACTCTTGGTTGAATTGATCAAGTTTTCTTTGCCCGTTTTTCCTCTAGTGATTTTTAAATTATATGTAATCTAGTTGTTTACATGGCATTTTTCACCTGTCTGCATTTATATTTTTTCAATGTATAAAGAGATTTGGTATCTTTTATTTTTTCCCCCCCAAGTAAGGGAAAAACTTCAACATGCCTTTACTTTCCTTCCTAACTCCTCTCAAACCAGTGTGGAGATAATCACAGAGTTTTATTTCCAAGTTTTTGTACATGTTTTACAGCAATAATTAGATTTCTACCCATAATTTTTACTGATTTATCTGCTTGGCATGATTTCTTATTCTTATACCTTGAGTCATTTTCCTTTTTTTTTTTTTTTTGTTGGCACACCTACACCAGTAAGTTTTGATATGTATTTTTATTGTCATTTAGTTCTAATTGCTTACTTTCCATTTTGATTTCTTCTTTGACCAGTGTATTATTTAGAATTGTGTTTAATTTACAAATATTCTGTGTTTATGTAGTTATATTTTTGTATTAATTTCTAGTTTGATTGCATTATGGTTAGAATACTCTGTGTGATTTCAATTCTTTGAAATTAGTTGAGCCCAGCATGGCCTTACTAGTAAATAATCCAGGGACACCTGACTGGCTCAGACGGTAGAGTGTGTGACTCTTGATCTTGGGGTTTTAAGTTTGAGCTCCACGTTGGGTGTGGAGACTACTTAAAAATAAAATCTTAGGAAAATTAAAAATAAAAAATTTGGGGTGCCTGGGCGGCTCAGTTGCTTAAGCATCTGACCCTTGGTTTCGGCTCAGGTCATGATCTCAGGGTCCTGGATCGAGCCCTGCTTTGGGCTCGGCAGGGAGTCTGCTTAAGGATTCTCTCGCTCTCGTTCTGCCTCTCCTGCTGCTTGTGGGTACATGCATTCTCTCTCTCTTTCTCTAAAATAAATAAGTCTTTTTAAAAAATTAAAAAATAAAAATAAATGATCCATGTACACTTAAAAAAATGTGTCATTTGCAGTTGTTAGGTATGGTGTTCTACATATATATGACTTGGGTTAAGTTGATTCATTATTTGGTCAAATCTTATATAAATCGTTACTGATTTTATCTTCCTTCTCTGTCAGTTGCTGAGAGGCATGTTAAAATCTAGTCATGGCTGTGTATTTCTCTAGTTTTCCCTTTAGTTGTGTCAACTTTTACATTATGTATTTTGCCTTGTGTTTTAATTTTCTTTTCTATTGAATATTTATTAATGTAATTACTGATATATTTGCATTGTCTGACATCTTTCCATTTATTTTCAGTTTGTCCATCTATTCTTTGTTCCTTTATATTTTCTTTTCTTCCTGCTATATTTAGTTATTAAACCGTTCCAAACTGTAGTGGCTTAAAGCAGTAACCATGTATTATCACCCATCAGTTTTCTACAGTATGGAAGTAAGGAGTGGCTCAGCTGGGTGGATCTGGCCTGAGGTTTCTCAAGGTGTTGCAGTCAGATGATGGCTGTCTGGGATCATCTTAAAATCTTCTTTATTCACAGATCTGTGGGTACTGAAACTGTGAGGGCTCCTCACATAACTCTCTTTCTCCCAATGGTCTCTCCAAAGTGGTGGGTTCAGGGCCTCCTGACAGCTCTGGGCCCCATGGCATGACGCCCAAAAGAGAGATCCAGGAGGAGGTTCTGGCAACCCTTTCTAGCATCAGAAGTCGGACAACGTCACTTCTGCTATATTATGTTTAATAAATCTACCCCTGATGTCATGGACACTGGGTGTTAATAGGCAACTGATGAATCACTGAACTCTACCTCTGAAACTAATAATACACTATATTAATTAATTGAATTTAAAATTTAAAAAACCAAACCTACCCATATTCAAATGGAGGGGAATATAGTTTTCCTCTCTAGAACCTTTTTAGGATTTTGTCTTCACTTTCAGTGGTTTGAAATTTCAACTCCTGTATGTCCAGTTGTGAATATTTTTTGTTGTTATTAATTATGTTTGGTACTTTGAGCACTTTAATCTGAGATTCCTAATTTTCTTAGTTTACCTTGGGAAATGTCTTTCTATTATTTCTTCAATTTTTCTGTTTCTAGACGTTCTTTCAGATAGCTGGTAGAACTTTGAGATTTATCCTTCTTATCTCTTTCTTTCATACATTCCATCTCTCTGTCCTTTTGTTCTGCACTCTTCGGGTAGGTTCAGTATATTGCTTCACTGACTTGCTTTTCAGCTATATCCATTTTTCACTTCAGCCCATCTACTGATTTCTTTTCTGGTGGTCATGTATTTTACTTCCTAAATCTCTAGTGTATCTTTTGCATAGACTTGATAACTTCATACGTTTCTTTAGGGATTTTAATTTATTTTACAGTGCTTTATAGGTCCTCTTAACTGTTTTCTTTGGGTTTTGTTCTTCTGTTTGTTGAACTCATTGCTTCTGTCAAATGGTTTTCCTCAAATCTGTGATTGTCTGTTCTTCTTGAGAATCCCTGTTGGCCTCATATATGTATAAGAGCTTATCTTCTTTCATTATGAGGAGGGATAGGAATGCTGTTGGGCTGAATGTGCCTGGTTGTAGACTGTGAAGACTAATTTATAAACTTCATTTACAAGGATGTGATGTCTGATCACTTTATATGCATCCTACCCCCAAAGTGCTAATCTTGAGAAGAAGAGGAGAAAGTATCAAGGAAGAGATTCTTGCAATGAGATAATAATATGATTTCATGTTACAAAAAAAGTTGAATTTCCATTATGATGTGTTGTGAAGAACATTGTTCTTTATTTTAGAAGAGTAAATCTTACCGTGATTTCCGTATTTACTTAACCACCACCCCCAGCATGTGTGGTCAGTTATCAGTTTTAAAATATTCATGGCTTCTGGGGTGCCTGAGTGGCTTAGTTGTTTGAGCGACTGACTTGGTTTCAGCTTAGTCCTGATCTTGAGGTCATGAAATAGAGCTCCATTGGGCTCCAAGCTCAGCAGGGAGCCTGCTTCCCCTCTCTCTCTGCCTCTCCCTCCCTCTCTAAAATGTGTAAATAAATCTTTAAAATAAAATAAAATATTCATGGCTTCTGTAAATATAATCAACAATATAACTGCTTGTTAAGAAACTACCTTCACTGTTCCTTAATGTAAAAAATTTTTTCTCCAAAATTTCTCATCACAACCAAATTTCCTTAAATGAATTTTGGTTTGTAGGTTCACTTGTGTAGGAGAAACTATTTCATCTTGTAATTAATTAGTTTATATATTTAAAAACTGAAACAACAAAATTGGAATTGATTTGGGTCATAAAGACAATCATATTATTTTGTGAAATTTAGAAGTAGTTTTGCTTGAAGGAAGAATGAAAAAATTATTGTATTATAGCTTGGACTATAATGTTAGGAACTAAAGATTGACTTAAAATTTAAACATAGCGTAGTGTTTATTCTTATCCTCCTTATTTGTCAGGGAATCTTAACCAGAGTGAGAAATTTTCTGGTGCTGTGTTGGGAGTGCAGGGCATAAGAGATTTCCATAAAAAGGCATGGGATTTGCTTGGAAGAACATAGTGGTTTTCTAACTTGGCAGTAATGAGTTAGAACTAACCCCTTTTAAAAGAAAATATTAATGCACATTATTCCTTATTGGGTATGTGCGCGTGTGTGTGTGTGTGTTTTCTTATCTGAGCTATATTATTTTTATATTTGCAGGTGTATGTATGTATATACATTCACGACCCAGTGGTATTTGTTAGTTATAAGGAAAATAATTTTCTGTACATATAGTATATGTGAAAAGTAGCTTTGAGATTTGAATATCTTACTATTTGAGTTGAGGAACGGGGGCCAAGTATTTTGTTGTTGCAGAATACCCAAAATAATTTGGCCATATCTGAATGTGTTTCCCAAATTCTGTTGCCCTAAGAGGCAATTTGGGGAATATAAATGAGCCTTGCTATATTAGGATTCCCTCTTGAAAGATACAGATTTTTGGATTAGAGAGATGATGTTTTTACATCTTGTTAAAATGACAGTGGTCCCCAGCTAAGAATCACCAGGGACCTGAGGACGAGGTTACAGATAACATAGATCTGTCTGGATATATATATATATGCTCTTGTGTTTAATAATCAAGGTGTTTGTTTTTATTTTGTTTTCATGGAAATAAGAGAACCACTTGATACAGATAGAGGTATAAGATGATAGTGTCCATGATAAACGTCTCCCAAGTCACATTTTCCTCCAGTTTCCTGTCCATCTACATTGTAAAATGTGTTTTTTTCCTCAGGGCTTGATTCTTAGCTTTCTTATATTTTCACTGAATAGATTCTCCTTGGTTGATCTCATCTGGTGTGGTTTCAACTACTAACATTTTTTACAACAACTCCTAAATCTGTACCCTCTAGCCCTTTGGTTTCTACTGAGCTTCCAGACTTAGAGTTTTGAATACCACATATTACCTACTTTTCCCATAGGAATTTCAAACTTAATTTTGGACAAGAATATTAACTTTCTTTTTAAGCCTCCTTTTAGCCACCTAATTTGCCCAGACTAGATATCTAGGAGTTATCCTTTATTCCTCTTCATTCCCCTAAATAATAACCTATAACTAGCTACAGAGGCCTGTCAGTTTTACCTTCCAAAAATCACTGTCCCCTCATCAGCCCTAGTGCTGCTACGCAGGCCTGTGTCGTTTTCCACCTGAGCTATTTTAGTAGCTTCCTGACTATTCTCCCTGCCTCTGGTCCCTCCTCCAGTCCATTTTATATACTGTGAACAGTTGTCTTTCCAGGGGCGCCGGGGTGGCTCAGTGGGTTAAAGCCTCTGCCTTCAACTCAGGTCATGATCTCAGGGTCCTGGGATCGAGCCCCACATCAGGCTCTCTGCTCAGCAGGGAGCCTGCTTCCCCCTCATCTCACTGCCTGCCTCTCTGCCTACTTGTGATTTCTCTCTGTCAAATAAATAAAATCTTAAAAACAAACAAACAAACAAACAATTGTCTTTCCAGAATATATATCTGACTGTAGTACTTAAAAAAAAATCACTGTTTTCGGGGCACCTGGGTGGCTTCGTTGGTTAAGTGTTTGCTTTCAGCAGGTCATGATCCCAGGAGAGCGCTGCATCGAGCTCCCTGCTCAGTGGGGAGCCTGCTTCTCCCTCTCCCTTGCCTACCACTCCCCCTGCTTGTACTCTCTCTCTCTCTCTGTCAAATAAATAAATAAAATCTTTTTAAAAAGTCACTGTTTTCTCCCATTGCTTACTAGATAAATTGTAGACTCTTTTACATGGCAAGTGCCTTTGAAAGCATAACCTAGTCTCCGAACCCTGCTCCATTTTCCATACCTTGCTTTTTAAACCATGTGTTCTGGCCACACCCAGCTGTGTGGTATTCCCTGGTTCTTGTGTATTTAATGATCTAGAGTATTTCTTCAAGCTGTTTCCTCTGCTTAGAATGCCCTTCGCTACTTACCTGGAACATTCCTATTCAGTTTTTCATTTAGTTCTTAGGTAACCTCCATTGAAAAACTAAACCTGCTCTCCCCTCTGTTTCTGCTTCCTTCCCCAACCCTTTAATCTCTGCTCTGTAAAAACTTTGTTCACATCATATCGTAATTACTTATTTTTTCCTCCTCCATGAGCTCCTCGAGGATAGGAAACATACTTTTCATTTTTGTGTCCCTTGCACCTAATACAGAACTGGTACCTGGGAGATACTTCTAAAATGTTTTTTGATTCAGAACAATAATCATTCCTGCGGCCATGTCTGTTCGATAGTCTGCTGTAATTTATCTTTACTATGTTTCTTAGTCAATAAGGGCTGCTTGAACAAATTACCATAGACTGGGTGGCTTAAACAACAAATTTATTTCTCATAGTTCTAGAGACTGGAAAGTCCAGGATCAAGCCCTGGAAAATCAGGTATCTGAGGAGGACCTGCTTCCTGACTTATAGGTGGCTGTCTGTATCTTCACTTGGTGGAGAGTGAGAGAAGCAAGCTCTTGGAACTCTTATAAGGGCACTAATCTAGTCATCTAATCCTCATCTAATCCTAATTACCTCCCAAAGGCCTCACCTCTTAATGTCATCACACTGGGGGGACACATTCAGTTTATAAGACTATATATGTAACTGGTATTCTGAGAAATTTCCCTTCTTCCCCCATTGGATTTTCTTAAATTAACTCTAGTGAACTGCAATTTACATGTTATAAAATGTCCCTTTTTTTCTTCTTAAATTTTAAAATTTTATTTATTTTAAAATTTTAATTCCGGTATAACATACAGTGCCAGATTAGTTTTCAGGTGTATACTATAATGATTCAACAATTCTGTACATTCTGTGCTTATTTTGGTAAGTGTACACTTAATCTCCTTTCCCTATTTCCCCCATCCTCCCACCCACCTCCCCTCGGAAACATCGGTTATCTATATTTAAGAGTTCAGTTTGTTTGTCTTTTTTCCGTTTTTCATTTATTTTGTTTTCTTAAATTCCACATATGAGTGAAATCATATGGTATTTCTCTTTCTCTGACTGACTTATTTCACGTAGCATTGTACTTTCTAGATCCATTCATGTTGGAAATGGCAAGATTTCATTCTTTTTTATGACTAATATTCCATTCTCTATATGTACCACATCTTCTTTATCCATTCATCTATTGATGGACACTTTGATTGCTTCCATAATTTGGCTATTGTAAATAATGCTGCAATAAACATAAGGGCGTACATATCTTTTTTAATTACTGTTTTCATATTCTTTGGGTATTTCATATTCTTTAGGAATACTGGGTATTCCATTACCCAGTAATGGAATTATGGTAATTCTATTTTTAATTTTTTGAAGAACCTCCATACTGTTTTCCAGAGTGGCTGCACCAGTTTGCATTCCCACCGACAGTGCATGAGGATTCCTAAAATGTACTTATTTTAAATGTGCAGTTCATAAAGGGGGTTCCTGGGAGACTTGATCAGTTAAGCATCTGCCTTCAGCTCAGGTCATGTTCTCAGGGTCCTGTGATGGAGTACCACATCTGGCTCCTTGATCAGTGGGGAGTCTGCTTCTCCCTCTTCCTGTCCCCCTGCCCACCCCCCTGCTTGTGTGCTTGCTTTCTCTCAAGTAAATAAATAAAAAATCTTTTAAAAAAATGTACAATTCAGTAAAATTTGATAAATGGAAATACCTATGTAACCCCCACCATAGTCAAAGTACAGATCATTTCCATCACCCAGAAAAATTCCTTTATGCTCCTTTATAGTCATCATCCATGCCCCACCACTGGCCCCAAGTAACTTTCTGGCACTAACTTGGTTTTGTCTTTTCTAGAATTATATTATATAAGTGGAATCATGTAGTGGTCACTCTTTTGTGTATTTTGCTGGGTTTTTTTGGGGGATTCATCCATCTTGTTGAATCTGTTAGTAGTTTATTCTTTTTTATTACTGAGTAGTATTCCATTGATTGGGTATACCACAATTTATCCATTCATTTCTTGATGGATACTTGGGTTGTTTCTAGATTTTGGCTATTATGAACAAAAGTAAGAGTTGAAGTTCATTTTTTTCCAGCTTGTTCAAAAAACTGTCTTTTACATACTGAATTATTTTTGCTCCTATTTTAAACAATATATTCCTGTGTAACAGATTAACACAAATCTTACTGGGCTTAAAGCAACATTAATCATTTATTGTCAGTTTCTGTGGACCAGGTGTTTGGGAGTGGCTTGACTGGAAGGTTCTGGCTCATGGTCTCATGAGACTTCAGTCCTCTGAATTAGAAGCTTGACTAATATGCTTCTGAAGGGGGCTCACTCACATGTTTGGTGTAAAGTGTGCTAACTGTTGGTAGGAGTCCTCAGTTCCTCTCCAGTTGGGCCTCTCTGAAAGGCTGCTGGTTAAATGTTCTCATGACATGGTGAGTGGCTTCTCTTAGAATGATCCCAGAAACCATGGTACAAGCTGCAGTGCCTTTTAAAGGAGGTCATATATGGTCACTTCTGCCATATTCTATTGGCATATGTGGTCACACAACCAATCTTAGGAAGAAACTACACAAGTATATGAAAACTGAGAGTGAACAGTACAAGTTATGAATACCAAGAGACCAGGATCCTTGGGGGATGGGTATGACAGTCCCTTTATCAAAAATGAACTGAAGACATACATGTGGTTTTATTTCTGGATTTAATTTGGTGCCACGGATCTGTCTTTATGACAGTATAACAATATCTTTATTATTGTAGATTTATATTATGTCTTAAAATCAGGTAGTGTAACACTTTTTCTTTTTCAGAACTATAAACTATACTAAGTTATTTGCATTTTCAAAAAATGTTAAAGTCATCTTGTCAATTTTTACAAAAAAGAAACCTGCTGATTGGGATTGCATTGAATCTGTAGACCTAGCTTGGAGAGAATTGACATCTTAACAATAATATGGACATATCTTAATATAATATGGCATGTCTCTCTAATTACTATGTCCTTAATTTCTCTGAGCCATGTTTTGTAGTTTCAGTATATAAGCTTTGCACATATTCTGTTAAATTCATCTCTTAAATATCTTGTTTCTTATTGGATACTATTGTAAATTGTATTTTTTTTTATAAATGGCATTTTTTAAATTATGTTTTTCAGTTCTTTGCTAGTATATACGAATATAATAGTTATTATTTTTTTGTACCAACCTTTTATCCTGAAATCTTGCTAAATTCGCCTATTAGTCTGGTAGCCTTTTTGTGTATTGTACATATGGGTCATGTTATCTGTGAATAAAGACAATTTTACTTATTCCTTTTGCATAGGCCAGACCCTACTATAACTAGCTTAGAACAATGTTGAATAGAAGTAGAAAGAGCAGACATATTGGTGGGGAAAAAAGAAAAACAGTATAACATCAATAGATGCAGAAAAAGTATTTGGAAAAATTCCAATATCCATTCCTGAGAATCCATGTAAATGTAAACTCTTAAGAATGTAGAAGGGTATAAAGAAGATGTGAAACCAAAAAGTTTGAGTAACCAAAATGCTAACTGCTTGGAGTAGGTAGGGATTCATAATCTAGGGTCCCCAACACTTGTATAGAAAAAAAATTTTTATTTTTCCTTAACCTCTAGTATTTGTTTCTATTTTGAATGCAGGCAACAAACCACAGTAGTGATACTAGCAGCAGCTGTGACTTTGTCACCAAAAAATACTACTTTTAACTTTCCTCGTATCTTTATTTAAAGATTGTTTCTTGATGAAGACAACATGGTTAGGTCTTGCTTTCTTATCTTGACTTTGAATTGGAATATTGTAATAGATGATTTACATTTAATATGATGGTGTGGTTGCCCTTTTAATTCTGCTCTCCTGCTATTTATTTTATAGTTTTCCCATCTTTTCTTTGTTCTTTTTTGCTTTTTTGTATTTTTTCTGCTGGTTTTTTTTTTTGTTTTGTTTTTTGTTTTTGGATGAATCGATTTTTTTCATTGGCTGCTCTGGGTTTTACAGCATGCATCTTCAGCATATGACAGTTTATCTTCAAATAATATTATACTATTCCAAATACACTGTAAGAACCTTGAACAGTATGCTTCCAGTCCCCTTCCTTTTTTGTGCTATTATTGTGCTATTATTGTGCTATTACTTCTGTGTGTGGTGTAAAACTTTGTAGTACATTGTTATTAGTTTTGCTTTAAGTCGTCAAAAAGGTCTTGTAGATTTACTCTCATTCACCATTTCTGGTACTTTTTATTCCTTTTGTAATCGTGATTCCTTTATGTAGATCCAAGTTTCCATCTGTTATTGTTTTCTTCCACCTGAAGAACTTCCTTTGCCTTTTTTAAATGGTACTGATGAAATTTTTCCCCCAGCTTTTCCTTCTTCCTCCTTTCTTTCCTTCTTTTGTTTCCTTTCATTTCCTTTTCCTCCCTCCCTTCCTTCCTTTTCTATCTGAAAAAAAACTTTATTTCACTTTCATTTTAGAAGGATAGATTCATTGTATTTAGCATTCTATATTGACCATTTTTTTCTTTAAGCATTTTTTTTTTAAGATTTTATTTATGAGAGAGAGAGAGAGTGAGCGTGGAGCTTGCATGGGCGGGGGTGGAGGGAGCAGAGGGAGAGGGAGAAGCAGACTCCACACTGAGCACGGAGCCCGACACAGGGCTCAATCTTAAGACCCTGAGGTCGTGACCTGAGCAGAAATCAGGAGTCTGATGCTTAACCGACTGAGCCACCCAGGCACCCCTTCTTTAAGCATTTTAAAGATACTCCATTTTCTTCTGTCTTGCATAGCTTCTCAAGAAGTCTGTGAATCTTCTGGGATTTCAAGTGAAATGCCTGTTTTTCAACAAGAGGAACTTTCCTGACCAAAACTTCCAGTGTTTCTCAGCACCCTGGAATTGTTCAGCTTATACATCCCTATTTATTCTTTGCCTTTACGTCATGGAGTTTCATCCTGCATGCTCTGCTTAATGTTTGGCCAGAGACTCAAGTGAACGTCTATGCAGATTTCCGGAATTTTTTGTGCTTAACTCTCTCTTCTCTGACGTACATTTTGGTCTCTGCTTGAGTTCTTCCTCCCTGTACCACAGTCTGAAAAGTACCTGCAAACAGAAAGCCATGGCAGGTGTAGCCCTCACTTCATCTTGTCGCATCACTCAGAGATCATAGTCCTCCTATACTGCTTATTGTCAAATGTCTGAAAACAGTTGTTTTCACGTATTTTTTCTGGTGTTTTAGCTGTTTACTGTGTAATAGAAAGTCCATTCATACTTAATCCATCATGGCCATTGGAAATTCTTACCTGCCTTATTACCTTTTAAGATAACTGTGGAGATAAAAAATAAAGTTTATATTTCTTTTTTTTTTCTTTCTAGCAATTTGGGCCTTATGGAGTATATTGCTAATCCCTACTTATAGATTTTTAACAGTTTCATTAATATCCCTTTCATATCCTAATAATTTTCAAGGTAACATTTTACATGGTTCAGCTACAATAGAATAATGAACAAAATAGTATATAATTACTGTATGTTATTTTAAGTAAATAAAATAGCATATACATTAATGTTAATGAGTGAACTTTTCAAAAAAGTGTGTTAAGTCATTTAAACAATAGCTTTGTAAAGAATTAGGTTCATGATTGTAGTTATAAGACAACTACCAGTTTTAACCACCTTATTTTCTGGTCAAACACTCTTAAAGTAACATGAACAGGCTCTAAGGATGATTGATGCCTAGTCAAAGATGATCTTTAATGAATTAAAATGCCTGGCAGTAGTCCTATAAACTTAGCTTAGAACCTGCATGGTTTTACTGTGTGCCTGTCTTCCCCTTAATAGTCTTAAGGGAAAAAGCAAACAAAAACCAAAATATCATATATTTCATGTATCAGTTACACATTCTTAGGCTATTCTTGGCATGTTTATTAATCTTTAGGCTTTTGTTTTTTTCCCCAGATTGTCAGTATTTAAACAGACCACATCATGCGTGAGTACAAGCTAGTGGTCCTTGGTTCAGGAGGCGTGGGAAAGTCTGCTCTGGTAAGTTAGCCACCTAACTCTAACTTAATTAGTATAGTACAAGAAGAACATTGATATTTGCTTGCCTTAGACTTTTAGTCATTAGTGAGAAAAGGTGGCAGTATTTTTTATATGCCCAGTATCTAGCCCACAGAGAACAGAGATTCATTCAGTAACCACAGATGTGTAGTTTACAATGGTGGCTCATTCAGTCTTTCACTTAAGCAAATATTTACTGGCTGCCTACCATGTGCTAAGCACTCTGTGATTGTGATTCAGAGAAGAATAAGATTATTCTCATTTTTTAAGGAACTTACATTCCAGTGGGGGAAGACCGATTATTTCAGATACTAGTGGAGTAAGTCCTACCCTACTCCCACCCCAGACTTAAGTGAAAGGAAGTTCTTTTTTGTAGACATGCTGTATTTATTTAGCAAACATTCATTGAGCTTCTATACGGTCATACTTTAGGGTGACAACAGTGAACAAAACCAATCACAGTCCCTCAGAGCTTAACATATAGTAGAAGAGATACAATAATTACAAAGTTAAGTGAAGAACTACCTCATTATAATTGTGAGAGAGATACTTTGAAAGAAAAGTACAGACTGTTAAGAGAGACCCCTATGATAAGTGAACCTCGATTAGCATTTGAACACTAAGAAGGGGTCCCGGTTGCTGTGGCATGAGTGAACTGGAAGGCAAGTAGAGAGAAATGAAGTGAGAAGCAGGGACCACATCATGACTTGAAGACCGTATAAGAACTTGAAACTTACTCCTAATGCTGTGAGAAGCCATTGAAAGTGTTTTTTTTCAGGGGCTGGGAGGTGGGAGGGGTGTTGACAGGATTAGATATATGTTTTAAAGAGAATACCTTGTTTGGTGTGGAGTGATTTAGAAGAGAAGCTGAGTGGACACGGGAGACCAGTTGGGGGTTAATGCTCAACCCCAGATTATTGTTTGTGGAACCTTATATTGGGCCTGTGGCAGTGAAGGAGAGAAGAGTAGATGTTTTGAGAATTAAATAACTTGGTGCTGGATTGATGTGAGGACTAGGAGAGAAGGAGATACTGAGGATGATTCCCAAAGTTCTAGTTGTTGAGCTACTAATTTTATGGATGTATCATTTAAGTAAAAGGGAAACACTGGAGAATGAGCAGATCTGAAAGTATAAATCAAGAGTGATGTCAAATTTGGTTATGTGAGATGTTAAAGTAAATACATCAAATAAGTAATTAGATCCTCAAGATAATAAGCTTAAAAGAGACTTATGATTTGGGACACCATGTATATATCAACAGTATTTAATTTCATGAGAATTATGTTACTTTTAAATTAGTACCTGTAAATTAGTACCTCTGTGGTGAATGAGAATATCTGTCATTTTAGATGCATGTATTCGGGGCACCTGTCTGGCTCAGTCGGAAGAGCATGTGACTCTTGATCTTGGGGTTGTGAGTTTGAGCCCCACACTGGATATAGAGATTACTTAAATTAAAAAAAAGAAAGTAAAAAAATAAATGCATATAACTTTCAATTCAGCAAGTCTCTCAAAATTTCACATATAAGTTCATATATACAGAATAATATGGTCAAGGATATCGATCACAACATTCCTTACAGTGGTAAGAGTTTGGAAACAACCTAAATGTCTACCAGTAAGGGCTGATTAAAAGTAAGTTTTTCATATACATTTTGAATAGAATAATATATAACTATTAAAAAGAATGTAGCAGCTCTGTATGTACTGATATATAGTTATATCTAAGATGTATTATTTAGGGGGAAAAAAAAGTACCAAACAGTGTAGACAATCATTTGGTAAGAAAAAAAAGGAGGGTGAGGGGGAAGATAGTATAAAATGTAGAGACTATCTCTGCAAGGTTAAATAAACTACAGATAACATACTGGTTACTTGGAGGTAGAATTGGATAATCGGGAGCAAAGGTGATAGGTATGGTTGGTTACCACTGCATACTCTTTTGTATCTTTCGTATTTTGTCCTATGTCCATGGGATTACCTTTTCAAAAATAAATAAAAAATCCATAGGATTAAGTGAAGTTGTCTAGGGAGAGATCAGAGAAAGAACAACTCAGGACTGAGCTCTAAATACCTCTCAACCTTTAAAGAGTAAATAGGATTGAGGGATCCAGCATAGAAGAGTACATCTTATACTTGAATGTAAGCAAAGCATCTTTACTTGACTGCCCAGAAGTCAAGTAAAGGAGAGGAAAGAGATGATACAGAAACATGGAGATAGCTGGACTTGATAAAAGCAAGCTTCAGTAGGGTGATAGTGCCATAACCATGCTGGGGTGGGTTGAGGAGTAAATGAGTCTGCAGAAACAGGACCACGATTGTAGACAGGTGAAGAAGTCTGATTATCAGAGGGAACAGAGAGAGTGGGGGGGGGGAGGTGAAGCTGGAGGAATAGTGGAGTTAAGGGAAATTTTTATTTCTGAGTGGGAGATGGTAGAGCAAATGGTTTGTGTGCTGGAGGCAGTAATCCTGTGGAAAGGACTATGGTGATATTGGAGAGGAAGGGAATAATTGTTGCAGGTGTCAAAAGTTCAAGAAATAACGGAAGTAAAATTAATGAATCATTGAAGTAGTAATTAGTAAATTTATCGTGCACACGCCAAAAAGACAGTTTGCAAATCAGGAACCTTCAAACCAGAACATGGAATGAGTCTCAGGGGTATATTGTTATAATAAAGCAGCTTACAGAGTGAGAAAGCAGTGACTTTATTCTTCAGTGACTGGTTATAGTGTTAGAATTTTCTTTAAATGATAGAGAATTTGTTAGTGGTTACCTCATATCAACCTTGGGAAACAGTGTAAGTTTTGCTTTGGATTTCCAGAGGCATAAGCAAGAAATGACCTCCAGGTCAATTTAGCTTTGCTAAATAAGCTAAATTAAGCTTTTGACTAAACCGGTTTTATTTGCTCAGGGAATTTTCAGGCTGGTCTCTGTTTTTGATTTTAACACAGAAAGGACAGTAGGTAAAGAAGGAAAAGGAAGATCCAGTAGGAAAACTGAATGAATAAAATAAAAGTCGGTATCAATGAATGAGATGTCCCTGAGAATTGAGAAGATGAGATTCAGAGAAATAATAAAAGCTTGCTTGAGGAAGAAGGAAGTGAAAAGTGGGAGATTGGTTTTTTTGTGCCAGTCTCTAACAGCTGGCTTATAGAAAGCACTTGGGTTCTCATACCGGCTTCTGCATCTAGTATCTAGCTATAGCATATGTTATATACCCTTTGGAAAAACACTGTAAATTTATGAGAGAGAGCAAGTATGTCATGGTATTATGAGGACAATAAGTTTTTTCCTAAACATCTGCTCTGGACCACATTTTGAGAACCTCTGTTCTAGTATAAGCATATTAGGAAGTTTTCCATGTTTGAATTCTATGTAGTACTAAGATGATGAGGTGATTAAATCCTTGATAAAAATAACGATGAAAGTTTTTGGTGTAATTATATCCTGAGTCTCCTTTGAAGAACAGGAGCTTAGTAAGAGGAACAAGCTTGAAGTTTACTATATTCCAGTTAATGTGTTTAGCTCAAGCTAAAATAGTGCATAATTTAAGTGTAGGTGAGCTCAGGCCACGTTCTTAGCCTTCCTTGCTTCTAGGCGGCAGTGTACCAGACCCTGTTTTAAAGCTGTCCAGGCAATATTTCACAATCATCTTCAGTACTTCTTTTTATTTACCAAATGATAAAATACCTAGTGTGAAGTCTGTGTTTGTAGAAGTCTTGGAGAAGTAGGTAATCTGGAAAAGATGAGTAGGCAGTGTTTCCAATGAAAAAAGTAAGGCTTCGGAAGCAGAAAGGTTGTATATTTGGAATCTCAGCTGGCAAATGGGAAAAATAACTACTTCTAGGGAAAACACGAAACTTGGCTATGACTATAAATTTAGTAAATTCAGTACTTTTTAATTTCCTTTTTTCTTTTCTCCCACAATTAGACTGTTTTAAGATTTTTGAAGATTCAGAACCTTTTGTCTCATTCCTTTAAGAGCATGAAATAAAAGTTACTATAGATACATAAAGAGGTATTAGGAGTTTAAATACTGATAAATTTTCATTTTTTTCATTAATTAGAATCTGTGTCCTTATTTGTATCTTCATTGTATTTTGAAATAATATAGTAATTATTTCACAGTGGGAGTTCACTGCAGCATTGCCAATAGCCTTTAACATGACCGCCTCCTTTCTCAACGTGCCCCCTGAGGCATGGGTATATCCTTGTATTGAAAAATAATGAGACCGTACATCTGCATGTTTACCCAGAATTTTCACATAAGTTCATTTGGTCTTTATCACTTCATAATGATATAAGCATTCTAGAAGAGTTGATTTTTCTTTTACATTCTTAACTTTTCTCTGCTTTTTTTTTTCTAGACAGTTCAGTTTGTTCAGGGAATTTTTGTTGAAAAATATGACCCAACGATAGAAGATTCCTACAGAAAGGTAAAATGTGAAACTTGTGTACACATGCTTACAAATAGTTCCTTGGGACTTCAAAACTTGATCCACAGAATTGCTTTTTAAAAATCTTTTTTGAGAAGTGATATAAATCTTCCATAACTGTTTTTAAAAGTTTCACCAGGACAGAGTATTTCTCATAAAATACTATTTAGCTACAGAGAGCTCTATGTTCTGTTACTGATTAGTAATCTGTTCTTTAATGTACATATTCTCCTGGTAGAGGCTATTTTTAATGTAGAAAAATTGCATATAAATAGATATATTTTTGACAACTCTTTTCGTGAAAATTAAGATCGCTTTTATGCTCGAAGTTATCCGGTGACTGGAAGTTTTTATTTTTGTTTAGTTTTATAATAACTTTAAGGGATTTCATCTTTAGACTGTAAGAAATTAGATACTGGATTCTGTATGATACTATAATGGTAGATACATGTCATTACACATTTTCCCGACCCACAGAATGTACAACACCAAGAGTAAACCCATAAGGTAGACTGTGGACTTTGCATGATAATGATGTCTCTAGTAGGTTCATTGAGTGTAACAGATGTACCGCTCTGGTGTGGGAGGCTGATGGTAGGAGAGGCTAGTGGGGAGTAGGAGAAGGGTATATGGAAACACTGTATTTTCTGCTTAGTTTTTTTGGGACCCTAATGCCAAACTTCTAAAACATAAAGATTATTCAAAAGGAAAAAATTAGTCTTGACCAAAAAATACTGTTTTCTTTCATTATAAGACTAGTTTTATGAGGAATTTGCATGATTTTATTTCCCAAGTATGTTAAGGGGGGAGGCAGAGAATTAAACCTACCTTTGAACAAATAGGAAAGGATCACTTCGTTAGATGTTGTAGAATTTACCTTCAGTAATGTCATAAGTTTTGTTAAATTATATAAGCTCAGCCAGCCATACTGGCAGAGCAGTTTTGTTATCTGCAAATTGGAAATAAGACTGTGTTCTAGGTACATGGAGAAACTACAGACTTAATTCATTATTCATTGAGCATGCGCACTTACTGATTGTGCACATTACCGCAGGGGTCCTGTAAGTGGTGCCACAGTGAGTTTGTACCACCGTCAGTGGTGCTTCTCAGCGATCCCTGAGCGGACACAGAAGCATTTAAAATAGGCCTTATGTTAATACGCTTATTTTTAGAAGACAGTGTTGCAGTATTAAAATTGCCCCCAAATAAGTTGCTGGCTAAAGCCGTAACTACAAACAGATCTGTACCCAGAATGTTGAAGATTTGACACTTTTCTTAGTTACTTCTTTATTAAAAATTTTCCACACGGTTCATAGTTGATACTTTCTTTAGGCCAACCTTCTCTTACTTTATAAAATACTGGGGAGATGTATTTCAGTATATAAAATTTCACCTAATGCGCAGAAGTTTTCCAAAGACGTACCTTTTTCTTAAAGTCTTGAGGACTGTGTGAGTTCAGTGTTACTCATTTTAGCACCTCTGCATTCCCTTTATCTCTTAAAATTTTCCTGTGTACTTAATTTGGGGCATATTTTGGGGAAACTTTAGCTGTTTGAACGTGGTAAATTGGCAGAATTTTCTTTAAAATCTTGTCTGCATTTTGAGCTATTTAATGCGTTTGCGCTTTGTTTTCTTTGATGGTAATATAAATATACATATTTTATACATTTTTATTTCTGTTAGAACTGTACCTATTTGTTGCAGTTTTTCTTAAATCAGAGGATATGACCACTGCCTTCTAATAATAGCAAAAATCATTACTCAGTTTACAGTGCTCAGAAAATATCTAAATATCTAAACTCAGAGTTAACAGTCCTGGCTTCCGTAGTATTAATAGAACAGGCTTGAGACCTCCTGTTCTTTGTTCTGGTACCAAGTTAAATCTCAGCCAGAATAGCAAACTCCTAGAGAAAAGGCTTTGTAGTTGTTAATAGGCACTTGGAGTGAAGAGGTGGCAGGAAAACAGACTGACATTTTGATTTTGATATTACTCTTTATTTTTCCTTCCTTCCCCAACAGCAAGTTGAAGTAGATTGCCAACAGTGTATGCTCGAAATCCTGGACACAGCAGGAACAGTAAGGATGTTTTCTCTTTTTTGATAGGTTTTAGTTGGTGAACAGATTTTATCATCTGAATAATTCCTCTGAGTAAAAGTAATTATTCTTACTAAGAACAAATTATCTAAACATCGGGCTTCTTAAATTTTCTTACGTGCTTTCAACCATCTGTGCTGTATTTCATGCCCACATACTCTTAACATTGTACGTCGAGTTCGCCTACAGAATGTGTACATTGGGTATCTTCTCCCTATATTGAGGTAAAGGATTACCCTATTACTGCTTTAAAAAAAAAGAAAAAAGGTATTTTAAATCCAGAATTTTAATTAAAATAGATATTTCTCTGGGTTTATATAAGACTTTGTCTCTTGGCACCATAGTCATTAATTTTTATTAAAATTGTTTTTGCCTTTTATTAGTATGTTAACATATCAAGGGGCTGTTGACAGATACATGTTTTCTGACAAAAATCTTTAGGATTATTTTGAGCCTCGTTTTTCTCAACTTTAAATGACTACTGTATGATGACATTAGTATGTCATAGGGTGCTTCTAATGATCAAATGAGATAATGATTATAAATCACTTGGCACAGGTGATATATAGTTATGTATATGAGCTCCAAGTTTTTGCTTTTGTTTTCATTGCCTTCATTTGTCATTCCTTAACAATTTTTTTTATTAATTACTGATGATTTCCTGTTATACTGCCATAAAATGCACATGTTAAGCAATTTTTCTTTTTTTCTCCATATACATAGACTTTACCTGTTAGGCAATTCTCAGCTTTAGAATGGATAATATTCCCTTAAATGTGATAAGTTGTTTAAAATTTAGCACAAATTTTCCACATAATTTTATAAATGATGAGAAAGTTTCGTGTCATTAAGAAAAGCATATAAGTAGACTGGAGCAATTTTAGTGCTAATGGTACTGTATTTTTCCATTCTTTTGTGGGAAAATAGATCTTGATTCCAGTAGGAAGCTTAGGATCATTAGAACTGCATCTTTCTTATATCTGCTGACTCAAAATATCTCCCCTTTTCCCATTCCAACCCCCATTTCCTTAGCTTCTGAATCAGCAGTCATTCCCTCTGTTCCCAGATACCCCAACAGTTAAAGAGCACTTTTCTCCTTTTTCCTTTCATCACCTCCACAAGTGTGAAGGAGTTCTTTGTTCTTCCTCTTGTCCAAATTAAGGAAGTTCTTCCCTACCAGAGATCTTTCCTTTGTGCTCTTAAATATCTTGTCATTCTCCCACCCTAGTGCTCAACGTACTGCGTCATAATTGCCTGTTTAGTTGTCTGTGTCCCCAGTGCCCTGTATAAAGCTTGGAAAGTGGTTGATCCTCATTAATCATGTCCCAGATCACTCCTTACTCCTTGAGGATTTTTGCTCACTCTCTTCATCACTGCTTCAATCAGAATTCTTCGTGGTTTTAGTATTCAAATAGAATCTATATGGATATTATAGATGATCCATTTCCTCGGCCTACCAGCTTACTGATCTCTGTACTGCTTTAGCCATTCCCATCCATGGTCTTATGTAGTCTATATGACTACCAATAACTGTGATACCACTTTCATCTCACTTTCAAGCATGCTACTCTCCACCTCTTGTTTTTTCATCTCACTTCCTTTTATACCTTCAGCTTCACTGGAACCTTCAGTCCATTTATCCCACCATCTTTGATTGTCCTCATATCCTAACCCCCTCTTCACATAGCTTCAAGTCTATGGCCTGTCGTTATGATCAGTCCTCTGCATGTATCCTCAACTTCCTTGGACTTTTCAGCAACCTCTAACTCAGTTGATCACTATCCTCTATAAAAATTTTATCCATTTGGCTTCCAGGAACCAACACTTGCTTGGTTTTCTCCCTCTATCACTGGTTACTCCTAAGTCTCCTTTTCTGATTTGTCTTCATCTCCCCAACCCCTTAGTGTTGGAAGGCCTCAGGATTCAGTACTAGGACTTCTCTTTTCTAACAGCACTTTCTTGGAGGTCATCTTTAGTAGCATCAAAATAATTTAATTAGGATCTATATGTAAAAAGGAATTATAAACAGTTTTCTAAACCACACAGAAAGCATGATATAGCATGATAAGGTGGTTAAGGTCTCCCTTCTAATTCCTTAGTTCATATGTCATTGCTTCTAGTGGTGTAAGTAGGGAATAAGAACATCTACCTTAGAGTTTCTAGAAACTGTGTAATAGGTCTTACCTTTCCTGTCATGAGAGTATGTAAGAAAAAATTCAGTAGCTTACTTGTGATTATTCAGATTTAAATTGTTCCAGTGTACATTCAAGAAATCATACTTAAAATTGTACATTTTTTATTTTAGGAGCAATTTACAGCGATGAGAGATTTGTATATGAAGAATGGCCAAGGGTTTGCACTAGTATATTCTATTACAGCTCAGTCCACGTTTAATGACTTACAAGACCTGAGGGAACAGATTTTACGGGTTAAGGACACAGAAGATGTAAGTATTTTTCTATTTGTTTTAAAGATTGTATTTATTTGAGAGAGCGAGAGAAAGAGACAGCACATGAGCAGAGGGAAGAGAGGGTGAGGGAGAGGGAAAAGTAGACTCCCTGCTGAGCAGGGAGCCCGTAGGGCTCAATCCCAGGACCCCAAGATTATAACCTGAGCCGAAGGCAGATGCTCAACCGACCAAGCCACCCACGTGCCCCTATTTTTCTCACTATAAGACATACTGCTATCTCTCTGTGGCCAAATAAAAAGTGTCTGGTTTTCTATTAAGAGGATTTGGAGGGTAACTACCACATACCTAAAGTTGTGATCAAAAAAATTTTACAACTTTCTAAATTTACTTACAAATTATATGCTAAGAGAGGGCATGTATGATAAAGTGTTCATTGTGCTGTGTGTTAATAAGTGCAGTAGGGAAGGAAGAGGAGTCAGAGTAGTTGGTAGAAGTGGGACTCAAGCTTTGAAAGGTGGTAGTTATGTTTCAGAAACAGTGTTCAAAGAACATTAGTAAGAACCATAATGGTATTTTCCATTTCTATAATTCTCTTGGTATAGTTTGTACTTACAGTTTTTTTCCTTTAAATTATTTTGAGGATTTTAATTGACGGGTTTTTGTATTTTTTAATTTTATTTTTGTTGCAGAATTCTTATTTGGTGAATAACATCATTGCCGTTGTGCCTTTTTGCAAAGATGAAATGTATATTTTGCATATTTACCTCAGTTTTGAACTACAGAGAGTTCCTTTTCAGTTGTTTAAATTGGGATATAAAATTTCATTTGTACCTTTCTTTCTGTTTTTGCATGTTCTCTCTCATTATTAATGGGAACATATGCACCTGCTCAGGACCTTAACTTTAGGTAATACTGTAGGTGGAAGGGATTTCTATCATATGACTCATGATCAACCGTAACCTAGTGAATAGTTCTCTTCCTTCCCATGAGTAATTTATCAAAGAGACTTCTGTTTTCATAGGCAATTATATGCAAATCACTGGACTTTGGTAATGTTAATCTCTTCATCTCGTGTCATAGCTAAAAAAGATGGACTTGTAGATGTCTAGTATGTTTCATGTAACTTGTGATAATTGCCTGTTTTAGGTACAAGATCCACCATGTCTCTTAAATCCTTTCTTGTGTATAGTGTCCATCACCTCACAAATGACTGTTCTGTGGACACCTTTTATCTAAGGACATTGTACAGTTTGTTAGCAACTTGTTTTATTGCAAGTAGGGGCAGCATTTCTGATATGGGGGAAAAGGGATGGCATAGCTGCTTTGTGGCTCTAGTTTTATTGTTATTCCTTCTTAACATCTCACCTAAACTGGCCTTCAGATCTAATGTCAAATATAGAATTAGAACCTGTTACTTTGTTGGTCTCGCCAACTACTTTTGGAATTTGTTGGACCTGTGAAACGAAGCACTTAAACCACAGTTAGGCCCAATGCGTACATTCTTCTCTGCATTGCAGAAGTTCCTTTTCCTTCAGATTTTTGTACTTGGAATTCAGCTATATTATTAGTAGTCCACATGAGAATTATGCAAGTGTATCCTTAAAATAATTTAGGAAATGAACATAGTAGGATCTCTTCCATATATTTTCTATCTCTTCCCCCTCTGTCTACCTTCTTTCTCCCAATATGCATACATATAATTTTTTTAAGCACTTAGTGAAGCTTATAGTCCTAACTAATACATTTCAATTGGTGACAGGTAGTTGCTTACTTAAAAGAGGCTAAGGAGCAAGTATGCTAGTGCTCATATTGCGTTTTTTCCTTCCCACAGGTTCCAATGATTTTGGTTGGCAATAAATGTGACCTGGAAGATGAACGAGTAGTTGGCAAGGAACAGGGTCAGAATTTAGCAAGACAGTGGTGTAACTGTGCCTTTTTAGAATCTTCTGCAAAGTCAAAGATCAACGTTAACGAGGTAACCTACAGCTGCTAGACAGCACAAATAAGTGCCTTTTTAGTTACCTTTTTTTTAAGGTAATAGCCAAAACCAAATTTTCTGAAGAGAAATTTTGTTCTTCTAAGTGGTCTTGATTCTACCAATGTACAGAGAACACTAAATAATTCCTAGAAACCATATTCCCTCACTTGCATAAAATCACTTTGATGGCTGTGATGAAGACACTTATATTTACCTTACTGGCAAAGAGAAAGTTTTAAGTTAAACAATGTGTTTCAAGTACTGCTAAGCTTCTGAATGATATGCTGGAAGGTGGTGTGTGTAAATTGTCCTATCACCCTTGCATTGTAACAGTTACCTATGCACATGTGTGTAAAAAGGTTGTAAAGTCAAGTAGGAAAATACAAAAATCAAAGTAGTTATTGAGCTTATCAATTTATGTTATACAGAAAGATATTACCTAATGGATATCACAGAATTTGGTGTTTTGAGTCGGGCCTTCCTTTGGTTTCTGACTCATAGGGAGGAATCTGAGCACGGATGTGGAACTAGAATTCATCCGCTCTTTGAGGCCCGATGAGGCAGGTCCCCAAGGCTTTTTTTGTCTCTGACTTAAGCCTTCCACCATCTTAAGAATGTAGCTGTGACAGGAAATGCTTAATAAGCATGCCCGCTGCCTGGGTGTCAATCCAGTACCCTCCTGGATCCCTGAAAGATCCGTGCAGTTCCACCCAGCACCACCAACCGACCAAAACCTCAAGAGGTTGTCTTTGCTTTTGTTAATTTTAACATATTTAACATAAGCTTTCTAAAACAACCAACCAACCAACCAGAGGAGGCTTTTACCTTTCCCTGTAAAGCAAAAGTCTTCATTGGCCAGTTTGCTTGTCATTTGTGGCATCACAGGTAATCAGTCAATTCAGCTCACTCATAACATAGGTGAGAGTTACGAGTGCCTTAGGTTATCAGCATCCTGTGTTTCTGTTTGCTATTCCTCTCTGGCCTTTGGGACTGTAGGTCACTTTTCCTTGACTTAATATTATGGTTGTAGGCTGTTGTTTGACTTTAAAACGACTAAGTTACTTTAAACATCTGACAAGCAAAAAAATTACGCTTGTTTTACAAATCCTCTGTTTTTAAATAACCAAGAATGTTAAAGCTTACTTTTTTAGGTAAAACCAATTTTTATAAGTACATAAAAAATTCATAAATGTCATTATTCAGCAAATATTTATTGTATGCCTGTGTCTAGCAGTGTCTGGCACTTCATTCAGCAAATATTTATTGTGTGCCTATGTGTCTGGCAGTGTGTCAGGCACTGGGGTAACAGTGATCCAGACAGACACTGTTCCTGCCCTAGAGCAGTTTACATCCTAGTGGGGAACAAGTCCTACTGAGATCTTCAAGAGTCATTCCTTGTTCACTGCCAACCAAGTAAATGAAAGGAAGTATGATATGCTTTTAGCTTCAACTTTCTCTGTTGTGGAATTACAGTTTTATAGGTGTTATTTTGAAAAATGTGACTAATGATAAAATTTTAAGTGGGTTTTTTTTATTTTTATTTTATTTATTTGAGAGAGAGAGTGCTCATACAAGGTGGGGGGACAGCGGGAGAGGGAGAAGCAGACTCCCCTCTGAGCAGAGCCTGATACAGAGCTCTATCCAAGGGCCCCAGGATCATGAAGGCCAGTGCTCAACCAACTGAGCCACCCAGGTGCCCCTAAAATTTTAAGTTTTCATACAGTCTTTTCTCAAAAAAAAAAAAGAAGAAGAAGGAAAAAGAAAATGGAGATAAAAAGCATTGGGAGGGGCCATATGCATCTTTGTATTGTGGAAACTCCCCTGCTACTTGCTAAGCCTCCTGGGTTGTAGTTTCCAGTACCCCAGAGCTCTGTTTTCACAGCAGTCTTGTTAAACCTTGATATGAGGGTTTATTAAAAATGGAGAACAGTAAAATAAAATGGAATATGTTAGCTATTTAAGGATCTTTACTCTTTTGAGGGACTTACAAACTTTAAACTAGAATTGGAGTTTCTTTTAATGTTTCTCTCTTTATAGCCTGATAATCCAGCCACAGAGTTCCTTTGATAGTTAATAGTTCCTCAGACAGCTAATGCTTTGTGAATATACATGTGATTTCTGTTGGACTCAAATTTCAAATCATACAGGGACGTACTGCTTGGCTAAATAGCCCTCTAATTCTCTGATACCTATAGCGAAATATATATATCAAACTCTTATCCACACCATTTTTGCTATGTTCTGAAGTGGAATCACATCAGTCTTAATCAAGAATTAATTGTTCTTTACATAGGCTGGAATCATAACTGGAATCAAGACATCCCAGTTGAGTAATGGCAGAGGAATTGGGAAAGTATTCTGTGTTCCCTTTATATTTTTCTGTAGATCAGAGAGATGAGGAAGAACCTAGGCAGAGGCCTCTGAGTGTATCTAACCAAATACTTACTACAGTTTGAACTTGCCTTCATCATTGAACCAGCTGTTGCAGTAAGGTGGGCAGCGTTTGCCAAAGAAGTCATTGAGGATATCACTACAAAATCAGTTAGTGTAGTACCGGAAACCAAAACTGGCTGGCATTAAGAAACGTGTGGCTTTGATTCTTTGACTATTTTAGTTTATCTTTTTAATTTTTCATCTTATAGCTTATGCATTAAGGCTGGGGAACAAATGAGAACTTGTTCATGGCTTATGCATATTAAGTTCTTATAGGGTTTCAGAGTTGTGAAACAAACTGCTGTTTTGTTCATAAATCCAGTGTTTTCAGCTTTCTTAGAAATGAGATAATAGAGCAGTTAAATGGTTTGAAGAAGATGGCAGTGGGGAGGATAGAGCAGAAAGAAAAGAATATAAATGAATCACTTAAAGCTTTGGGACAAATCACTCAGTAGTGACTTTTTTTTTCTTTTTAATAATTCATTTAGCCTTTTAATCTTAGGACCATTTTAAAAAATAAATAGAAGTTGTTTTACTTGAGCACCATCTTAAAAAATGATTTTAAAAATATTTTACTTTTAAAAATTTACTGAAAGTATGTAAGAACTATAAGAATTTGTTTACTCTACATCCAGATTCACCAGTTAACATTCTGTCAGTGTTTACATATCACAGTCCTTTACTCCTAAATATGTTAGTATATGTACCATTATATCAAAGACATTTTCGTACACAACCACAACACAGTTATTAAAATCAAGAAAATTGTTATTTGCACAGTCCCTGTTCAGTGCATATTCAGATTTTGTTGTTTGTCCCTATAATGCCCCTAAAAGCTAGAACCTTTTGATATACTTTTACAAAGTGCTATTTATTACAGATGAGTCATAGTAAAAAGATTCTGTGATATTTGCTTCTCAGGTCATTAGTAAGTATTTGCATTTCATAACAAAGAACCAAATTCAGCTGATCTGTTGTTCAGTTGTTCCAATATTTGAGCATACTTAGCACTATGAAACGTATAAACATATCAGAATTAAAATAATCTGCTTCTGTGAAATAAGTACTATTGTATTTTTGTCTTTGATGTCTTACATTTTTCATCCAGAATGAATCCAGAAGATGTATTAACAGAGATTGTCACTTCAGATGGGGGTCACACACTTTTTCTCTTTTTCGCTTTATCCAAAATTAGTATCACCAAAACCAGCAAACAGAAATCATGTGCTTTTACATATGGTATCTTGAGAGGAATATGGTCTCTCTTTTGTCCTGTTCCAGCCAAAAATATATAACATAAATCTTAGCATGAGGAAACATCAGACAAACCCAAACTGAGGGAGATTATATAAAGTTACTAACCATCTGTTTTCAGAAATGACAATGTCATGAAAGACAAAGACCGAAGAACCGTTCCAGATTTTAAGAGTTTAAAGTGACAGAAAATTAAATGCAGTATGTGATCCTAGATGGATCCTTTGGGGGTGAGGAGCAGGAATTCTATATAGGACATCATTGGGATAACTGATAAAATTGGAGTCTGCACTGTAGGTGATACAGACTAACATATCAGTGCTTGAATGTACTCAATGTGTAACCGTAACATGGTTATGGAAGAATATCCTTGCTCTTAGAAGATACACACTCAACCACTAAGAGAGCTGTTGTATGCAGACTACTCTCTGATGGTTTAGAAAATAAGAATGTATTTAGGGAGAAATGATAAAGTATGCGTGGCAAAATGTTACTAAGTAGTGAATCTGGGTAAAGAATATACATAAGTGGGCATCTGGGTGGCTCAGTGGGTTGGGGCCTCTGCCTTCGGCTCAGGTCATGATCTCAGGGTCCTGGGATCGAGTCGCGCATCAGGCTCTCTGCTCAGCGGGGAGCCTGCTTCCGCCTCTCTCTCTACCTGCCTGTCTGCCTACTTTTGATCTCTCTCTGTCAGATAGATAGATAGATAGATAGATAGATAGATAGATAGATAGATAGAAAGAATAGAATAGAATAGAATAGAATAGAATAGAATAGAATAGAATAGAATAGAATATACATAAGTCCTTAGTATTCTTGCAACTTAAGTTTGAAGTTTTTTATTTTCATTTAAAGATTTATTTAAGAGAGAGAAAGCAAGTGCACATGAGAGTGAGGGGAGGGGCATAGGGAGAGGGAGAGAAGCAGATTCCATGCTGAGTGGGAGGCCAGTCATGGGGCTTGATCCCAGGACCCTGAGATCATGTCCTGAGCCAAAATCAAGAGTCAGACACTTAACCAACTGAGCCACCCAGGCGCCCCAAGTTTGAAATTTTTAAAAAATAAAATAAATGTGTTATGATTCAAGTTGAGCCTTAACTGTTCCCTTAATCACTATGTTTTGAAGCATAGAAGATTCCATGAAGAATATAACTTCACTACCTTGTTTTTCACTACTGATTTTTTTTTTCTTAAGATAATATTGAATATCTAAGAGCAAATTTTTTCCCTCGTGGTAAGTTGGTAAGTCCTGCTTTACCCTGACTGAGAGCCACATGGGGCTTTTAAGAAACCTGCTGTTAAACTAAAGCAGCAAAATACGGATCCAAGAGCAGAATAACATTTAACAGAACCAAGGTGGTTTCGTGGAGCAAGAGCTCAAGCGTTTGTTGAATAAGACTTTTTTTTCTTGTTTTTATTTAGATATTTTATGACCTGGTCAGACAGATAAATAGAAAAACACCAGTGGAAAAGAAGAAGCCTAAAAAGAAATCATGCCTGCTGCTTTAGACTCACAGTAAGCAGCAGCTCTGAGCCAGGTAAGATACTGAAAGCAGAACAAATGCCTTGCTCATGCTCTTACTTTGGGCTTTCCCCAACCCTAACCACTTCCCTTTTCACCTGTTAGGGTATTTCCAGGTTTCTGCCTCTTGTAAATGTGATACATAGCTTGTAGATGTGTTCATCTATTGATAATTTGTCTCTCTCCCCACGAGATGGTAAGCTGACTGAGGGCCAGGACCATAGGTGTTTTGTTCACGCTGTGTCCCCAGTGCCGGCTACAGAATGGGTATTCCAAAATTAGAATTCCTTCCAGGGTCCCTCCTGAGTTCCTGCCAAATTAAAGTCGAACACCTGAAACAAAATGTTTAAGTGCACATTTGATGTTATTTCAAAGTGAACACACCTCTGTGTATCAGTAATAGTCATTCCTCCCCCAGCGTAACCCCAGCCCTGATTCCTAACAGCGTCATTAGTTTTGCCTCTCTCTGAACTTAACATTAACAAAAACAGGTACTATGTCTGGCTACTTTTATTCAAAAATATGTTTCCGAGAATTATCTTAATAAAGATACTACTGCCATAGCATATGGCAGTAGTTCATTTTTATTGCGTGACTGAACTAGCAGTATATTTATGTATTTTGCTGTTGATGGACATTTGCATACTTTTTGAGAACTATATGGATAATTCTGTGCATTCTTGCATGAGTCTTTATGCACATGTGCATCATTTCTATTTGGTGTGTACCCAGGAACGAAATGGCCAGACTATACACTTACATGTATGGCTAGCTTTAGTAGATGCTGCTAAAAAGCTTTTCAAGGTAATTGTACCAGTTTATACACCTACTAGCAGTTGATGAGTTCCACGTCCTCCCCAAAGTTGGTATTGTCAGTCTTTTTAACTCAAGCCCTTCTACTGCGTATCTGGTTCTATGTTTTGGTAGTCATTTCCTCTCAAGTTTATGTTGACTTCTTTGAAATGTTTTGTCTGTAGACTTCTAAGTAGAGTAGACTTTAGTACCACTTAAGTTTTCATTAAAGTGAACCCATTGGAGAGAAATTACTGACAGCATTGAAGCTGCCTGTCAGGTGAGAAACCAGGCCCTGCAGGACCATATGTTTCTTTTTCTCTAATTATATATATCAAATCCCCCGAATAGTTTCTACTTATCTTCACGAACTCTACAAACTATACCATAATAGAATATTTTCATGAAGTGATTTTATGAGGTAATTTGATGCTGGCTATGTGTATATTACTAATCTTGCTCCAGTTAGAGGAAAGTCTACTGTTCCCACTTGAGAGTTGGTTACACTAAGTCTTGCAAGTCTCTTGGGTCCATCAAGCAGATTACCTGTTCCAGAGCACCAAATTAACTAATATGTGCTTCCTTAGAGACTTTGATGAATCTTTCTCTTCAGGGAAGCAACTGTGTAATTGTACCCCCTTTAATTTAATTTAGTTTAATTTTCTTGCTACCTCCCACCCTTTTAAAGGAAGGTCAAGGAAAAGGGGAGAAAAGAGGGAACAGCATGGGTTGCCTCTGGTTGGATTTAAGAAAGACAGATTCTGGTCAAATGTTTGCTTTACGCTTTTAGTGAAATCTTGATCAATAACTATAAATCATTAGCTCCCTGAAGGTGATTATTTTAAAGTTTGCTGGTGTGTTTGTTTAGGTAACGGTGCAAAGGTAAGGAAAATAGGACTCCAGTTCCTGTTCTGAACTCTATCACTTAACTCTCTTACTTAAGTCAACTATAGTTGACTGTCTTGTTGATGCCATTACCTTAGCTGACCCTAGTTTAATTTCCAATTCTCTAGAAAAATGTAATGTTTTAGCTTATGTTTAAAGGAAGGGGTGCCATCTCCTGGCCTTTTATGAAAATTCATTCATGTACAACCTGCAGTGTATTGTGTTTTACCTGAGAGGAGAGAAATCTTGGCCTCCATCTAGAAATAAGACTTTCATCCTGATTGTATAAATTCTTAGGCTCTGATATGTAACTCAGCTTAACAATATATTTAATAAGTCACCTGAGATCTCTGTGGGTGTTTGAAAATACCAAATGACGGGTCAGTTAGCAATGAGAATACTTGGCAGAGCAAAGAAATCACAGAGTGATTATAGACTGGAAGTGCCATTTTGATCCCATTTGAAAAGTACCGAGATAAGGGGTAAATTTAAGTAGCTATGTATGTTTTTAGTAAGAGTACATGAACCATAAGGGCAGTGTATCTGACCCAGCCCTTTAAGCAAGATTAACATATTAATCTCTTTTTAGTACATCCCACTTCTAAAGACTAGAAGAGATATTCATTTTCAGGAAATTCTTCCTTTAACCTACTTCTTTTCTGCTGAGCAATACAACTAACGTGGAGCCTTCTGCCCTTGCATATGGGGGTCAGCTCTTTCTGTGTCATCTCTTCTGGTCCTAACCTATATTAGAAGTGGTAATCCTAGGGACACCTGCATGGCTCAGTCGGTTAAGCATCTGCTCTTGGTTTCGGCTCAGGTCATGATCTCAGGGTCATGAAATCGAGCCCCCCGACGAGCCCTAGCATCAGGCACTGTGCTCAGCATGGAGTCTGCTTAAGAGATTCTCTCTCTCTCCCTCCCCACCCCTCCGCCCACTCGTGTGCGTGTGTGCACTCGCTCGCTCACTCTTTAAAATAAATAAAATCTTAAAAAAAAAAAGTGGTAATCCTAATACTCTATAGTCCTGAAATAATTGGATAAAGAAATTTTATGCACAGGTGTCATTTCCTTTTTGGAAAAAAAGGATGATAATGGGATAGAAATAAAATAATGACTGTTTTCCTTTTTACAGACAGGACTGTCAGATGGTGAAATTAATAAAACTGTTTTTTAAACATTTTCAAAAGGAATTTAAAATGGCCCTGTTACTGTAGCTGTTTAGTATAATTTAGTTGTCTAGTAACAATCAGCCGATACCTATTTCTTCCTATATGACTGAATATCTGCTTGTTCACTACCATCTTCTGACATCAAGAGATTAACCATATATGTGTGTATATATATAAATATATATCTGTTCAATGTTCTAGATTACAGGAATGAAGAACTGTTGCCTAATTGGGAAGTGCCAGCATTCCAGACTTCAAAAATTAAATCTGAAGAGGCTTCTCCTGTTTTATATATTATGTGAAGAATTTAAATCTTATATTGGTTTGCACAAATTCCCTGGAGAAAAAAAAAATTGCTCTGTGTATATCTCTTGGAAAATAAGACAATAGTATTTCTCCTTTGCAATAGCAGTTATAACAGATGTGAAAATAAATATACTTGACTCTAATATGATTATACAAAAGAGCATGGATGCATTTCAAATGTTAGATATTGCTACTATAATCAAATGATTTCATATTGACCTTTTTATCATGATTCCTCCCTGTCAAGCACTAAAAGTTGAACCAGTATACTTTATATCTGTAATGATATAGATTATGAAATTTCCCCCCAAACTCATTGCAGCAGATAACTTTTTGAGTCATTGACTTCATTTTATATTTAAAAATTATGAAATATCATTCTGTCATTATATTCTAATTAAAATTGTGCATAATGCTTTGGAAAAATGGGTCTTTTATAGAAAAAAAACTGGGATAACTGATTTCTATGGCTTTCAAAGCTAAAATATATAATATACTAAACCAACTCTAATATTGCTTCTTGTGTTTTACTGTCAGATTAAATTACAGCTTTTATGGATGATTAAATTTTAGTACATTTTCATTTGGTTTGTGTGTTTCTGTTATTGTTTATAGATTTAAGACTTTTATTTTATAATGGCCACATTGTTTTAAATGCAACAGTAGTTCCTTTCTGCCTGTACCTACAGAACACTTGGCTTTAAACCCCTAAGTCATTAGTAATTTCTCTAAGAACAGACCTCACACTTTCTGTTCTAGATGTATTTATTCCTGCTATACAGCGAACTACATTGGACTACATAGAATAGTTTTGTATATTCTCTCTTGATCTTAAAGATTGTATCTTATTGAATAAAATATCCCACTGTGTATTATTTTTATATGTAAAAATAAGTTTAATACTGTATCAGGGGTTAACTTTACTATTTAAAATCTTCCACAGCTTGTAATTTCATCAAGGGAATCCTTTTGTCATTGTTAATTTGTTGGGCATAAGCCCACCAATGAAATGTTATGTAAAAATTTTCAAATTTGCTTTATAATAGATCGAAGAATTTGAGAGAAGTGGGAAAAAGTGAAAAAGCGTACAAAGAATGTGTCAGTTGCTTTTGCTTCGACTATATGTGAAGTAGTATAGTAGTCGTAGTATGGAAAAGATCGCTAAGTTAAATTTTTAGCTGGCTATATAGTGGTGCTTTTCTTTTCCTTCCCAGTTCTTTCTGTTTTTACAAGAATGGCGCTTAATGAGGACATGGATCTGGGTACCAGTATGACTTACGTGTTCTCCATAGAGGTAGAGCAGAACAGCTTTTGGCCAGTTAAGTGCCGGCGAAGGAAAGAAGCAAGCTGAGAAAACCCTGTGCCTTGTCCCTGAATACTGAGGAGGAGACTAGTCCTAGAAAGTCTACATCACTGCTCAGGGATCTAGATACTGTCTCGTTGCAACTAGGTGTGAAGTAGTGTTCAGGCCTTGCTGAGACTTTCCAGGAATGTGGTCAGGCCATCGGTTACTAAATTCAGATTTAGGAATAAGATTTCAAATGTAAGCTCTGACCAACTTGAGAAAATGTTAAAATGTTGTTTAAAAAAATTGGAAATTGTATTCTTTTGAGTTTCTAATAAATTTAGTTAACTAATACTTTCCATCTACTGATCCAGTTACACGTATGTGTGGGATTGAGGGGCCAGAAATCTAATAAATGCAATAAATTAAAAATAAATGAGTGAAGCATTAGGGCCAGTTGTCCAGGTCAAGTGGCATATTTTAAGGTCCTCTACAGCCATTCTGCTTGAAAAATCACCTCTCAGACATTCCTTTGGACTTAAAATCATAGACAAACATCTCACACATCAGTAAAAATTGCTAAATATTACCTGTTACATAGGTTGTGTGGTTATTTGCCAGATAGGTACAAAATCATTAAATAAGAGTGACTCCCTAGTTACAATCTGCTGGACTGAAACATTGGTTTGTCCTCAGTTTTAGAACATGGGAGAGAAAGGTGACAGTGCTGGATTCCGTGGTCACATTGTATGATGTGGGATACGAGAGGACTGTGGAGATATCCCGGCAGCACACAGCACTATGCACGGCAGGACCCGCTGAAGTCAGGGACATGCGTTACTGTTGCTAGGGAACCTGCCGCTGCTGAGTGAGGCGGAAGGGTAGCCTGTCAGAAAGGGAGGTGCGTGTGCTTTCCTCTTGTCCCTGTGGACTCTGTCGTCTTGGTTCCAGAGGGGAAGGTGCCCCCAAATAAGATGTAGTTGTTGTATTTTTTATAGCTGGAAAGTCAAAAAGCCCTCAAGGATATTATATATGAATCTCATATAAGTATCCAGGAACCGACACCACGTTCGTATTTGTGACTCTTTAAAGTAGAATACCTTTGGCCAGATGCATAACATATAATTTAAAGGAGGCTTGATAGCATAGTTGATAATTTTCCCCCATTAAAACAAACATCTTTAATGGCTTACTAGTGCCCCCAACAATCTAGTTTTAAAAACTAACAGTAAATACATAAGCTATCATTTTACCCTCCACCAGGGGGAGCTTCGGTATCAGTTAAATACTTCTACAAGCCTTGAATGAATAGTAAGAATTCAGTCCATCTGTTCTTATAAATAAACGCTGCTTGCTTCACAAAGAGGCATAAAGGCCTTTCCTCAAGAATTTGCAATCTACTGGGCAGCAAAGATATGTAAGAAATTCATCAAAGATATGAAAATGCTGTAATTTATTAAACTGTGGTCACAGAGTTCTCTTAGGAATGTATGGAAAAATTTGGGTGTTGGTATGTTATTCTCTTTCCCCCACAGCTTTGAAGTAATCTCTCTTTGGCGTCTTGATCTGCCATCATAACTGACCGCCTTTTACCCCTCAGTGAAACAGTCTGCTTTTTTGAAGTTAGAATGTACTTAGGAAAAATTAATCTTTGGGAAGGCACTGATCTCTACTTCATTACCAGCATTATTAAGACAGGTTACTCGGTCTGGAGCAACTTCCCTCTATATAGAAACGTTCTTCATTATCTGGACCTGCCCAAGTTTAAATATTTTGCCTCTTTTTTTCTCATTAGGTACACATATATTTGTCAGTTCATATATCTGATTTTTGTTTTTAGGACTGAGGGACAGAAAGAAAGATTACCTCAGTATTTTCCTTGTTAAGCAATCACAGTAGAATGCTAGAAGACCTAAAATATACTCTTATAAATTGTATGTGTGTAGTGAAACCAACGTGTGAAGAAATTGGTATGTGGAGGAAGAATATAGCTTGTAAAATAACCCTTTGTTTTATTTGGGTCTTGTACTTGTTTAAGGTGCTACTTAAATGTGTATTAAAATAGACCCTCTTGACTCGGCTCCAAACTTAAAAGGGCAGAGTGGTTTGGGTACTTGTCCAGGATCTGGAAAAAGCCCATCTTGTGCAGGGAAGGAAATGAATGTGAGCTTTGAGGTAGTACAACCACCAAGCTTTTAGTATTTCTATTCCCCAAAAATGTAAAAAATGCAAGGTATTCTTGAAAATGTAGTACAGACATTACATTGAATATGAAATTTTTTTTAACTGCAATTTCATCTTGGGTTTGCTGAATGCACAGTCCATTTATTTAATGCCATGTCTTAACTTAAATATTCTTGTTGAGAACAGCTGGAGACTTTGAACTGGATGCCTAGTTCTGTTTTCTAGGAAGGCGACATGGATTCTGTTTTGCAGACATTAAGAAGAGCTTTCATAGGGAATTGGGGGATATAGCTCTGGCTTTTTAAGAAGAAGCCTCCTGTGGTTCTGGGCTCAAGGTGTGACATACATTTCCTGCTAATTGCTTCTCTTAAGAAGCATGGGCTTGGCTGTTCCTCTTGAGGAAAAACCTTAATAAACCTTCCCATTTTAAGCAGTGATGTGACTCTTATTTTGAGCTGTTGTTTTCAGTGTATTTTTTTGCTAAAGCTTAACCATGTGCAAGTTCTTGTGCTTGCTTTTAACCATGTAAAAATTCTTGGAAGGCATATAAAGCAGATGATCCTTAGGGGCCTTTCAGCAAATAGTTAGGTGCTTCTGCTCTATGCTAGGTGCCGATGTGCATGTTGGGGATACAGCGGTGAATAATACAATACAAAACAAAACCTTTTCCCTCGTGGAATCTTTGGCAGGAGACCGAAAATGTGCACACGTGTGCATGCGTGCATACGAGCAGTGAGGAGTGCTGTGGAGAAGAGTTAAAAGGGTAGGAGCTTCAGAGTGCTGGGCAGAGAGAATGTTGTGGTGGGTCCAAGGTTTATATCCTTGCTGAAGTTCCTGTGTGTGTAAATGTTTGAAATGTACAGCCCACACAACTGCCTGGGGGAAAGAATGGCGTTCGTGCGTTGGGAAGGGTCTTCAAATGCCATGTGGTGGACGTGTGCCTACATGTTGGAAGTACTAGCATTGGCTGCGTGGGGTCCACAGAAGGGACTTCAGCAAAGGGTATAGAGAGCTTGATCTGACTCGACCTCTCATTAGGACACTGTGGCTGCTGAGTTGAGAATAGCCTGTGGAGACCAGTTAGGAGAAAGTGGAGCCGGCAGGACCTCTTGACTCAAGTGCAGCGTGAGAGAAAGAGGAGTCAAGGATGACCCCCAAGATTTCTTGCCAGTAATCGAGATCGTGAAGATTGTGGCAGGAGCAGGTTTGGGAGTTCCAGTTTTGAACAGACTAAGTGTTAGGAATGGGTCAGATTCTGGAGTTGCACCGTAGGCAGTTGGATAGGTGTCTGGAATTCAGATGAAGAGACCCGGACAGGAGATTCACATTGAATGTCTGAGAACACGGCACTGAACAAGACCCTAGTGTTAATTGTAGGTAGAGAAGTTCGGGGACTCCATCATGAGGTCGGGAGATGAAGAGGGGTTGGCCAAGGAGAACGTGAGGGTCATTGGAGACACCAGGCATGCAGTGCAACAGCACATGTTGGTGCGCTAATGGGAGTGGCCCACTGAGGAGGCCACATGGATGGACTCTAGCATGCAAGACAGGGGCTGAGCCAGACAGGGGCGTGGGCAGCCATGGTGACAGGAGGAAAGAGGATGGGATTGTAGAAACTGGGAGGTCACGAAGAACTAATAAAAAGTACCATAAAGAAGTGTTACACAAAGTAGTAGGAGACAGAAGGGGTCGATGCTTTCTGTTGCGAGAGGGCCAAAATGCTTCAGGGAGGGGAGTTTGAACTGGCCCTAAAGGGTATAATTTCAGTAGGTGAGAGTGGGGGAGAGTGTCACAGGCAGATTTGCAGAAAACGGGAGCAAGAAGTCGGCATTAATGTGGAAGTGATGGGCTAGGGAGTTGAGGGGAACCATATTGTGGCAGACTTGGAAAGGAGAAGGTGACCGTCTAGTAGAGTGAGCTAGGGAAATAGGGCCTGGCAGCTCATCCAGGGGTCACAGAGAAGGTAGGGATGGGGAAATTTCAGAAGGGATCTGGACAAAAATGTCAAGGTTGCAAGGGTGACTCTCCATGGGCAAATGGTCTTTCCAGTCTTCATTTCTCACTTCATTTTCCCCCTTTCTGTAATGAAGTTGGTCTGGGTCATGTAGTCATGATCATTTGCAAACAGAAGCTCAGTTTAGGAGGGGACCAGCATTAATCCTCTGGCATGCAAAGATACTAGAAAGGATTGAAAAGTAAAATGTTCCTTTATTAACTCCGTTGCTCTGCTCTCCCTGACATGACTCTGCCCCCCCTTAGGCCTTTTGGCCTCTCAAGGGCATGCAGCAACTCTTCAGTTCCACCCTCACACTCTCCCAAGTTTTCCTGTCCCTGCTGTTAGCTCCCAGTGGGAGACAGCAGCCTCTGGCCCTCCCAACCCTTCCCTCTGCATCCACCAGTGACTGAGAAGTCTAGGAAGGGGGCTCTTTTCCTTAATTCACCTTGTTGGGTAGCTGCCAGCTTTCCCACCAAGGTCCCATCATCCAGGCCTTTCCCTCGTGGATGAGAGGAAAGACACAGGCCACACTGTAGCCCCCGTCCATCTTGCCCCTCGCATCACCAGTATCCCCAGCTGGGTAGTTGGGGAATTTGAAGGAGCCACCGGGGTTAAGGGGATGCTTAACCTTTCCAGTTGAGAAAATAGGGCATGGAATCGTGGGACAGGCACTGGGCTCTGCCTGCCTTTCCTGGGAGGGGATACATTGAATGGAGAAGTTTAAAGAAGATATTTGATCCCCACACTCCCAGCGGGGTCCCGAAGCCAAGGCCAAAGGATTTGGAATTCCTTGGGGCCTTGAAATCTCGGATGCAGGGCCTAACCCCTTATTTTCTGCTATATAAATGGACTTATCTTAACAGATGCTGGGAACCTCGGACCGCGGATTCTAACACCTGCCTAAGTCAGTCCGGCCCAGCGCTCCCTGTGATAAAGAGCAGGCTCCCCGGGCCGCTCCTGTGCTCTCGAAGTGTGGGTACGCAGGCTTCAAGTGAGTGCTCGCAGGCCTGCCTGCCTTCTGGGCCCAAGTTCCTAGGTGGAGTCTGTGTAGGGATTTCAGGTGCTACACTTGGCCCACTGGGAAGAACCTCTGTTGGGCTTTTTTGCTTTAAAAAAAAAATTATGCCTGATACCCTCCCCTTTCCCACCACTTTACACAAATGACTACAAATGCTGCCTTGTGGTCAGCTCAGTCCCCCCCCCGGAGACAATGCCTGGAGTGTGGCCAGTAGCAGGGCTGGAGGTAGGGAGGCCTGAACGCCCAACTCTCAACTTCCTTCCCCGTTTCCCCGCCCTGACTGACCCTCCATAATCACAATGGGGGAAGGAGAATCTAGCAGACTCAATGTCCCCAGGAGGGGTGGGGATCCCTGGCAAGGCAGGTTAGGGAAACACTCCTCGGGGAGAGTAAGGCCGGGGCCAGAGGTCGTTGCCAAAACAGAAGAGGAGATGAGCCAGGTCGGCAAGACCAGTGGAGAGGGTGCAGGCGGTAAGGGGGACAATTTGGAGGCTGGGGTAAAAGCGATGTCCTCTGGGAGGGAAACGGGGACCCATTTGGGACAGAGCAGGCCTGGGAGAGAAGCGGCTGTGGTGGCCATCCGAAGGGCCCGAGCTCTGGGGAGCTCAGTGGCACTGGGGCCCCCAGGCAGCCTGCAGGAGAACAGAACTGGCCTGGAAAGCCAGGGTGGAGGAGCCAAAGTAACAGGTGGCACAGAGGAGACTGCACCCCAGCTCGGAGATACGGCCAGGAAGGAGTTTGTCAGCTGTCCTGAAAGTGGGCCTTGGGAGCAGCCGAGGAGGCCTTGGCTGCCGGGCTCAGCGGAGGGCTCACCCTGACGTCGAGAGGTCACAGACCCACGGAGAGCCCTGTGCTCGGTCCCGGAGATACAGAAATGAGTCATGAGCACTTGCCACCCCGAGGGGCTCACGATCTAGAGGGGAAGATGAACACGCACAAGAGCGATTGAAAAGTGGGTCCTGTGGTTGGGTATACAAGCACAGGCGAGGCCCCTGGGAGGGCTTCACAGAGGAGGTGCCCTTACACAGCCCGTGGCAGGACCTAGAGGCGAAGAGCCCACACTTGGAGCGCTCAGTAGCACACCTCCCTGGAGGATCAGGGAGCAAGTCCCCCCGGGGTCTGAGTGGGCAGGGCCGGGCCTCCGGACACCTGGGGAAGTGAGGCCAGGTGAGGAGGAAGACATTCCTTCCCCTCCCCTGTGCTCCCCGCCAGGCAGCCTCCAGTCAGGAGGAGATGAGAAAGGGGGCTCAGGGAGAGGCACGGAGGAAAGGGGGGGTGACAGCAGAGCCAGAAACAAGACTCTTCCCTTGGAGGGAGACACCATCCCTCTCCCCCACAACGGGTGCCCCTGAGGGCCACCAAGGCAGCCTCGGGCGGGGTGTGGGTGGCAGCTGCTGTGTCTGAACAGCCCCTTCCTGACCAGCTGGAGGCAGCGAGGGGGCTTCTTTCTGGGGCTGGAGGCGCAGGGAGGACAGCCCAGAGCTGGGGCGTGGGCAGGAGAGGGTGGAGGGGCCGAGCGGGCCGGAGGGGATTTGGGGCAGTGATTCCTAGATCCCTGGAATGGGGCAGTCGGTCAGCTGGTGCGCCGTGCCCAGAGGGGCAGATCTAGAGAGAATGGACTCCGTGGAGTGGAAGCCAGGGAGGGCAGCAGCTGTGGCCTGAGGCCTTAATACGCGGAGCCCGAGAGCTTGCTCCCTCCTGCACCCAGGGCCCCGCCAAGAGGCAGCAGAAACAAGTGGCGCAGTCCCTTGTCAGACCGTGATTGCCCAAGCACTGCGTTGAGGGGTAGGCACCTCCAGAAGGGCTCCCTGCCTCAGGGTTCCTCAGAGGCCCCTCTCTGACCAGAAATACAAAGATGCCTACAGAGAGACCTGGTGGGGGTAGGGGGGCAGGGACCCTAGAAGGGGAGGAAGAAAGAGGAGGGCTCTGGAGGGGACAGAATGTGGACTCTGGGATGTTTTCAGGGACACTGGCAAGGCTGACTTCCCTGTGACCCCTGGGTGCACATGTGGCAGAATCTGGGGCAGTTCATCTGGAGCTTGGAGGCGGCGGGCAGAGGGCACGTCGGGACTGCTTGAAGGGCAGGGAGAGAGAAGCAGGTAGGTACTAAGTCCTTCGTCAAGTTCAGAGTGAATCTGGGAGAGTTCTCCTCATCCTCTTTGTTTTAAGGCTTGGGTAGAGGAAGCAAGAGGGAGGCAAGGACATCCTGATACCACTACCAGGGGTGTGACTGCAGTCTGGGACGCCTGGCTGGCTCAGTCAGTAGGCCGTGCCACTCTGGATCGCAGGGTCCTGAGTTCAAGCCCCACGTTGGGTGTAAAGCTTAGTTTAAATAAAAGTAAAAAAAGAAAAATGGTGCCAAGGGGGTAACTACAGTCTGAGGTCTTATCTCGCCCCGCCCCCTGGATCTACTAGGCCCTTCCTCCATCTGCACCATCCAGAGCCCTGAGACCTGCTGTCACAGAGGGTTTCAGGGCAACTTCAGCCCCCTCAGGGGGCGTGGATCTTAGCAGGACAGCCGCTAGCGCCTTTAGGCCATTAGTCCCCAGGGTGACTGGGGGGATGGCAGGGGGTGAGGTATGGAGCTTGGCAGGGACTCTAGGGACCAAGGCCTTAAAAGAGCAGAGAGTAGGGCACCTGGGTGGCTCAGTGGGTTAAAGCCTCTGCCTTCGGCTCAGGTCATGATCTCAGGGTCCTGGGATCGAGCCCCGCATCGGGCTCTCTGCTCAGCATGGAGCCTGCTTCCCCCTCTCTCTCTGCCTGCCTCTCTGCCTACTTATGATCTCTCTCTCTCTGTCAAATAAATAAATAAAATCTTAAAAAAAAAAAAGCAGAGAGTAGATCAGGGGCTGGATTCTTCTCAAAGCCTTCAGAACTTGGCTCATTCAACTCTCCAGTCCTTGCCAGGAATGTGAGGGCCTGTGGGTTAACGGTGAGGGACAGCTGGGGACAGAGGGGCTGTGAGGGACAGAGGGGTGGCCATGTTCCCTAGAGCGCATGCTCAGGCATTGGGGCCCTCAAGCACCATTTCTGCGCTCACCCCCCCCCCCCCGCCTCCACCCCGCTGCCCTCTCCAGACCCACCCCACACGCACCATCCTCTATGAGAAAGCGTAAATTGCTTGCCATTTGGCAAGTAACAGCCCACCTGGGTTATATTTTTACCACATACGAAAACATTATAGAGAAGACAATAAGGAAACCTATTGTCTTCTCTGATCCTTGCTACGGTCTGGTGAGGTAATAGGGTCCATGTACACTTTTTTTAACAGAAGAGGAAACCAAGCCCCAGTGTAAGTTTTTGTTGTTTTTGTTATTTTCTAGCGGTTTCGCTCTGGTTCACATGGTCAGTGCCTGAACCGAAGGTCAGTCCAGTGAGAGCTTCTGCTGTGTTCTAGACGGTGTGCGTTACGTCCTCTAAGTCTCCAGCAGCCCTCCATTATCCCCATGCCATCAACAAGAAAAATGAGGCTCAGAGAGGTCAGGTGACATCCTCGAGCTGACAGGGACAGAAATGAGTCTCCTATCCTGTTGGACTCCTCCTCCAGTGCTCATTCTGAGGTGCTGGTAGAAGTGCCTTGACTTCTCTGGGTGGGGGAGGGGCGGGTGACCTGAGGTGCTTTGAAAGCTGGAGACAGACCCCTGCTCCCCAAAGTCGCAAGCTGTGCTTTTGCTTTTATGGAGGCCCGGTAGGAAATGGTGTGACTTGGGAAAGATGGGGTGCCCCCCCGACAGGGAGCCAGGGGGATATCATGGGGACAGAGTCAAGCCAGGTCTCTATTCCTCTGGGCAAGTTTGGGGTCAGGTCTCAACCTGAGGGGTGGGTACAGGGGAAGTGCTTGGGGGGGGCCTTCTGGGAAAGAGGGGTCCCAGCCCTGAAGGGTTGGAGAGAAAAGGAGGGAAAGCAGGCAGGCCCAGCAAGGACTCTTCTAGCTCCTGCTTATGGTCGGGGAACATCTACAGACACGCTCTGGCCACAGAGCCACAGAGAAGCAGGTGGGGGCCCAAGCAGATGCCCGGGCCAATCAGGGGGCCCCGGTACCTGCCAGGGAAGTGGGCCAGGTGTGAGGCGGGGCTCCATGCCGGGGAGAGTATTAAATGAGCTTCCAGCTTATTTGCATGTCCTAATTAACCATAAAATGAGCCCCAGGGGCAGAATTAAGCTGTCAGTTTCCCTCTGCTTCCACTACCTCCCCCTCATCCCGCAGCCGCTCCCCACCCCTACCCTTTTCCTGCATGGCTTAGGCCCCAGGCATTCCCATTCACCTCTCTCCTTCAGCTTCAGTGAAATACAAGTCTCCACCCTGTCACAACAAAAGCCCAGAAAAAGAAGGAAAAGGAAAAACTAGCGGTGGAGTGTGTGGGGGTGTGTATGTGTGTGTGTAAATGAATTGGCCATAGTCTTTCATTAGCAAAGCATGACCTCGTGATGAGGGCATTACACCAGCCCAGTCAAGACCAGGGCAAAATTCCCCCACCGGATAGTGAGCATTCCATTTATTATCCATGCGTGGATAATATGGGGAGGACAGGTTTTGTTGTTGTTCCTCTTGACTTGGCTTTTGGAGCAGAAAGGGACACTTCGTGGGGCAGTGCGAAAAACCCAAGGCCGGACGTCCATTGGGACCGTTTCAGTCCCAGCTCTGCAGCGGCGACCTTGGGCACGTAGCTTGACTTCTCTGAGCATCTCCATGTACCGTAAGAGGAACGGCGGCCACTCCCGGAGTGTGGTGAGAAGGAAATAAGAATGCAAAGATGGCGGGTGTGTGATGCCTGTGAGTTCTGTCGGCGGCAAATGTCACTCCTGTTTTGTTCTGGCCGGAGTTAAAGTGAGTTTTCGTGCCCTTGGGTCCCTTCTGGCCAACTGATGGGCTGGGAGTTGGTTCTTCTCACTGAACCTCTTGAGCCGGGAACCGGGTCCTTTTCCTTGCTGTTTTTAGTTCCTGTCGCTGTGCGTGGCATTGGGAGGTGTTCAGTAAAGTTTTTTTCAGTCGGTCTGGATTGCGATGACCCGTCCACGAAACAGATGAGTCACAGATGAATGGCCAAGAGGGGACTCGGTTTCCTGTGGAATCATTCCAGATGGAGAGCTTGGTGACTTCACCACCGCCCGGCGGAAGGAAACTTCTCTCTCTCTCTCTCTCTCTCACACACACACACACACACTGAACCTACGGGCACGCCCCACCCCCAGCAAGGCAGCCAGGCACCCAGTGGGCCTTCCCCCAGCACTGAGCTACCCCAGTTCCCTGGGGAGACAGGAAGGGTGAGCAGGGCCTTGCTCTTCGAAAAAGGGCCGGGCTCAACCGGCAAACTCCAGGGAGAGCAGAAAAGGCTGTTTCGCAGCTGGACAATCCTGTTTCAAATCCTGATTCTTGCATTTGCTAGAAAGCCCGATCTGGGCAGCCTCGATGACCCCTAAGAGGCTCCACGGATTTACCGGGAAGGCGGTACTTCAGAGGGTCATTCTGAAGTTTGAAAAGGCATGGTTCTGCACGCTGCCTGGCAAATAGCGAGCACTGGAGAAAATAAATAGAATTAGACCTTCCGTCTGGTAGCTTCCGCCACCAAGAACTAACCATCTCCCATGTGATTGAGTGGGGGTTTGAGAGTGGCCCTAACTGGCCTCGACCCCAGTTGTGGAGCCGCTGTCCTAAGCCTCCTCTCTTCTCCATCTCGGTCTCCAGGGGTCCAGGATGCAGGAGGAGACTTTCTTGTTATTTTTCTCCTCCAATTTGCTGTTAATGCTCTGAGGGCGGGAAGGCGGCTTGCCTCTAATTGCAGCTGTCACCCCCATCAGGCGGAGGGGAGCTCAGCAGGGAGGGGCGAGGGGAGGAGAGGGGGAGGGCTTGCTGGGCGGGGCCGGACCAAACAGGGACCCACATTGTCTCTTCCCAGCCGGCGGGCTTGCCCGGCGGGGTGGGAGCCTGGCAGCTCCCCGGGGGCGCGGAGGGCCACGTGCGCCGCTCTAGGAAAGCTCTAGGCGCCGTGGTGGATCGGAGCGGACCTGCGTCCGCCCGGCCCTTCCCCTTCCCCGCCGCCGGTCCGGTCTGGCAAGACGGGCCTCCGCGCCCAGGGCGGAGGGAGGCCTCGGGGTGAGGCTGGAAATCCAAAATTGAGGGCGCGCTTCGAAGGGGCGCACCTTCGCCTCGCTGGGGGACGTCCGTGGGCTGTGTCCCGGGTGGGGGTTCGGTGCCGGAGGCGGGGTGCCGGGGAAGGAGCGCGTGTGACTCCAGGGCCCAGCTTCCAGCCCTGCACTGGTCTGCCTCCTGCAGGTGGCATATCTAGGCTGGCTTCCTCCCCTAGGAAATGGGATAATAAGTGCCCTCCTTGCTTACTGGAAAAGAGATAATGGATACGGAAAGGCTTTCCAACATTTAAAGTGCTTTATAAGTATCTTTCCTGTGCTTTTGAAAAGACATAGGGCTATCTCAAGTCCTCCTATAGGTACACTCCTTATTCTGCCCACTTCTCAGGACCCGGCTATGGGCTGAAATCTTAAAGGCAACAGGGAGGAGGGGGAGGGTTTCTCTCTGCTGATCCCAGTCCCAGGAGGGCTGGGATTTCATGCCTGGACCTGGGACAGTGCTTTGCCAAGGAAGCCAACGGTTATAAGGCTGGGACCACGAGAGATAGGTCTTTATTGGGGGCCCCTTTGGGGGAACCTGAGACCCCAGTGCCCTGATCCATACAGAATGTTCAGCTGAGGTCTTTGGGGGCCCTGAAGGAATGTCAGGATTGCCTGGTCTCCTCTCCCAGCCCCTCATTGTCACCTGCAGCCCCAAAGTGAGCACCTGTCTCTGTCTCAATGTCTCTCTTTCAGTCCAGGAGCCCTCCCCTCCCCACCTGCCAGCCCCCACCACAGCCTCTCTCAACCACACACCTGTCAGCCCTACTCCAGACACACTCTTGCTGCTTCTCCCTCCTTTCTCGAGGAAAGGAACTCGGAGGCAGGCTTTTGAAAGCCGTAGCGCCCACACGGCATCCTTCCCAGGGCCCAGCACCGACACCTGGACCTTTTGGGTTCAGTCAACTTTCTGTCTCTAGGACTCAGACCCAAACAGCTGTGTTAATATCAAAGCCAGAAGGTGAGGGTTCCAGAGCCTTGGGGCAGCTCGTGGAAGGACTTTCCCCCCTTCTGGGCTCTGCAGGGCCTGGGAAGGGGAAATGTCCAGAGCCCTTGGAATGGCTCCGCTTCTTGACCTTGTGTGAGCGGGGGGCTCTGGGCTCGGAGACCGTGGGCGTCACCCAGCCCGGCTTCTCCTTCAGCAGCCTGTCTCGGTCGGGCCGCACGCTGCGCAAGAACTTCCTAAAGATGTTTGCCGTGAGGGCGAACCTGCGGCCCAGCTCCCGGGGCTGGCCCCTCTCCCCTTTGGGCTCCCCCGCCTCCCCCTTCTCCCCACCCTTCTCCAGCTCTGGCAAGTCCAGCCAGTTGCCCACGAGGTCTGCAAAAACGTTGTCGCCTAGCACCAGAGGCTGGCGGTTGCGGCCCCGGGACATCAACGTGGAGGTCCAGTCTTCCGGTTCCCCCGGCTCTGGCCGGGCCCCGCTCTGATGCTCCGGTAGCTGTGCCCTGGGCAGGGGCGCCAGATCCCGCCCGCAGACACTCCTCTGGGATGGACACTTGGCGCCCGGAGAAGCTTGGTTGGAAGGCGAGCAGGCTGAAGGCCTGGCAGGACCTCTGCCACCTTCCCACCGAGGGGGCTCGGACTGTGTCCGCGGGCCCTCCAGACAGCCCCGGACAGGGCTCCCTCCAGAGATCTCGAGCTGTTCCAATGCCGTCTGCACCTGGAGGAGCTTCAGTTCTTGCAGCGCACCCATCATGCTGTTCATCTGATCCTGCAAGCCATCACCCACTTCCTTCATGGACATCTGCAGGCGAGAGGGAAAGCGCAGGCCCGTGAGCCGTGGGGGAGATGGGGGAAGGGCTGCCCCTCACCGGCCCCGAACCTAGACCCCCGCTGCCCACACATTCACCGCCGCGGTCATTCCAGCCGGCCACGGACCCCACCTCCGTGGGGCCCAGTGCAGAGCAGCTCAGAGCTGGGAGAGGAGGGGTCTTAATGCTGACACGGCGGGAGAAGAGGAGGATGAATGGCGGCTAACATGCTAGGGTGGGCACCGTCCTCAGCCACATATATGTGAATATAGATACACATAGATCGATTAATCTGTCTTTTTTAGAAAAAGATTATTTATTTATGTACTTGAGAGAGAGGAAGTGCACAGAAGGAGAGGGAGAGGGGGAAGCAGACTCCCCACTGAGCAGGGCGCCTGACGCGGGGCTCGATCCAAGGACCCCGGGATCATGACCTGAATCAAAGGCAGACGCTTCACCGACTGAGCCACCCGGGCGCCCCCAACTGATCTGTCTTCAATCTCACCAGCCAGTCTATAAGGTAGGGACTGGTCTTGCTGCCAAGTCACAGATGAGGGAGAGGAGGCGTTTAAGTTGCTCAAGGTCACCTAGACATAAGAGGTGGAGCTGAGACAGGTTCAAGGGGGCATGCCGTCATGATGGCCGTCCTCGTCCTTTCATGTGCTGTGCCCTCTTCTCCCCGAGCCTCCCCCAGATGATGACGATGATGACGGCTACGACGGTTTGCGAGCCTTTCCTATGCCACAGGAATCGAGCTAAGTGTTCTAGGCCCATCACCTCTTCGGATCTTTATATAAACCCTATGAAGTGGCTATTATTGCCCTCGTTTTAACAAGTCAGCCCTGGTGGGGGTGAAGTCACCGCCCAAGGTCACACGCGCAGCTCATGCTGCTGGGACTCAAACCCAGGACGCCTCACTCCAAAAGCCCCGGCTTGAAGCCTGCTTCAAGATGGCGGGGCGGGGCTTTGAGGCTACTCTGTCCTCCCCGGGCCAGTGGAGAAGGGTGGAAAGGGACGTGAGGGCAAGACAAGGAGCTCAGACTCCCGAAGAGAAAGGGTAGGCCGGGGGCTTCCTTTCACTGCCGTGCACATCTGGCCAGTCAGGAGAGAGAGAGAGCTTCCCACCGCTCTTCCCACCCCTTCTCTGCCCCCCAGACACCTGTCCTCCCTCAGCTGCTCTTAGACTTGGCTCCGGCGCTCTTCTTGCCTTCTCAGCCCAATTGGCTGCACGGCTCGGGCCAGGAGTGGGGACACTGGAGGCCAGCTCCCCAGTCCCTTTGTGGGCGTCTAAGGCCCGGGTCCCAGGTGCCAGCTGGAAGGGACTGAGAGGCTGATTTGGGTGAGGGCCGAGTTTGGAGGCTGGGCAGGGGATGCGTGGTCTGATAACATTCACAGTCCAAGCCACCTTGGTCCCGCCAGCTCCCTCCCCAGATCTGCTCATGTTACCAAGAGCAGACCTCGCGTGAGGGGACCATCTGTTTCTTAAGCCCCCCCAGAGACCCGCTGGGATCGTCTTACCTCCCAGCCTGGTCCTAATGCACAGAACTAAGCCCACAGGGTGGAAAGCTGGAGGGATCGATGGGGAGGGCAGGGGCAGAGGCGCTCAGGACTGCTCTGGCAGCTGACCCCCTTAGGCTTCGGGTCGAGCCCTCCCCTGCCCACCCCAACCCTGGCAGGAGTGGGGGACCACACCGGGCTCTCTTGAGCCAGCGGCACTGACGCCTGGAGGACTAACTGTCCCTGCTGGCAACCCTAGGATTTGCCGGATTGCCCGGGCGAGCGGGCTCCGTTTGAGTGGCGGCTACAGCAGCAAGAGACGCAGCCTGGGAGGTGGCCGTGTTTGCTGATGGCCCCTTGCTCTGGCCTCTTTCGCTTCCAGCCTCCTGACCCCTTCTTCTTTTGGAGCAGCTGGGAGGACCCAGGGCAGAGTCGGGAGGAGACCCTAAGCCTCAAACCAAACTCTCCCAGGTCTCTAACTGCACACCGCTTCTCTGACTTCCCTTTTTCTGCCCCCTCCCTCATACCCCTTTCCTCCTCACCCCAACCGGGATCTCAGGGTCCCTTTTGGCTTTTCCACCCAGGGCCCCTGTTCCTGTCCCCAGATGTCTCACATCTGCTTTGCCGTCTCCAGGAATGCAGAAGCCTCCTGGAAGGCCTTCCCGCCACCAGATCAGTCTTCCCGGCACGCTCCTGTGATCATGTCACTCGGAAGCGTCTCTCTGTCCCCCAGGCTGCTGTCAGAACCTCTTCAGGGACACACCTCAAATGCCCTCCCTGGAGTGCTACTCACCTCCCTGCCCTGGTGCCCCCATATGTTTAAAGGCTCAGTTGTTCTCAAAACATTCATTGAGCATCTACCGTCAAGGGCAGAGGTGGAGATCTATGCATGGTTAGGTCTCCCGAGAACCTAGGTACATTCTCGCCCCTGCCACACACCCAGAAAACATACTGAGTACCCCCGAACGCCCCAAGTCATCTCTCCAGCCCTGCTGCCCTCAGGCAGTGACACACTCCACAGGGGGGCAAGTCAGGGCCGTGGCTCAGGGCTTCATTTCACCAACGGGCCAGGATTCTGAGCTTGCAGGCTTCCTTCCAGAAGGCTGGAACGCAGTCCAGGTCAGAGGCAGTGGGAGGAGGAATGAAATGACCCCATTCAATCTCTTCCAGTATGGAAAAATCCCGAAGAAATAATGCTGACATTTTGTACGGTTTTCCAGTGAGTATGAATGCGTGGGTATGCATGAATTCGGGGCCGCCCATAAAACAGAGGCTCCATTTAAATAGGAGGTGAAATTTTACACCTATGGAAAAACCATACTCTGCACTGGTTAAGGTCTTGGGTTCCAGAGACAGATGGCACAGGGTTCAAATCCCAGCTCGGCCACATAGTAGAAGCTGTGTGACCTGGACAGGCCATTTAAATTGTTTTTCAGTTTCTCTGTTCTTCCACATGGGAATAAGCGTTTCTGCCTCATACAGCTCTGGCCAGATGAGGCGAGGTCACGAGCGTTTATGTGTGGCCTGGAGGTGAGCTCTGGTAAGACTTCCTAAGAACTTCCAGAAAACTCCTTCTTCAGTGGAGCTTAGCACGTGGTAATAATAGTACTCCATTCATCTACCCGGTTCCATCAAGAAGAAACACGTCTCTTGTCCTGTCCTTTCTGTCCCACCCCTGCCCCCCACAGAGGAAGAGCCCAGGGGAAGGGAAGCCCCACATCCTCTTGCCCATTCTCAGGCCGGCTTGGTTGGCCAGCCTCGGTGCCGACACTCTTGGTCAGCTGTGAGAGGGAAGACCAGAGGAGAAGGAAGCACGGGAAGTGGGGAGGGCCGAGGGAAGTGGGGAGGCCGCGGCATCAGCTGGGTCTTGACTGAGAGCAAGCTGCCTTTCCCAGCCCCAAGGGGAATGATGTCACCCAGGAGAAAGAGCCAGAGGGCAAGCTGCTGTCTTCTTCTGGGGCGTGGGACCTTCTCAGATCCCAGGGTTTCTCTTGCTCAGGAACCCAAGACAGAGCAGCGTGGGGGTGGGAGCAAAGGAGAGGGGACAAATCAGAGAAGATTCTGAACTAGAAATTATCGACACTAAATCCCAGTGCCCAGACTGTGGGGGGCCGAGTTCCTCTCTGGCCTCCCCGTGACAGATCCTCAGGTCCTTCCTTAGGACAGGGACGGAATCCTACCCAGCTTGCCCTCAGGGGCCAGCTGGAAAAGCCCTTAGAGGGTCTAGTCGGTTCTGAGTGGGAGTGGGTCTAACAGCCTCCTGTCCACCCCTAGTCACGCTCACTGAGCCGCACACGTGCCAGGGCGGACCTGCCCCGCCATCGGACACACTAGCCCTAACTGCACATCCCAGAGACGGGTGGGGGACTCCTTGCTGAGAAAGACCGTGAAGGTCTCGCCACCCTCCTTGCAAGCACCCCCCACCCCCACCAGCCATCTCCTACCTCCCGGTACCTCCCGGGCCTCAAAATGTTTCATCCTAAAAGTTTTCTTTCATTTATTCATTTGTCAGCGAGAGAGAGAGAGAGAGAGAAAGAGAGAGAGCACATAAGCAGGGGGAGCAGCAGGCAAAAGGAGAAGCAGGCTCCCCGCTGAGCAAGGAGCCTGATTCAGGACCTGACCCCAGGACCTCGGAATCATGACCTGAGCCAAAGGCAGACGCTTTAACCAGCTGAGCCACCCAGGCGTCCCCTCAAAGTTTTCTTCACGTCACGCTTCCGTCTCTGCCACTGCAGTCCCATCTTCGTCCGTGTGTGAGAGCCGGATGGCTCCTGGGTACCCCGCACGGGAGTGCTAGCCGCCTAACTCAGAGGATTCTGGCCGGCCAGCAAGTGATAAGCTCTTCCCTCCCGCTTCGTCGGACCCCCACAGTTACTCTGGCAGACTGGGGACCCCACCGTACAGAGTAAGAAACGGGACGCGAGATGTTCGTTTTCTTCCCCGACGTCCTTCCCTAGACCGCCTTCGCAGTTTTCACCATACCCACGTAGGACCTCCTCCCCTACTTAAAGTTGCACGTACATCTGTTTGTATAAATAAACGTATTTATGCAGGAACTTATATGAAATGCATATACTTGTCATAAACAGATGATCACTATCTAAAACTACAAGTTTTTCATCGGAGCGTCACATAATGTCATCCCGAGGGCCTCCGGTGCAAAGGCGGATCTATGGCCTGGGGTCCAAGGCGTCTTCGTGGGAGGACTGGGACCCCAAGCCTGGCCCTCTTACTCCAGGCCAGTGGGCTTCTCGTGCCATCACGATGTGGCTTCTCAGCCCCGTGGGGCTGTTGTGAGAAGAAACCAGGGTAGTCAACGCGACACGCCTTTGCACAATTATCATCCTGTGGGGAGGAAGAGCACGAAGCCTTGGAGGGACTCCAAGACCCAATTCAGCTGCTTTCCACTGACGGCGCCTCTTCACTGAATCATCTGAAGAAGGGAGAAGGACCGTCTGTCTGGAGCTGAAGGGGAAGACGCCTCTAACAAGCAGACCCCACCGTCCTCGACCTGCAGCACTGTGCCCTCCAGGGCTAGCGTGGGGTCAGCACCGTCCCCCTTGGCTCTCGCTGGGCCTTTGTGGCATGGGAGGCGGGGCAATGAGAAAGTGACACCAGCATCCTCGGCAACCTTCCCAAGCCCTCTCCTAGGCCCCTGATGGATCCCACAGCTGTGCCCTCCGTCCATCCATCTCACGCCCTCTCCCAGCTCAGCCGGAATCCTTTGACACAGGCTCCGGCTTTGCCTGTGGACCTGGCAGTGTGCCCTGCCTCGCTCCCCCCTACCCCCATGACTCACAAGACCCCCACACAGTTCCTTTCAGCCCCTCTGGAAGCTACAAGGAGGTTCGGGGCCGGAAATGGGAAAAGCCCTGCTTTTGCCAAGTGGCCCATTCTCCAGTCCAGTGAATAGGGACCTTCACAGTCCCCTGTTCTTGGCTGGAACGAGCAACAGGAAGGTAAGGAAGAAACTGTGCCAAGAGCTGGAGGAGGGTGGAGGGTAGAGAAAGAAGGAAGTGTGAAATGGATGAGCCCACTCTCGACTGAACCATCTACCAGGGGCTATGGGCTCTGCTCAGGCAAGAGGCAGATGCGTGGAGAGGGGGGCCCAACCCTGCCCCATGGGGAGCCTGCCTCCCCTGACCAGCTTTAGCTCCTCTCCACTCCAGGTAGTCCAATCATGACCTCCAGAAGTTACCTTCCCTTTCTCCTTTCCGGTTCAGGCCTTCGGACTCTCCTGTGTGGGCTCTGCGATCACCACCTAACTCAGCCTCCTGCCTCAGTTTCCTCCCTCCTCCCCTCCACCCCATACCACGCACCTCTTAGATGCCAGGGCACGACTCCCATCCTGCTTCTCGCGGTGCCCACAGAGAAGGGCGGGCTCTTCAGCACGGCATTCGAGGCCCCCACAGGCTGCTCTCAACAACATTCTCAGCCTTGTTGCTCACTATTCCTCTGCACGTACCCTATATCCTAGCTAAGCTTCTGTTGTCTTCAAACACTCCCCCCCCTCCCAAACCCCGTTCCATCTCGGTGCTTTTCGTTCCTGTTGCTTCATTATCTGCCTGGAATGCTGTTTTTCTCCTGGTCACCTCCCTCCTGATCCCTCAAGGTCAAGCTCAGATGCTCCCTCTCTACAGAGTTTTCCCTGATCCCCTGGCTGGAGATAATTCCTCCCTTCTTGGGGCACTGCACCTGTGCCTCTATGTTGCACGCAGCCTCTATTTCTGTACCGGACATATGCCTACACGTACCGGTTAAGAGTCTAAGTTCTGCAGTCAGACTGGCTGGGTTTGAAGCCTTGCTCTGTCACTTACCAGTTCTATGACCTTGGCCAAATCACTTGACCACCCCATGTCTCATTTATATAAATGGGAATCATGGAAGTACAACTTCTTTGAGTTGCTTTGGCAATTAAATGACATAACCCATTATAAGCCTGGCGTATCAATAAGGGTTAACATCAGTACCTGTTATTATTATGACCTCCCCTATTGAACTGCGGGTTCCCGGAAGGCGGGATCTGTGTCTGTTTGTCTTACAGAGCTAGTGTCCGGTCAGGTGCTTTAGACACAGGATGAACCCAATGTGTCCTGTGAATGAATGACTCAAGCACACCAGCCTCATGGATCCGTCAGGACTTAGCACTCTGTCACTCTGTGCTAAGGATAGACAACTGCCATTTACTCTTCACCGTGGCTGTATAAAGTAGGTATTTAAAAAACCCTGCTTTAGGGGTGCCTGGCGTGGCTCAGTCGGTTAAGCATCTGCCTTCAGCTCAGGTCGTGATCCCAGGATCCTGGGATGAGCCCTGCGTTGGGCTCCCTGCTCAGCGTGGAGCCTGCTTCTCCCTCTGCCTCTCCTCCAGCTCATGCTCTCTTTCTCAATAAGTAAAAAAAAAATCTTAAAAAATTTTTTTAAATTTTAAAAACCTGTTTTACATATGAGGAAACCGAGGCACAGGGGGGGTTAAATAATATGCCCCAAGTCCCACAGTCAACACTCCTCCCTCACTGACCCTACCCCGTTCTTCACCCTAGCTCTAAACATCAAAGGAGGAGACATTAGGAGATCCTTGGCAAAAGCTTTTTTCTGCCTCAGGAAATTTGCTCTTTGGTCCCAAGAGCTGAAGGCTGTTCCTACTGTACCTCTTCTATCACCTTCTTTTGTCCTTATGTTGCCTTTAGCCCCTGGTCTGCCTCCACATGTCAGAACCTCTTGAACTTGTGGCCATTCGTGGCTAGACAAATGCCTTCTAGGAATAATGAATTGACCTAGAAGGACCTTCTCCAGCCCCAGAGAAGTCCCTCTGCTGCTTCATCATGCTTCAGCTAGGACAGGCATTCCAGGAGCTGGCCTACATCAACCTCCTCCTCCTCCAGGAAGCCTTCCTGGCCTGGCTGGACTTCACAAGCCCCCATCACTCAGCCTTCGCACACTCTATTTGCTCTCCACTGGTACTGACTCATGAGGAACAGCCCATGAGCATCTTACATCTGTTTTTTCTGTGCTCCTGTGTCTACCCCACTTGCTGGAAGCCCTCAAGGGAGCAGCGTGTGAGAACAGCTGGTCCCAAGGCCTTGTGTTCATGCAGGGCCCCTCTCTGGTGGCTGGAGGGGAGAGAGCTATGATCCCCGCTGAACTGTGGCAGCCCCGACCCCCCCATCCTAACGAAGAAGTGTGTCAGCTGCTGCTACTCTCCTGCCCCATTTCATCCCTGCCCCATTTCATCCCTAAAATGGATCCTGGCCCCCTTCCAGGCAGTGGGGGAAAGGGCCAGTCCTCTAGGCATCAACCAAACTGAGCCAGGATCCCCAAACCCTTAGACTCCCCGCAGGGCTCACTTGTTAGAGTGCAAATTTTCTGCTCCGAGAAATTGAGAAATTCTGCCACTTTGGTTTTCAGGAACACACTCTTCTTGTCTAGATTTTCTGGGCCAAAGACAGAGCCAGGATGCAGGAGGGGGACCCAGAACACCCTTGACAAAAATAATGTCACAACCTGTTAATGCTTCCTTTTCCAGCAGGTTAACCCAGTGTCTGTAGGACACACGCTTCTCGAAGGGATTTGGTGGCATAAATGAATGTAGAACTCGACCAGTATCCCATGCGTGCCATTCCTGGGCATATACTAACTTAAGGCAAAGCCAGGCAATGCACAGCCCTCCTCAGTGGCAGGGAAGAATCTGCCCAGGATAAACACACAGGCCCCACCGCCTGCCCCTACCCTCACAAGCTCATGACATAAAACGACTGTATGCCTTTCCCACCCCATCGCAGACCTGGGGTATAAACAAACAAACTCTTCCTATCCTAGTCACAACTAAGCTGCCCTGAAGTCAATCCCCACAGTCCTCAGAGGAGCCAGAGGGCTGAGCCTGGGCTATCTCAGCTGTACTTTCTTCTTCATTCCCATTGGGGAAACTGAGGCACTGAGATTTGATTCAGCTACCTAAGCACTGGGCTGAGGTGTTGGGGAGTAAAGGGGACTCTAATACCTCTGCCTGTCACTCTGCTCTGTCTCATTTGTGGGCAGCCTGGCACGGGTGGGGGGGGGGTGGGGGAGGGGGCGGGGCACCGTGGGGTTGGGGGAGGGGGAGGGTGCCGAGCTCTCCCATCTGAGTGTCATTCTGGGCCCCAGGCCAGGCATTTGGCTTCCTCTCCAAGAGAGTCAAAGGCTGAAGCTGCTCAGACAAAGGGCCAAATGAAAGCTAATGGGGAGCTCGGTGACTTCAGCCTCTCCCCTTCCTCCTCCCGGGGACTGGGGGCTCAAGTCCTTGGCAGGAGAGGGTGCAAATCAAGACCTGGAGCTCAGTTCAGTGCAGATTCCTATTTGCCTTTTTTTATTCTCCTGGCATCCTCAGACTATCTTCCTCCCCTCACCCCCTCCCACCTAGGGTGCTATAAAAAATGCAAATCAGTAGGATTTTAAAATTCAAGCCTATGCCAGGAACACCCACAAACCCTCTATTAAGGCAGATCCTGAGGTGGGTGGTGTGGTCCCAGATTCCAAGCATAAAAAGAGGACTCTATTAGATTCTTTTTTCAGCATGGGCCTTGGACTTCAGACATGATCAGTGATGACCTTGACCTTTCTGATCTTGGACCGATGAATGGGAAGAGTCAGAATTGTATATGCGTGGGCTGGGGCTGACCATCCCAAACTGACATGGGAAGCACAGGAAAACTAGCGTGGGAAGGGCCACCGTGGAGACTCCTCTGTCCCTCACCTCAGCAGCATTTCTCTGGATAACTTTCCCATCTGAGTGTCACTACAAAAAGGGCTTGAAGAGGAAGTCCCAGAGAAGTGACCATTGATCTGAGCAGGCAGACGCTGGAGTGGAACAGACAGGAAGAGTGCCTGCGAGCCTTGACCAGGAAGCATCAGTGAGAACACCTGCTCTTTGAGCTGCCCTCCCCCAAAACTGGCCCCAGATACAGCTGCCAAGCTCGGGGCGGGGGTGGGGGGGGTGGGGGTGGGGGTAAGTGCAGAGTTTGCAGGAGCGGGAGAGGCTGTCCTGGAATCTGGAGAGCCACGGATCCAGGTCTGCTGTTGAGAGCCTGGGTGCCCCTGGCTCTGGAAAGTAGGAAGAAAGAAGAGGGGAGAAAAGTGAGACCAGAGGAGAAAGGTCCACTCCAAGAGAAACTAAAAGGAACAAAAAGAGGCAGAGGCAGAGGCAAACGCACAGGAGGGAGTCGGACTGAGACAAAGGTGGGCCTGGGGGCTAAGGTGGGGGGGGGAGGAGGGGGGCGTGCATATCTGTGTGAATTCGGGTGGTCGCAGGAACAAGAAAGGTGGCAGGTGTGTGTGCAGGCTGGGGGGTAGTATATGAAGTCGGTGAGAATCAACCTAACAGGGGGGCACCCCTCTCCCCACTTGGGTGATGCCCGGGTCCCAGCCCGGGCTCCTTCTCCTGACCCCTGGACCCCTGGCCTCCGCAAGCTCCTTCCGCGCTCGCTAAGCCCAGCCCTGACATCTGGCGGGGCCCCCGCAGCTCCGCTCGAGATCTGCCAGGCGGCGCCCCTCCTCCGGCGCGGGGCCCTCCCCCGCCCTTCCAGCTGCCAGCCCCCCTCCCTGCTGGCAGACAAGCCCGGGCAGACAGCCGGCCCGGCCTGCCCCCGCAGCCGCGCCAGCTCTGCCAAGCCCGGCGGGGCTGGGGGGCCCCAGGCGGTGCCAGCTCCCAGCGAGCCAGCGGTCCCCGGCTGCCCCCCGGCCCGCGCGCCCGGCCCTGCTCCCGGCGCCTCGCCTGCTCCGCGGGGGGACCCCGAGCGGTCCCAGCAGCCATCCGTCTGGGAGTGTGCCCCTCGAGTCTCCCGCGCCTTCTCTGGGCGCAACTGAGCCTGGGTTTGGGTCGCTCGGTCTCCGTCACTTGCTCGTGTCTGCCTCGCTCTCCCAAATCTTTGCCCCAAGTTTCCTCGCGGCCCTTTCCCTCGGAACAGACCCTGCCCTCTGCCTGCCCGTCCCCTCCTCGCCGGCCTTCCTCCGCCCTCGCACTCCCGGCTCCCGGGCCCGCGGCGGGGGCCAGGTGCCGTCGGGACGGAGCAGTCCTCTCGGCCCCTGGCGCCCGCGCCGCGCTTACCAGCTCCTGTTTGAGGCGGCGCAAATAGCAGTCCATTTCCCTGCTCTCTTCCTCGTGCGCCCATTTGCCGGGCTCGGCTTCGCAAGAGCGTCCCCGAGTGGGAACAGCGGCCCCGGCCCCCCGCGCCCGGCGCCTCTAGCAGCGCGGAGTCGAGCCACGGCTCCCAGGCCCGGACTTAGAGCAGCTTCCCCCGCTCTCGCGGCGCGCGGTCCGTGCGGGGGGCGGAGGAAAAGTGGGACAGCCTATGAGAATTCAGGGGGGATGCCTTCAGCCAATGAGATGGGCGCACCGGGGGCGCGGGCTGGGCCGCGGCGAGTGGACCCTGCCGCGGGCGGTGGCACAGGGCTAGCGCAGCGGCGACTGGGGGCCGGCCGGGCGACACCTGGTCCTCGCAGGCACGGCGGGGGTCTATCGTGATGCCAGACTGTACTGACGTCCGCCAACAGAGCACGTGATCCCCGTTTGGTCATAAAGAGAGAGCACCTTCTTATGCGCGCGCGGGCACTGGGTAGCGGTCTCAGTAAGAGGCCGAGTGCTTTAGTTTCTTTCAACCCTGTTTCCCAAACTCCGATCAGAAAAGGAACATCCTCCACCCAAGCAGCCAATCAGCAGCTCTTTTGAACTCTGGAAGTGTGCTGGAAGTCTGGAAGTTTGGGTCTACTTCACCTCCTAGCGTAGGGTCCCTCCAGCCCCACGCCTCACCGGTGGAGCTGAGGAACCACTGCTCGGTGCATTCACTTATTTAACTAACACACAACCGAAGCAGCGGCTCTGCTGTACTCCCCGCAAGTGTGTTAAGTCTGGGGATACCGAGAAGACAGCCAAGGAGGTCTCTGCTCTCAAGAAAGGGCGTGGGGGAGGGGAAGGGGCGGGGCGGGACAGGTTAAAATAAACAGGGTAATCTCAGGTAGTGACTCTTGGTGAAAACAGGAAACAGGGTCATGGGATGGGGGCTGCTTTCCACAGGGTGGGCAGGGAGTGGAAGAATAGCCCCTCTCTTCCCCAGTGCTCCTCCAGTGTCAGTTATCCTGATTCTTGCTCAAGGGAGGGGGACTCAAAATTGCTCGATTCTATTCAATGGACATGGCCCGAGCCGGAGCGGGAGCTGGGGCAGGTGGACTTGAGAGGGGTCCGCAAGCTGGCCGGGCTCCCCTCCCCGCGGAGCTCGGGACCCGCCACGCCCGCCTCCGCGCACCGCCGGATTGCGGGTCCCTCCCGGTGCCTAGACGCCGCGCCACCCTCCCCACCCGCCCTGACCTGCGGGAGCCGATGTTGCAGGACCCCAGAGTAATTGAGGTGATTAGCGACATGTTATTTCAAGTTAATTAACGGGAGAAAGTTTGCCCCAGGCAGAATTTGGGGTCTTTGTGACAGAACCGTGCAGACGCGGGAGAAGGGGCAGAGAAAGCAGGCGCTGCGGTCATTCCCATCCTTGTCAGCAAAGAGTGCCACCCCTGCTCGCTACTAAAAGGGCGGAGAGAGGCAGGGAGGATAAAAAGGAACATCTTCAGAAACGAAGACTTCGCAGAGTCCATTTGGATGCCTCCACTGAACCTCGGATCCTCAGTTACAGGGGACTTTGCCGCTGTCTTTCGGCCTAGACCTGAGTGCTCCCCCCTTTGGACGAAGCCGCAGCAGCGGTAGCAGATGGTTCCAGAAAAGAAAGAAGAGGCATAGGTGAGTCAGAACCCAGTCCGAAATCTGTGTCCCAGTGGCCGCTTGCCAAGCCCAGGGACCCGGGCTTCCTTCGCGGTCCCTGCTCAGGATCCCACGTAGGTCACAAAACCCGGGGGCCGCAGGGTGGAGCCGAGAAGCTACTCAGCCCTTCTCAAGCTGCGGAGCCTGACCCTACATTTCCTTCCGCTCTCCAGGTCGGTCGGTAACCAGGGTGAGTCCGGCTCCACCGGTCCGCGCCGAGCTGTGCCGGGCCCCGCCCGCAGGCTTCCTTGCAGTTTGGAGCCGGACATCCCCAGGGCGGGCCTTTCCGTGATACCCCAGGCCTGCTCACAGCGGGAGCCACCCCCAAGGACCGAGCTGCGGTCCCCAGACTGGCTCCACAGTTTCTGGGTTGAATCTTCTGGGATCCGGGCAGAAAGGGGCACCTGGCCACTATCACAATCTACAGACAATCTTACCAGGGGAGAAACACCCCCAAGGTTCCCCACCCCTGCAGGCCTTGCTCCCTGTTAGATCTCCAGCGCCCAGCAGTGGCAGCTGTAGAAGGCAATGCGGAACATTTGTGGGTCTGTGGTTGAAATCGATTTTAGAGTCAAGCTTAAGCCCCAGTTTTGCCATCCCTGAGGGCTCCTGGACTGGAATCCTCTTGGAAGTTAAGAGGATCGCGGCAGTTCACATTCCCAGGAGCAGGCTGATCTCCTGGTAAGAACCTTAGACTAAGTGGTTAGTCCCCTACCCTACCGACAGCACAGTCTGACTTGCACAAATGCTTTCCTTTCACTGGCCTCGGCTTCCCTTGTGTATAGTTAAGCCTATGTGAGCCTAACACTTTTCTACTCCTTATGAAACTATTTTGAGAATGATCTGTGATGTAGCCAAGACAAGAGGAATCCAGCTCCAAGATGAAGAATATATTAGCAAAGCCAGACTGTATTCCATCCACTTTAAAAAAAAGTGGATGGATATATCCACCTTTTTAATTTATAAGAATATATATAAACATACATATTCTTATAAAGATTATGTTAAAAATTATAAATTTTTTATAATTTAGAAAATTATTTAAAAAGTATAAAATTTTTAAATAAGACTTATAAAAATATTTATTTATAAAAATATATAAATATATATTTATATATAAATATATATTTTTTTAACTGAAGTATAGTTGACATATAATATGCTAGTTTCAGGTGTATGACATAGTGACATGACAATTACATACATTACAAAATCCATCTACTTTTAAGGTCAAGGAGATGGCAAGAAAAAAAAAATTGATGACCATGATCCCAGTGCAGGGCTCCAAAGAGAGGTCCCAGACAAGTCAGAGATACTATTACTGTGTGGTTCCACAGGATTTTGGAAGAAAATGGCTGGCAGACTCTTAAGTCTTTTCATGACGTTGGGCCATTGCAAACTTGCCCTTGAGAAGGCCGATGTTGCATGAGGGTGTGGGGGGCTGTCTCTTACCTTGCTTCTGAAGAGATAATTCTGTCATTTGGGCAGAGCAGGAGACAGGAGCAGGAAAAAGGACTGCTGCTTCCATTTTTCTTTTTTTTTTTTTCTTCTTTTTTTTTAAGGGTATAAGTGGTACAGGATAAAGCTTGTTGCTATAGTTATATAAACATGGGTAAATATTCCTAGGCTGAGGATGGTGGATGGGGGCCATGATTCATTTTTGCTGAAGAAGAATCAAATAGTTTCACCTCCTCTCTCCTGCACCCCGAAACTCAGCCTGGAGGGAAGAGGAGATTATCTCATTTGAAAATTAAAGACTATATCAAAGGTCTGAGACAGGCTGTGAATATACTTTCTCAAAGCCATCCAGAGCTGGGGGAGAACCCTCAGAAAGGCAGCTCAGCATTTGCCCCCTGCTGGTGGGGATCCGTGTGTGGTGGGTACTTTTCCTGAGGGAGAGGGTGCAGCTCCTGGAAACTGCTGTCTTAAGGGTGTCAAACTCACGCGGGGTTCGCCCAGCCTAGTCAGGGCAGGTGGCCTCCTCTGTCCCACTGCCAAAGCCTGGAGGTCCTGGCACCAGTGACTGAGCTCAAAGGGAGAGGCAGAACAAATTGTGTCCCAGCAGAGCTCACATCCTAAAGGAAACAATGGAAAGCCTGCTATTCTGGCTCCGTATCCTGTGGCCCCCACCTGGAGGTCCCCACCCACCGCGTCCCAGCCAGCTCTGGAAGAGGCATCCCTAGGTGAGGCAGTGCCCATCTCCGCTGGCAGCGGAGGGGCCAAGGAGCTCATACGGAGGTGAGGAAAGACATACGTGGCCACACGTAGTCTGGAAACCCCATCATAACACCCCCCTCCCCAGAGTGGGGTCCGTATCCCCGCTGCCCTCCCGCCTCCACGCCCTGAACCTGCCAACAGCCCTCATCCCGATCCCCCTCCCCGATCCCCCCACAGCTCCGGAGCAACAACAGGAAAGGCTGACCCTAGAGATAAACACGTGCTGTTGGAACGTGTTCAGATAGCGCTGGGGACCTGCCGCTCTCCCCCAGACAGAGGGCCTCGCCTGGCAGGCAGGCCCGGAGGTGCTGAGCAGAGACTGTGCGTCCGCGTGGGAACGGAACGCATCGGGATGGTGGGGAGGGGACCGGAGTGAGGCCCGGCTGTTCTTGAAAGAATCGAACTCCTAGCTTTAGCCCTCTGTCCACCTTAGACAGGGCGCTGGGCTCCTCTGCCTCATGCGATCCCAATTCCAGGCGGGACAACAGAGGTTCAAAGTGGCCTACGTGTTAGGAGGGCTCTAGGTTCTAAAGGAAAGATTCACTTTGGATTTCGATTCAAAGATCTTTTGCCTGGCTGGAGGAATCGAAGAGTCTAGTCGTGAAAAAAAAAAAAAAAAAGTTCCTTAGCTTTCATGTCTTCAAACACGGAGTGTCATTCTCCCCATTTACAGACAGAGCAACTGAGGCCCATCTCTATGGTGGTGGAACAAAGTCTCCCCGTTCCCTCTTTCTACTACTCTTTCTACTACTCTTTCTACTACTCTTTCTACTACTACTACTCTTACCTACTCTGCAGAAAGCAGGAGGGATGTGTCCTAGGGTGGGTTGCCAGAGATGGCTAGAGCCACGGAGGGATCGAGCCCTGGAGCCCCCCCGTCCACGAACCCCACCGTCGATGTACACACAGTGCCAACCTAGGCACCAGCCTCTGCCTTAGCTTCTCCATCCAGTCACCTGCCTGCAAGATCAGACCATCGGTCTTGCAGGTGCTGAAACTTCTCCGAGCGGCACGGAAGGAAGGTGTTGGAGGAAGAAATAGCAGTAGAGGACTTTGGGAAAACTCCGGGTGTGAATGGGCTATCTCTCTTGAACAACTCAGAGGAAATCGACTAGTGTGAAAGCAGACTCGTCCAAATAATGAACCATAATTGAGACCAATCCCAATACGAGTGGCTACCGAGGCCTATTTTGGAATTATCGGCAACTATGGGTCTTGTGCTTATGGTGCCCCAGCAATGGCCTCATTGCTACTCGAGAAGCAAGTATTTCCATTTCGCAAACATTTACTGGACAAGCAAATATTTTTTCAACTGCAAAGGACACCTGAAGAATGTCAGGGCACAGCTAAGGGAAATGCTTATGCAATTTGTCCAGACTAATGCAGGTAGACGTGAACTGCACGGAAAAGAAGAGGGACTCGTTCTCAGCACTCTCCTGGGGACATTCTGCCACCGCCGGCTCCCTGGAGGCCCAGCGCCGGCTTTCCTCTAACCTTCCCTGCCGTGGCCTGCCACTCAGAGTGAGCGCTCATTTTTACGGGCTACTTACCATCCAGCTTCGGGCAGCTGTGAGCAAAAACCAGGAGTCGGCGGCCTGCCAGGGAGAGACTTGTTAGCAAGCCAGAAAGAAGGCTACCTGCTTCTCCTCCTGAGGCTATGGGGCCGGGAGAAAAAGAGGTCACGTCTCAGGGTTGGCTTGCTGTGTGATTTGCGTCCAGCAGGCTGGTTCCTAAGCATTTTCTGGTCTTCTGCAGGGGCCTAGGGAACTGTGCTAGCCCCAGCAGATGTCAGCCTGGGTATCGCTGGGGACCCTGAGGGCAGCCAGGGCTGGGGTGACAGCTGCTGCTGGGAGGGCTTCTGCCTGACCAGAGAGGCAGGACCCTCTCCGTGGGGTTTTGTGGGGATGGGGCGGGGGCGGGGGGCCCGTGGCTCCCGGCAGTAGGAGTCTACATCTAGAGAAAGCTTCGAGTTCCAGAGTGGAATGGCAATGAGGCCAAGAGACCCTTTTCATCACTTCACAAATGAAGATGTGTTTTATTTTATTTTAAATATTTTATTTATTTATTTGACAGAGAGAGATCACAAGTAGGCAGAGAGGCAGGCAGAGAGGGGGGGAAGCAGGCTCCCCGCTGAGCAGAGAGCCCGATGCAGGGTTCGATCCCAGGACCCTGAGATCATGACCTGAGCCGAAGGCAGAGGCTTTAACCCACTGAGCCACCCAGGCGCCCCATGAAGATGCATTTTAAAGAAGAGGCACTGACCGTGCAAAGGGGTTTGGGTTTTTACTGCCCCCGCCCCTCCGCCTTTGGACAGGTTTTCTTTGCTGTGATTATTCCCCATGAATCATCACCCATAGGAAGTAACCCAAGCACTGGAGAGTGAATAATGAATCCCCTAAATGGTCTATTGTGTCTCTGCCTGGAGGGTTTTGGAACTGACTTGCATTTTCATCTTTTGGACTTGGAATCACAGAATTTTGGAGCTGAGGAGGACCTTCTAGAGAATCAGGGGATTGTGACCTCATGGAGAGACCAAATGTCAAGACGTGTGGGTCTGAACCTCCAGTCTGTCACTAAAAATAGTGCCCGCTAACATTTACGGAAGGCTTTCCCTGTATCAGGCGCTCATCTGTTCTTTGCGAACCCTCAGAGGCAGGGGCTCCTATTGCCTCCATTCTGCAGACGAAGGGAGACGAGAAGCCAGAACTCCCCTCCGGTCACACAAAGTCTCTGGCTCCGTCTCCAGAACCCACACCCACTCGGTCACTCCACCGCCTCTGCAGGGCCTCAGACAAGTAATTCAACCTCTCTGGGTCTCACTTTTCACCTCTGTGGTCTTTAAAGTTTTAAGAGTCTAACTAACCAAAGTCTGTGTTTCCTGCCCAAGCCTATGGCTCACAGCTGGGAAAGTGCAGGCCGGAAATGCTAAGTGGTTTCCCTAGATCCCCCAAGTCGCTAATGGCAGGACCAGCCCAGGAGCCCGGACCCGGTGGTCTTTCCTCCCTGCCTCCCAGGCAAGACGACCTTCCCCTCCACTCACCTGGGCAGGTGTTTCTAGAAGAATCCAACTCCTCGCCTAAGAGGAGTTCAGCTAGACTGGAGGCGTTGTGTTGGGTGTGGCCAATGATACCAGAGATGAGTTTTGGAGGCAGGTGACATTTGTCGAAGTACCTTTGACCTGCCTGTCTGTCCACCTATCATTTCTTGTCTTTCTCGGGTCAAGAGCGGTGATCAGAATCCCGCGGTAACCACAGAGAAAGAGCATCCGGTGTGACACGTATCACGCCCTCCCCCCGTGGGTGACGTTCACGGCGAAACCAAACGTCCTCATCAAACAAACGTTACCACCTCGTGCCCACTCTCACCCGGCGTCCTTCATGGTGGCTGGAAGTCTGCTCCTCTCTCCCCTTCCTCCTGTCCCTGTCGCCCCATGGCAGGACTGGTCATGAACTGGTGTGTGATGCGTATGCCCCGGAGGAGGCCGGTCCCGCCGTGCCCTCTCGCAATCAGTGTGCACGGACGCTACTAGCATCCCCATCCTGGTGTCCTGCCTCCAGAAACAGAGATCAGGGAGGGCTGGAGGGAACAACGAACAAATCGCTGGCATGAGCCCGAGGTGGGAACAAGGGCATCGTGGGTGAGGCAGCACTGTGTTCACAACGGCAGTGTGTAGCCGTGTGTGCGTGTGTGTGTGTGTGTGTATGGCTCAGACACTCTGAAATGAGCTCTCACCCATCGGTGAATGGAAAATTAGCTTTGGCAGGTGAGGAACTGGGTGACAGGTGAGGAAGCCTGCAGGGCATCGGTGTTACCCTCCTACGAGTGCCGTGGCTGGTGTGGCTGACGGTCTCTCCGGCTTACTCCCTCTGTCCTGAATTACAATCAGGCCAAGTGGAAATGCCTTGGAAGGGCTTGGGCGTGTGGGAGGGTGACGTGAGTGTGACAGAATGGCCTCATGACCTTTGGAAGCTGGCTGTGTGCTTTGCAGGTGGGCTGCACCAAGCCAATTGGGAACTGGCATTTTGCCGACGGCCCACAAAGCAAGCAGTGTGGCTTTTACATTTCTCTGGTGGGTGGGAGAAGAAATGGCAGTCTGGGGACCGAATCCTGGGAAATTCTGCCATATGGCGTAATGTCGGAGGCGATGCGTGCCAGAAGCTGCGGGCAGGAGACCTGGGGTCTCGGGCTGGCTCTGCTGCCGGTCTCTGCCTGACTCTGGTAGGCCCTGTCATCGCTCCGTGCCTCAGTTTCTCTAACTGCAAAGTGGGGCCAGTAATCCCTCTGTTCCCTGCCTGCTGTGAAGGTTAGCTGTGTAGAGGACATTTGAAATGTCAAGAGCACCGTTCCAAGGGAGTTTGCAGGGGGAAGGGGAGGCCGCCGTCCGCCCCTGCGTCAGCCTCACAGCCTGTGCTCAGACGGGTCCTTAAGCATCGCACATCCGGGTCCTTAAGCATCACACATCCGTAAATCTCCTCTCCTATCTGCAGTCAGCAAATAAGGCAAAGGGCAGGCTGCCGCTCCCATCTGATCTTCTTACCAACCTCGCCTCCGGGCCTCCTCCGCCCCCACCTGAGGCGATGATCCCCTGCCCTCCTGCGTCTGCTCTCGGCCTGTCAGTTTAATTTAACAAGGTTGCGGGAGAGGTTTGATTTAATCAAACCAGTTGCTGTCTCCCTTCTGCGCCGAGGTCCCTCAGTGTCACCACCGAGGCTCAGATTAGACAGTGACAATTACTTTTTCTCTGGCTCTGGCCTCCCCCTCCCCTTCTCTCCCTGAAGGGAACAAGGAGGCAGACCAGTCTCCTGGGACCTAAGAATAGATGCAGGAGGATCAAAGGAGGGAAGCAGCCTGGCCTGAGAGGGCCCCTCTCGGGCCTTCCACGGCCTTGTTGAAGGCTGAGCAACAGCCCGAGGGATGGGGGGCTGAGAGAATTTGAGCAGAGCTACCATGGGAAGGCTCGAGGCTGCCTGAGGACAGAGCTGTGCCATCACCTGTGCCATCATCCCCCCCGATTGTCAGGAAAGGAGGCACACTACAGGCATTGACTTCCCAGTTCTCAGCCTGGATCCTGGGGGCCCCGGAGGTGGGAGGCAGCCACAACAAAAGGCGAGTCTCCCTCCATCCGAGGCATTTCTGAGGCTCTGTTCTTGGTGTGAAAGCAGCAGCGACAGGGGGAGCTGCCACTCGAACTAGGGGCTGGAGGGAAGCTGCGTGGAAACCGGTGTGGGGGCAGCTGGGTGACTGTGGGGCGTGGCGGGGTGTGTGTGTGTGTGTGTGTGTGTGTGTGTGTGTGTATCTGAGGGTCAAGGGCTGGAAAGCAAGGGAGGGGTCTCTGGGGCAGAAACCTCAGGGCGCAGGGAGTTTAGGCTTCCAGAACAAATCTCTCCTCTTGCCACTTCATGCTTTCATTTCCCCTCTTTTCCAGGAAGTGGGTGCCCAGCACCTCTTGCCCTCCTCAGCGGCTCCCTGGAGAGAGAAAAAGGCCTCTCTGGAAGGGGAGTCCTCACGGACGGACGGTGAGGGGAATCCTGTTTCTGTTTGCTCATTTGTGTCACATTCTTCCATCGGGCTGGGCAACTGACAGGTGCCTCCCTCCCCGGGCCCCTTCCCGAGTCCCCCTCCCTGCCATTTGTCTCTCACCCACATATCCTGCAGACACCACCATCCGCAGGAGCGGAATATGATTAGCAGAAGCCCTTCCTGACAGCTCCAAAGAGAATCCCTCAAACGCATATTCTATTGAGTGCATCTCATTGCTGCTGACAGCCGCTTTATCAATTAAATTCCACATTCCCGGTCTTTGGAGACGCCGTGAACCTCCCTACCTAATAAATCACAGGCCCCCAGTTATTGTTAAATGTCCCATCAGTCTCTAATAAACTCTCTGCCAGCAGGGGCAGGTTATTTATTATGTTGCCTGGACAAGAATGAATGGGGCCCCGTTCTCACAAGGAGAAGAGCAAACGTGATGCCCTCCTCCCTAAAGACTGAGGCCGAGGTAGTAAAAGGGGCAATTAATCAACGTGGGCCTTGGGCAGAGGGGAGTCAGGTCTGGAGAGAGGGAGGAAGACCTGGGGTTCTTTCCCCAAAATCCTGCCAGGCAAATGCCCAGGGAGGGACGTGGCTACGCAAGGTGCAGGGGGTGCTGGGCCTTGGTGCTTCCCCACCTCCTAATTTCCATCTGCAAAGGTACTCAATATAGGGTCACCCCCTCAGCCAAGGGGCACGTGTAAAAATAGTTATCCTCCATGTCCTATGCTATCAGGACTGAGCAGATCGCGAAACAATAAATTCCATCCCGATGGCCAGATAGTGTGCCTTGATAAACTTCGTATAACTGAAGTTTATTGATGGCGCCAGTCCACTGAGCAGATGAATGGAGGAACGCAGGAGGCGAGGTCCCCCTTGTCTGGGAGAGAGAGTGAGGAAGGCATGTCGCATCAGTTTGCTTGATAAACAGCATGCAGGTAAGCCCTGACACTCGGAAAGCAGTGTGCCAACACCTAAAACACCCAGGAGCCGTTGGGTGCGAGAAACAGTGTGTGACGTGGGCCCTGCAGTCACCTGCCTCCAATTAGATCCCAAATTTAGATGATGCTCCACGGTCGCCAAGTTAAAACCCAAACCCTTCAGCTTTGCCATGAATCGAGCCCCATCCACATTTCCAACCGTGTTTCTTTATTACATAACAGACCCCCACTCCCCCCTGCATTGGGAGAGCACAGCACGCTCATTTGATCGTCCTTATGGTCTCAGACAAGGTTCTCCATAATGTGGGACCGATATAACTCGGCAGGCTCATTTCCTGGTACCTGCTGCCATGCTTGCCTCCGTTCACACTAAAGCTCGTGGCTTCCCTAAACTCTTATGGTTTCTCAGGCTTCCACGCCTTTGCACAAACTGTTCCCTTTGCCCAGAATATCTCTCTGACTTGCCTGCTTGGTGAGCTCTCCTTCCACCCCCACTACCTGATGAACTCCTTATCTATCCTTCAGGATCGGCTCAGAAAATGAGCCCCCAGTGCTTCACGGGACTTGAGCTTTGCCTCCTGGTGCTGCCTTTTTGGCAGAAGTACTAGACCCCAGGGATTAGGTAAAGAGTGATCCGCGCATGGAGTTTTTCCCATAGTTTGATGCACGCTTCGAGGCACTTTCATTTGGGGTGGAGATGAGGAGGGCGTAGAGAAGAAAGTTATTGCTCTCTGAATACCGAAAGCCGTTTTCCTTAATTTCTCAGTTCTCATTCTCTCCCACATGACAGCCACATTTGAACTAAGGTCCTGAAAAATGTCAGGATTGCATGTGATTTTACACCACCTCGGGCTACTTGCATATTTCCTCCTTGATCAGGCCACCTGTTTGCATGTATGTTTCTCCTTGAGGGCAAGGCTCTGTTTATTTTGTCCCATTTTTGTATCTCTCATGTGGCTGATCTATACTCGGTGTTCAGAAGATGTCTGTCGAAAGAAAGAAAGAAAGAAAGAAAGAAAGAAAGAAAGAAAGAAAGAAAGAAAGAAAGAAAGAAAGAAAGGAAGAAAGGAAGAAAGAAAGAAAGAAAACATAAAGAGATGTTTGCGGGTTGAATGCAACTAACATTGCCTACCCTTTGTTGCTTTGAGGGTCAAATGAGAAGAAGTTGCAGTAAAAACGGTAGTGCTTTTCCTTTCTACATTTTCCCCATGGATCCTCACACCCAGGGTGTGCTTTTATAAACTCCATTGTTTTCCTCTCCTCCGGTACCGAAACCTCCACTGGGAAATGATTGTATGGGACCATTAGATAATCCTCAGCATCCATCCCGAGTCTACGTTTTACTTCCTTTTCGGTGCACAGGAATCCTTCCCTTCTCTAGCTCCCAGGTACAGAAGGTGAGGAAAGCCTTTCCAGGTAGACAGAAGGGCATAAGAAAAGGCTGGGGTCCCAGTCTGATCTTACCCTGGGAGAGGACGGGAGGCACACAGCAATAGTCCGACTCCTTACTGTGTATGTTACCCTCACGCCTTACCCAGTTATTAAATGGTCTCTTACCTTTGGGTTTTATCTTTATGACACGAAAAGTTACAGCCAACAACATTATTAACATTTTTCGCTACTGAGGAAAACATTTTATTGATTCGTGTTTTTAGCTGGAGCAATACAATTTCTTCCTCTTAACATTACTGCAATATCTGTGTCCGTTAGACATCATAAATAACAGACACAATCATAGAATGCCTATAAAACTGGAAATGTTCTTCCCTGGGAGAGCAGTCTTTTTGTTTCTTTGGGGATGAGAGCTGGCTGCTTCATCAGTGACGGGCGTGAATTCTACAGAATTCTACAGAACTACTGCTATGTGCATGGGGACCCCACGGAGACTTTTGAGCAAGACTCAATGTTTGTTAGGCCCACCAAGGGTCTGTGCTGGGCTAAAGAGCACAGAGTGACAAAATTCCCACCCTTGAGATGCTCCTAGTGTGGGACAGACACATAATCAAGTAAATAAAACACGGGGAGAGCAAGACTGGAGTTGTTATAGTGTGAAGTGGGGATCTGGTGTGGGAAATGAAAAAGGCCGTTAAAAGGAACAGGATTCGGGGTGCCTGGGTGGCTCAGTGGGTTAAGGCCTCTGCCTTCGGCTCAGGTCATGATCTCAGGGTCCTGGGATCAAGCCCCGCATCGGGCTCTCTGCTGAGCAGGGAGCCTGCTTTCCCCCTCTCTCTCTGTCTGCCTCTCTGCCTACTTGTGATCTCTCTCTCTCTGTCGAATAAATAAATAAAATTAAAAAAAAAAAAAAAAAGGAACAGGATTCGAAGCTGGATCCAAACAACCTAAGATACGCACTTAAGAAGGATTACTCCAGCACCTGTGGGTTGAGAGGCTGGCAGAGAGAAGAAACGCATCAGGGGGGACCATCCAGGAGGTTATTTCAACAGCTACAATGATAAAGGAGCTTAAAATAGGACACATGCCATGGGGACTGGACAGAGGAATGAATAAAATATGCGGAGGCCAAATTACCTGTCCTCAGGTAATTGTTAGAAAAGGAGAGGGATGGTAGATGGTAGGTCTAGAATAATTCCCAGGTGTGGGATGTGGGGGTTAGGTAGATGAGAGGAGGGGGTACTATGAGGAAGCCTGGAAGCCTGGAAAATTCAGTGCCTCCTCCCCACAGGCCCCCCCCTTTCACATGGACAGTTGACATTTTCTCAACGTTTTCAAAATTTCTAAGCAAAACATCATTGGGACCTCTTTCCAATGGGATTACCTTGCGAAAGCATGCCCTCCCCCATCATTTGGAATCTGGGTATGTGCACATGTGTGAAAATAGGGGGAGAGATAATGATCAGAATGATGATATAAGGACAAAAGAAAAAGTTGGGAGTTGGACACAGAATATCTTCAGGTTTGGAATTGTGAATAAGATTAGGTTCCAGAACCCTCTTCCACTGTTGGTGGGAATGCATGTTGGTGCAGCCACTTTGGAAAACAGTGTGGAGATTCCTCAAGAAATTAAAAATAGAGTTACCCTATGA
>CM052900.1:81781525-81826307 GCA_028534135.1 Potos flavus | reverse complement strand
ATATATACAATGGAATATTACGCCTCCATCAGAAAGGATGAATACCCAACTTTTGTATCAACATGGACGGGACTGGAAGAGATTATACTGAGTGAAATAAGTCAAGCGGAGAGAGTCAATTATCATATGGTCTCACTTACATGTGGAACATAAGGAAAAACATGGAGGACATTGTGAGAGGGAAGGGAGGGATGAATTGGAGGAAATCGGAGGGGTGAAGAACCATGAGAGACTGTGAATTCAGAGCAAGGGACTGAGGGTTTTTGGAGGGGAGGGGTGGGGGGATGGGCGAGCCTGGTGGTGGGTATTGAGGAGGGCACGTATTGCATGGAGCACTGGGTGTGGTACATAAACAATGAATCTTGTAACACTGAAAAAATAAAATAAAAGTATTTGGGAAAAAAAAAAGATTAGGTTCCAGAAATATTTAAATTTGGAATCGTGACTAAGACTTGGTCACAGGAACTCGTTTATTCAATATTGAGCACTTACTATGTTTCAGATCTGTTGTTTTCTCATTAAGAATACAGCAGAGAACTAGAGAGGTCCCTGTCCTCATAGAGTGGGGGAGAAAGACAATAAACACAATCTCAGGTAGTGGTAAATAGCATGAAGAAAAATAAAACAGAGCAAGGGAACAGAGAGTGGTGGAAAAGGTGGGGGAGCAGAGGGGATAGGGGAACTAGGTTAGATGATAATAACAGGCCGGGGTGAGATAGGTGATGGGGATTAAAGAGTATGCTTCTCATGGTGAGCACTGGGTAATGTATAGAATGGTTGAATCCCTGTATCTTACATCGGCTACTAATATAACATTGTTCGTTAACTCTACTGGAATTAAAATACATCAACGTGGATGGAACTGGAGGGTTTTATGCTGAGTGAAATAAGTCAATCAGAGAAAGACAATTATATGGTCTCACTTACATGTGGAATATAAGCAACAGCGCAGAGGATCATAGGGGAAGGGATGGAAAACTAAATGGGAAGAAATTGGAGAGGGAGACAAACCCTGAGAGACTCTTAGCTATAGAAAACGAACTGAGGGTTGCCGGAGGGGAGGTGGGTGGGGATTGAGGTAACTGGGTGATGGGCATTAAGGAGGACAGGTGATGTGATGAGCGCTGGCTGTTCTGTGCAACTGATGAATTACTCAACTCTGTATCTGAAACTAATGAGGTACTATATGCCGGCTAATTCAATTTAGTTAAAAAAATATTAAAAAATAATAGGCCAGAAACACCTCTTTGGAAAGACATTTGAACAGAGACCTAAAGCAAGGGAAAGTGGCAAAGACTGTCAGTTGTCACCCTTGAGACGGTGGTACCTATCGCCAGGGACAGGAGCAGCCCCCAGATGACATGATAGATTTGGGATGTCCATCAAACTTCCGAGTGGCGCTTCTGAGAAGGCAGATGGATGGATAAATCTAAGTTCAGAGAACGGTCTGAGGCCGAGCTAGAGCTTTGGGAGGTGTCAGTCGGGGCCTGGCTGCAATTCAGTGGCCGGTATGGGAGCTCAGTGTGACAGGTACAGCGCTGGGGCTGGGGACAGAGATGAGTGAAGCGATAGCGGGACAGACTCGGACCGGACAACGGGTAAGTCCTGTCTGGCTGCGCTCAGAGCTCCAGGCGGGCGGGGACAGGCCCCGCGGCGGCGCCTTCCCCCGGCGGTCCGGAGGCGGGGAGCGTGACGCCCCGCGCGCATCACAAAGCCCGCGTTGTGAGGGTGGCGGGGCGCTGCGCGGGGCTGGCCGGACGGCCCGCGGAGGCCCGAGAGGCGGGGCGGCGCCCCCACAGTGAGCGCGCGGCGCCCTCTGCAGGCCGCCCGCGGCCGCATCCCGGTAGCCTCCGCCTTCCTCTCCTCCCTCTACCCGCCTTCCTCGGGCCACATTTTTTGTCGTTATCGCTGTTTCCGAGACTTCCTAAGCCTCCGACTTCCGTCCCTTCGCCCCTCTCCCCGGCCAAGCGTGTCCGTGTCTCCCCGGCAGGACTGCCAATAAAGTTTTTCCTCTTCTCGCTCTTAGGCCCCCCTCCCTCGCCTCAAGTATCGCGAGATCCGGCGGCGCGGCGACGATGGCGGCGGCGTTTGAAGCCCCGGCGGCTTTAGCGACGGTGGAGGCCGCTACGCCGGCGGAGCGTGTGGCCGCACAGCTCGCGGCCTCGGAACCATTCCCCGGGCCGGTGCGGGGCCTGCGGACGGCTCACGACGTCAGCGGTCCGCGGACCCGCACGGGGGACGTGCTGCTGGCGGAGCCGGCCGACTTCGAGTCACTGCTGCTATCGCGGCCGGTGCTGGAGGGGCTGCGGGCGGCCGGCTTCGAGCGGCCCTCGCCGGTGCAGCTCAAGGCCATCCCGCTGGGGCGCTGCGGGCTTGGTGAGGGCGGGGGCCGTGCTCTGGGTGGGTCAGGGCGGAGCCCCAGGGCGGCCACTGGTGCAGGCCTCAGCCTGCGGCCAGGCGCTGTGCGCCTTCGAGCCTCAGTTTCCTCTCTTGTAAAACAGAGACGCGGTGTTCAGTTGGAAGATGGTTACTGCCTTTTGCACGGTGACAGGTGGCTCTCAATTCCAGAAGATGAACGGTAGAGGTTCAGGGAAGAGGCATGTTTCTGGATATGACCTCATGCTTTTTTGAGTTAACTAAAAACGAAGGTGCCAACTAGGTGCTCTCTGGAGACCCTTCTGGTTCTTTGATTTCATGTTGGTATCTAAGCTTTTTTAGTCAGTACTGGCTAGTGATATATGTGTATGTATGTGTGTGTGTGTGTGTGTATATATATACGTATAGATATATATATATATACACATTTTATTTACTTACTTATTTTTCCCCCTCAGATTTAATTGTTCAGGCCAAATCTGGCACTGGGAAAACCTGTGTGTTCTCTACCATTGCTTTGGATTCGCTTGTTCTTGAAAACCTAAGTACCCAGGTGAGTGTAGCTCAGAGAATCCAAAGGAGGGTATGTTATGTGGATTTTATCACAGGTTGGATGCAATACCAGTAGCTCCTGAGAGACAGAAATGAATTTGATGAATGATTGAGTTAAGCCATATGATAAATATAGAAGTAAAGTAGACATTAAAACCATTGAGTGGCACCGTGGTATGGATGGTGACCAAGAAGTCGTCATTCGTGTTAGAAGTTTGGAAATTTCTGTTACTGCATCTTAAATAGATTAAGTCTGCCATGTGTGTCAATGTTTTCATTACCTGAAAATACACATAGGTTGTTTTCTTTATTCTTTTACTTGCTGACTCGATTGTGGTAGGATTTAGTATTTGGCCCGATTGATGATAACGTGGAGCTCTGGCTATTGCTGGTAGCTGCAGGTGGTTCTTAGAGCCTCTGTGAGTGTGTGCTATTGATCTCCCATCTTCTAGGTTCTCTTGGAGTAGATCTAAAGATGTCCTTACCCAAATTAAAAAGAGATTTAGGTTTGGGGATCGTCTCTTCAACAAAGTTTGGCTGAGCCCATGTTATGTATGAGTAGTATGCCAGTACATCCATATTCAAAGCTTTTTGAGTCTTACAACCACCAAATTCTGGGTTATGCACGTAGGAAATCCTTCTGCTTCCCAAAGACCTAAGCTCTTCTACTTGTGAATTTGAGATGTATTCGAGATTTTGGCTTCTGACAATTTGGCAGTAGGTGAAATGCCAAAACGCTGAATAAGTTGCATAAACCAAATTTGTGAGATCTTTGTGTTCTCAAAGTAATACATATTCATTTTTGAAAATTGGAAAATTCAGAAAAGAAAGAAGTACCAGGAAACAGCACATACTCTTACCTACCCAGAAAGAAACTGCTGTTAACTGTTTTGGCATATTTTCCTCTAGGTTTTTTTTTTTTTTTTTTAAGGAATTTTTTTCTTCTTGTAGCTGAGAACATGTAATTTTACCTTGTCTTTCAGTTGATAGTTACATTGCAGAGTTCTCACTGTGAGTCTCAAGGCTCCTTTTTCATGGGCCTAGATATCTGACCCTGATTTGGTCCAGTGACGTGGGCCTCCCTGCTGTTCTTATAGCACACTAAGAACATTACTGTCATAAGGCCTTTACATCTGCTGTGTTCTCTTTTCGAAAAGTTTCCCAGGTGTCACACAGCTAGCTCTACTCTGTGGTGTACATTTAGGTCTCTGCTCACATGTTACTCTCTTAGTGGCCTTTCTAGATTGCCCCATTTAAAATAACTCCTTTCCTTCCTTGTCACTTCTTTCTTTTCCCTGTTTGATTTGTCATTATAGCACTTTTCATTATATGTCATGATTTATGTATGTTTGTTTATTGTATATCTTCTTGCACAGAATGAAAGTGCCATGAGAGCAAGGACTGTATTGTTTCTTTTTTTAAAAGATTTTATTCATTTATTTGCGAGAGACAGAGATAGAGCATGAGCCATGGGGAGGAGGCCGAGGGAGAAGCAGACTCCCCGCTGAGCAGGGAGCCTGATGTGGGGCTCCATCCCAGGACCCTGAGATCATGACCTGAGCCAAAGGCAGACACTTAACTGACTGAGCCACCCAGCACCCCTGGACTGTGTATTGTTGACTGTTGACTCTACAGCAACTTACATGTTGCCTAGTACATATAGTAGGTTTTTGTTTAATATTTGTTGAATGAATACATAAGTGAATGAATGGAACAGCTTCCCTTGTCTATAAAAACCCATCATTTAAAATGATTGTTTAAATGAAAAATAGCTCACTGTAGTACGAATGTGCCAATCACATGTACCTATTCCACTGACTTGTTAAAGGTATATGTATTTTATGCTTTTTTAGATTTTGATCTTGGCTCCTACAAGAGAAATTGCTGTACAGATACATTCTGTTATTACAGCTATTGGAATAAAAATGGAAGGCTTAGAGTGTCATGTCTTTATTGGAGGGACTCCATTATCACAAGACAGAACCCGACTGAAAAAGTGCCATATTGCTGTTGGCTCTCCTGGTAAGATACCACCCTGTTCATAACTGGGGCTTTTAAGGAACTGAACACTTTTCATTTCATATAAGTAATATAATTAAGGTAAGAATATGGGAATCTTTAATAAAATGATAATTATTTTGAAGATTATAAATAAAGAGGCTTAGACCAGTGAGATACAGACACATGACTGATTACCAGCAGAACCTATGAAATCTCCATTCCTAAGGATATTTAAGCACACGTATAGAATTGGCTTCTGAGAAGAGGAGGAATGAGCTGATTTTCACGAAGGCTTTCTGAGCCATGGGTTGGGATTATTCTTTGCTTCTCTATTAATCATTCAGTCGTGAGTCACTCAAATCAGAATTTAGTATTCAGGGTCTTCGCATTAAGTCTTTTGATGGGAACAGTGTTAATGATCCATACTTATGGGTGGTGAAATGTGAAAAAAAAATAATGGATTTAGGCAAGATCAGAACTCAATTTCTGATTTGTGGTTCAGTGTATAAATACATGATAACCAGGGTCGGGTCAAGAAGGTCAGCAGTATAACCTGTGAGTAAGTAGGGTAACAGCATTGGCTGAGACTTGCAGACATTTAGTGCTTCTTAAATATTGCAATATGCTTTTTTCTGGATTTTAGGCAGAATTAAACAACTGATAGAACTTGACTACTTGAACCCAGGCAGTATACGTCTCTTTATTCTTGATGAAGCAGATAAGCTTTTAGAAGAAGGCAGCTTCCAGGAGCAAATAAAGTAAGAGAAATAACTTGCTTGACTATTAAAATGGTGTCCTAAAGAAGTCTATTTTTAGCTTTTCCAGGCTGTAGTTACTGTGATTGGTTTCCATGGTGTGTATTTCTCTTCTGTTTCGCAGCTGGATTTATTCTTCCTTGCCTGCCAGTAAACAGATGTTGGCAGTATCAGCTACCTACCCTGAATTTTTAGCTAATGCTTTGACAAAGTACATGAGAGATCCCACTTTTGTAAGACTAAATTCCAGTGATCCAAGTCTCATAGGTGAGTATAGATAGACTTACATTCTTGGTTTGTGATATTCAGGAGCTTTCCCTTGCCTAGTTGGCAAGGGAAACATGAAAGCTATTGCTTTCATATTTGCCATAGCAAATATGTTTGTTTTAACAGAAGACTCTTGCCTTCTTTGTAGGTTTGAAGCAATATTACAAAATTGTCAATTCATACCCTTTGGCCCATAAGATTTTTGAGGAAAAGGCTCAGCATTTACAGGAACTGTTCAGCAGAATTCCATTTAATCAAGCCTTAGTCTTTTCTAATTTGCACAGCAGGTAATGTACCTTAAGTAGGCACCTGGGGAACATGTGAAATAAAACGTATAGGGCCATATTTATAAAATCGTATCCCTCTTATGTTATTTTTCATAGAGCACAACATTTGGCAGATATCCTTTCTTCTAAAGGCTTTCCTGCTGAGTGCATTTCAGGTAAGTTCATCTCTTTAATCTTTGTTTAGTATTCTGACTTGAAGTCTGTCCAAAGTCAGGAGGAAGAAAGTACTTCGTGAGTTGTCTTATGAGTGTGAGGTTACACTGAGTCTTCCAGAGTGAAGCCAGTTTCAGGTGAATTTTTCATTGGGATTTGATATATCAATGTCCTTGTTTAAGAAATAACTTGGTATATTATATGAAATTAGAAAATTGGAATGAATTGTCCGTGAAGAACTTAATAATTTTATAAAGTTTGTCTTTGTCATCTTCAGAGAAAAATATTTTGCTTCTTTCCATAATCATTGTAAAAATGCTAAAAATTGCTGCTGAATTAACTGCTTTAATTAACTGTCTTATGGAAGGCAAAGATGATTGTTTTATTTTTTAAGATTTTATTTTTAATCTCTGCATCCAATATAGGTCTCAAACTCACAACCCTGAGATCAAGAGTTGTACGCTCTACCCACTGAGGCAGCTGGGTGCCCAAGATGATTCATTTTTGACACAAAGCTAAATTATTACTGCTGGCCTAATAGGAATAAAAGATTTAAAGGAATTTTTGATCAGTGAGATCCGTTTTAGAGTTTTCATTGATAGCTTAGTTTTTAACCTGTTAGCCTAAGCTTGTCTAGTCATTATGTGTCATGAGATATTGGGGAGAATGTTCTCTAACGGACAATATTTTGACCATAGATCACACTTCAAAACTAAATTTATAAACAGCTGATTATAGCAATTTTATTTTCCTAAGAATTATTCTACTTCAAATGTAACTTTGCAGATATAATGTTATATCAGCAGGCATAACCTAGTCACCATTTAAAATTAATTTTTGAATTTCAAGTTGCCTGTCTAACTAGATTTTAAAAGATTCTGACTTTAGGTCTTAACCTAGATTTGCATATAAGGAGAGAATTAACTTTGGAGTGTTTTTAAAGTGTTAAGGCTGGTAGTTATGATTTCTGCTTTTTGTGGATTTGATAAATATGTATTAGCTTACTTATATATGACTTTCTTTTTTGGTGTTTTTAGGCAGCATGAATCAGAATCAGCGTCTTGATGCTGTGGCCAAACTGAAGCAGTTTCATTGCAGAGTCCTCATTTCCACAGATTTGGTAAATTGCCTGTTCAGTTTGGGTGACTAATCCATCTTGACTTGGGCTCTATTATCAGATGCACAGGTTTCATTTATTATTTTATGTGGGTGTATCTGATAAGAATATCAGAAGGGAATTGTCTTTCCAGTGCTGGGGAATTTGCTTTCTTCAAAGTCTTTTATATTTTCATCTTTATTCTTGAAACTAGTCATTGGAAATGAATTTCCTTTCCCTTTGCTCCTAAATGTCCTCCTGTTCTTAATTTGGCTCTTGGTTATATTAGAACAATTGGTTGTGCGTTGGTGCCCATGTAGCAGTTAATGCAAACACTTGTTCTCTTCTTCAATTCAAGACTTCCCGTGGGATTGATGCTGAGAAGGTGAACCTGGTCGTAAATCTGGATGTACCATTGGATTGGGAGACATATATGCATCGGATTGGCAGAGCTGGCCGTTTTGGTAAAAAAAAAAAAAAGAAAGAAAAAAGTTTGGCTGCTTTCTTTAGGAGGAAGCATTGCAGATATGACAGGTGGAGTGTCACTTATGTGAAACTGATCTACTATGTAACATTCCCTCTGCGCTTTAGGTACTTTGGGGTTGACAGTGACCTATTGCTGTCGGGGAGAAGAAGAAAACGTGATGATGAAAATTGCCCAGAAATGTAACATCAACCTTCTGCCTTTACCAGGTATATTTTGTCTGTTCATTTTGCCATCGAAAGAATATTCATATTGGTTATAGGCATAAAAATAACAGCTGATACGGAGTACTTAGCATGTATTGGGTCCCTTTCAGTATGTTACCTCGTTTAATTCTCACCACAGTCCTGTGAAGTGTGTGCTGCTAATAATCGGCTTTTTGTGAATGAGGATATTGAGGCATTGAGAAGTTAAGTAATTTGCCTAAGTTCTTATAGCTCATAAGCAGTAGAGAGATTGCAAGCTAATTCCTGGCACATGAAAAATGTTTTACTACTGTATTAGCCTTGTATTTAGCTTGTAGCCTTGCAGTTTCATTTTATTCTTCTATATAACAGGGCATATATTTTATTACTTTTGTCACTGTAAAGGTATTTTTGCCATATTCTCCTTCATCACTATGAGGAAGGAGTATCTTTAATTTAAATGCTATTTTGAAAAATTTGAAGTGTTTTCTTTCTTTCCTTTTTTTTTTTTTGAGTTTATTATTAAGTAACCTCCACACCAACATGGGGCTCAAACTCAAGACCCCAAGATCAAGAGTTGCATGCTTTTCTGACTGAGCCAGCCAGGCACCCATGCAATGTTCTCTTTTGATTTTAGTTAATCATTTGTCAAGCTCATTTTTTTTAAGTGCTGCCTTGGAAACTGCATGTCTGAAGCTATTAATGATCTCTTGAAAATTTTTAAAAAACTGTCGTGTAGAAATGTGGTTTATTTGCTATATATGTTAATGTATGCAGTGTTAGTGTGTGTATGTGTATATACATGTGTATATGTACATATGTGTGTGTATGTTTATAGATATAGTGATATACATGATCTAGAATATTGGATATCTAGTTATTGAATAAGTATAGCATGGGCTATTTTACTAGTTTATATATAACTCCTTTAGTGGTTTTTATAAAGCTAGATTAAGCACAGGTCTGGGAATTAGTTCTGGCTTTGTAATCACTCATTTTTCGATCTTTCACAAATTTCTTTAATTGCTCTAAGCTTATGTTGTGGTTTAGAAAATACTTGTTTTTAGAAACTGTCTTCAGGTTCTCTGTCAGTTTTAAGACACCGTAGTATGTTACTTCTGTGTATAAGTCTATTGGCAACCTGTCAAATGATTATAATGTGGAAAAAATAAATTGAAAATTGGTATAAGAGGGTTAAGACTTTTGGTATGGTTCGGTATCATAGCATCTAGTGATAAAAAGAAAATCTGCCTTTGGATACTGGAAAAGGACATAATTGGATCTTTCGTGTTAACAGAGCCCTGAAATCATGGGAAGTATATTTGTGGTGTTAGGTTTGTATTGGACTGGGAGCTTGTAAGACAGTAGACTGCTCAGATGAAGTACCTGGGGCAGGAGTGGGAGAGAAATTGGCCTGTTTGATAGGTGTAGGCAAGCAAGGCATATCACCTTAGCGGGAATCCGAGTTCTAGTCAGAGGGTCTGTTCAGCCAAGGTTCAAGAGCCCTAGCTGAAGAGTCCTGATCCGAGGGATTAGGTAGTGAGTACATATACATGAGCACCAGTAGCAACAACAAACAGGCAAGACCTGTGTAAATCAGGGGCGCTCTAGGTTTTGTCTGCCTAAGATGAAAATTGATCACACTTTGGGAAGGTCAGAGTGTGCAGGTGGGAGCAAATTGTCCCACCTGGATGGAATAGGAAATTTAGAGAGCTGGAGCCAGCAAATTTTTTAAAACTTAGACGTGCCACTGAGACCATAGATGTTTTTTATAGTCGTCTAACTTCTTCCCCTCTAGAGATTTTTCTCCACTATTGGGGGCAGTGATTTCTCCCTGTTGGGAGTATAGGGTGGCAGGTTTACTTGGGTACAGAGTTGCAGTTGTAATATTTCCCAGCTGATAAGTTTTGGGGAGCACAATCCATTTTCTAATATCTTGTTCTGCTGTCGGCATTACTAAGATAAAAGGGAGGAGGTGGGGAGAGTGAAAGGGGAAGAGATGGGAGAATTGCTGCAGACTTGGACCTTACTCCTCATGTAAGCTCTTTTTTTTAGTGGGAGGTATGGGGAGATATTGGTTGTAGGTATCAGATGGGTCTTGCATATTTGGAGGCATATTTCTTTACTACAGGGATTGTTTAGGTCTTTTAAAATACTAATATAATGTAATCCTTAAGCTTCTTAGTATATTATTAGTATATTTTATTTCTTAACCTTATTTGACCATGGAAGGCTTTATGAAGTCTTTCAAAAATTGCTGGTCTAGAACAGCTCAAACTTTTAGTATTTTTTATTTTGTTCCTTTTATGTAGATCCGATTCCTTCTGGTCTAATGGAAGAATGTTTGGATTGGGATGTGGAGGTTAAAGCAGCTATGCATACGTATGGCTTAGCAAGTGTACCTACCCAGCCCTTAAAAAAGCAGATCCAAAAAATGGAGAGAACCTTTCAAACTCAGAAAGCTCATGGTAACCACGTGGCTTCATCTAGAAATACTTCTGTATCTTCACTATTAGTCAAATCAAAAAATAATACTAAACAGAAGCTTCCTGTGAAAAGCCACTCAGAGTGTAGAATCATAGAAAAAGCAGTGTCACCAAAAGAAGTGGGCTGTGGCGTACAATTGGAAGAGCAAATGAAGACTTCTGTTGAGATCTCTGTTGAAAATACCACCAGTCAGCACCAGGTCAAAGAAGCCTTACCTGTGTCACTGCCCAAAATTCCTTGTCTGTCTTCCTTTAAAATCCATCTGCCATACTCTTTGACTTTTACAGAATTGGTAGAGGATTATGAACACTATATTAAAGAGGGGTTAGAGAAACCCGTGGAAATCATCAGGCATTACACAGGTCCTGGGGATCAGACTGTGAATCCTCAGAACGGTTTTGTGAGAAATAGAATTCCCGAGGAGAGAGTGCCAATACTGGCAAGTAGTAGTCAGTCTGGAGACTCAGAGAGTGACAGTGATTCTTACAGCTCGAGGACTTCTTCTCAGAGCAAAGGAAATAAGTCCTACTTGGAAGGCTCTTCAGATACTCAGCCGAAAGACTCGGAATCCACTGCTGTGGACGGCCATATCTCTTTGGAACAACCTCTGAATGGAAACGGCACCCCTAATCCAGCAGAGTATCAAGAATCGCCTGGAGCCCAGACAAAGGCCAGGCATAGAGAGGGGGCTAACCAGAGAGCCAAGCAGAGCCGGAGAAACCCTCCCAGGCGGTCTTCCTATCGTGCGCCGGCAGAACCTCAGGAAGATGGTTGGTATGACTGCCCCAGGGAGACACATCCGAGTTTTTCTGATGCCTATCAGGATTATGAGGAGTACTGGAGGGCTTACTACAGGGCATGGCAGGAGTACTATGCTGCCGCTTCACAGTCATATTACTGGAATGCCCAGAGGCATCCAAGCTGGATGGCGGCTTATCACATGAATACCATTTATCTCCAAGAAATGACGCGAGGCAACCAGTGATTGTAGGCCGTACCTCGCACCATCCAGAAATGCCAACGAGCGATACCTTTGGATAGCCAACCTCCTTGGCCTAGAGTAGAGGGGCATTTTTGAGGAATTTGAAGTCTTGAGGCTTCCCGCTGGGACACATCTATTTTTCAGATTGTTTTGACCTACCTGACCAGGTACATTATCTTTTTTTTTTTAAGAAACTCACAGATCAGTTTCTTGAAGAAAAATTTTGGGGACATAGAGCTAAAGGTCCCAGGATGCCATTTTCTGTAAGCCATTTGAAAAAGAAACATTTAAAAAGACTTATACCAGTGCTTACTTTAAAAAAAAATAAAAACAGTTGAGATTTTAAAAATAATGTTAATTTATGCTGTGGAGTTCTTGACAAAAGACTTGGACTGTATTTCCATAGAGATGTGTTCTTACAGAAATTTGTAGCATGGTAGATCAGAAAATCCCCTCGCCTTTTATGTTTAGGCAGGAAGGAATAAATATTGCTTCAGACTTTCCCAAAGGTACTTTCATGCTTTTTGCTTCCAGTAAAAATACTTGTTACCAGTAAAAATGCAAACGTAGCCAAATGTTTACTGACATGTTTATTGTTCATCTTTTGAATGTCCTTTGTTTTTAAGATTGTGAAAGCTGTGTTTTTACTGTGCATTAAATAGCTCAGGATCATCAGTGCCTGTCTTATTTTTGTTTCTCAAGAAAAGGAGTAACTCTTACTCTTTGTTGGTTCTTGGATCCTTTTAGGAGTCTGGTGAAAGCTATAGATTTGTAGTTTCCATTCTGTAAACAGGAACTGTATATGTAATTCCAAGAGGTTCATAGACCCTCTGAAGCCCATGTATGGAACTCAGATTAAGAACTGCACTACTCTGCCGGGAGGCTAAGGGAAAGTTCTGGCTTTTTAAGTATTTTTTTGAAAGCTTGAACTCATTCCGTTCATACTCTTCCCACAGTGTGTCCTAATCTTATGTCTTCTAGAAATTTCCCCCCAGTTTTTACTTTTAATGTTTTTAATTTAAAATTTCTCCCAATTTCTACTTTTAATGACACCTAGTGGGGAGCATCTCATTCTTCTGAGATGATGCATCTATAAATTACAAGTTAGAAAAAATGTGATTGGAAGTTACAGCAGTTCCCCCTTATCTGGGAATCTGCTTTCTGCGGTTTCAATTACCCCCAGTCAACTGTGGTCCAGAAGCAGACGATCCTTCTGACATATTGTCAGGCTGGTAGTAGCCTAATGTTAGGTCACAGTGCCTACGTCATTCACCATCACATGGGCATCCTATCATCCCAACATCACAAGAAGAAGGGTGAGTACAGTAAGATTTTGAAAGACCACATTCACGTAACTTGCAGTATGTTGTAATCTATTATTATTGTTAATCTCTTACTGTGTCTCATTTATCAACTGAACTTTATTATAGGTATGCATGTAGAGGAAAAAACGTAGGTATATATAGGATTCGGTACCGTCTATAGTTTCAGGCATCCACTGGGGACCTTGCAACGTATTCTCTGGGGATAAGAGGGGACAACTGTACACATTCTTTCGTTTCTTCTCTGTGGCAATCCTCTTATGATTATGCATTTGGGTCCCAAACCTTTTTGTGAACTGGATTTGTGGTGAGAGAATCTGTTACAGATAGAAACGTACTTACTTTTTGAAAGGAAAGTTCTTCTTTCCTGTATACGTACTTAGCTAGGCAGTACAAACAGCTATCCCCAGGGCTGTCCACAAACGTCCACAGCCATTGTCATTTACTGTCCACCACTCACTTACCACCACCACCCTGAACTCTGGTTTAACTTGGATCCCTGCCATCCGGGTTGGGCAATGGTAGGCTTTACTTACACGTTTCTGTACTGTACATGTATTGCCAAGTTTGAATGAATTAAATTAACACTGTAAATAACAAGTCCATAATTAGGTCCAGCATGTCATTAAGAGGTAGAGACTTTAATTACACACATTTCAGTAAGATCCCGTCCTTGCTATATAATTGAACTTACCTCTTCTACCCTTTCCCCCACAATACAGCCAAGTTCACAGTCTGTCATTGCTAGGGGATTTTAATTAGGATACTGCTGCATCTTAATTAGAGATGAGGTTACCCATTAGTCTTGAAATTAATTGGATTCTCTCTGTAGGTCTCTTTGTCATATTTTGTGTTTGCTTTTTTTCTTTTTAATAGAAAAAGAAGCTGGAGGTGAGGATACGTATAACATAGGAAAATAATGATGGCTTCATTTTCCATAAGCATTTCCTTGGAAAATTCCAGCCATTCCCATCCCAAAGAAGGGTGGCTGTGGAAGGAACCCGCCGCTATTTGTGCATGATTATATGGAAGACTTTTTTTGTTCAGAATTGGCGGTCGAGGTGCCTGTCTCCGTCATCCGTTAGGAACCATAGGTAGGTTTTAGGTAAATTCGCTTGCGAATGCTTTGTGGTGTAGTCGAAAGAGCATTTGTCCTGGTGGAGGCTCTGCTGGCTGCCTCCTTAAATCTTCTACCTGTCATACGACCTCTTAGGGTCTAGTTTGCTCATCAATTAAATGAGGGAGTTAGACTAGATTTTTAGGCTCCCTCCCAGTTTCTAAGACTTAATTAATATATGACTAATAAGAGAAAATAGAGAGGGAAAAGAATAACCATTTCATGAATATAGAGAGCCTTTATAAATTCAGGTGATTTGGATGAAGGCCAGCGTGAACTGGTTTAACGTCTGAATTCTAGAGTGCTAAACGATGCTGACCGCAACTATTCAAGCTAAGCTTCAACTTAAATTAGGCTAGCAGTATTAACACGTAGAGAAATCTTTAGGAAACCTGCAGCTGTGGATAATTCTGACTTAGAAGACATTATTATTTTGGGTAATACAAAAGTAACATTTTCTAAATTAGCTTAAGTATTACAGTAATACTTAACCTTTTAAAAACATGTGGTCTAAATACTAAACCCCTGAATACTAAAAATTGAGCAGGAATTATACTACGTGAAGATCAAGTCATGAGACAAGGGAGTAGTTTGAAGTTTTAGGGTTTTTTCCCCTCCCCCAAATATAAATAAGTCTGTTAATCTTTAAAAATAAGAGGATATTTTTGATAGTCGTAGCTGACCATTGGAACCGGATCCATCACCAGGTTATTCTCTTGTTTTGGCAGAATATGGTTTTGTGCCTCTGAACAAGCACATATGTCCCAGTTAACACCGAGTGCTTTTCAGTGGAAACAAACATGCATTGCTCAGTGCACATCTGGTTTGCAGTTCCTGGGCTCCAGATTGTGTGAGCTGTGGATCCGTAGTGACACCTAGTGGGTGATCAGGATACGAGCACCTGAATTTCATAGCCAGCTTCTAAGGCCTTGGAGCACCATGGTGTGGCCTCGAGGTTCCACTTCTCTTATGGTTTTCATTGATTGGGATGTGGTTGCGGGGAAATTAAAAGGATTCCCATTGTTGTTGGGAATGTGTGTTGTTCACATTATGGTGGAATATGAAAATGCCTGTTCTCTCTCCCTAAATCGGAATTAGTAAGGTTAGAGCAGGTCTTCAAGATATCTAATACAGTACCCCCGTCCTTAAGATGAAACACACTGATGCCAAAAGTGCCTGAATTAGTCACACAAGGAAGTGAGAGAACCTAAATGAGAGCCTCCATCACCCAATTCCAGAGCTTCCTGCCATACTGTACACAGCATTGCATTTGGGAGTTTCTTTTTCATTTCAGACCCTGGTTTAGAGGAAGGAGAAAAGATTCAGTATTCTCAGCAGAACCAGCACCGATCTGTAAAGGCAGATTTTCTTTCAGTAATACAGGGCTGGGGCTCAAAACGGGGCCATTGACAAAGGCAACCCAGTGCTTATGGTCCTGCCTGACTAAAGCATACAAGTGGGCAAGAGCCATGGTCCCCGTGGTGGAGGGGCTGCTTGCACCGAGGGGGAGAGGAAAGATGAGACCGCCCCGTCAGCACCCCGCAGAGATGCTGTGGCTTCTCTCCGGCAAGACAGAAAACCCCTCCGTGTCCAAATCACCCTTAGTTTCCAGTGGCTAGCAGGAGAAACGGTAGGAAAATAACCATCCGTGATCACTCGAGGGTTTGTGGCACATAGTCTGTTTAATCCAGATCGGACACATCAGGTACAGCCGTGGCACGTGACTCAGTACTACTGTAAATGATAATACGTTTTAACATATGCACTACAGTTTCAAAAGAAGACGACAGGAAACTCAAGAGTTTTTTTTTTCCCCCCATAGAAAGTTTTCACATGTTTATCTTCCTGCAGTTTTGTACAGTATTTCTTCTTTGCCATTGAGATGTTGGTAAGCAAAGCCCGTTTATTATACGAAAATAGAAAAGAACACACTTGATGTTTTTCACGATAACATTAACGGAGGGGGGGGTGACCTCTAAGGAAAACATTACATTGGAATGTCTGATTATCAAAAATATACCATCCCTCCCACCTCCCAGGTTTGTAAAATAGTCTGTTGGTCCAAGGAGCCCCCCAGGACTTGGGTCAGTGCCCTACACTGGTTTGGAGTGACATCAGCCAGTGTAGTTAAGTAACCTGCTAAGATAAATGTCATTCCCACACTTGATGAGAAAAACGTAGAACATTCTGAATAGAGAACAAGACTCAAAAGGAACCCCTTTAAAGCTGTTTCTTTTTCTGATCGCCACTTTCTCTTCATGATGCTGTTTGGGCTCCAAGGGTCATGGGTCATAAAAATGCTTTTCCCTCATCCAGTCATTTTAAAGCTTTGCAAATGATGAGATTTCATAAGGAAATCACAAAGGGAAAACAAAAATCTTCCAGGTTCCCGTTTGTCATGGTTACCACGCCAACTAGTTTAGAAGGGAAACTACTACTGCCTTACATAACAGCATTGGGATCATTCTGCCTTGTAGTGACCTGATGATTGAAGTCAGGGAGCCTGGACCCCTGGACTTCATTAATAACCTCAGAATCAACCACTTCTTAACTCTGCAAATTTAAGAAGACAAGGGAAAAAAATCTAGGTACATGTGTCAATGTACACTTTTCCTGCCTATATCCTGACAAGTACGTGACAAGATCCTGAACTGCACGAATCGTAACCTGAAAACCAGGTACAGTCCTCAGCACGTCCACAAGCACGTTCTCATTAACTGTGGATCAGCATTCACTGTCCACTTTAATTTCTGTTCAAATTCTTTGTTTCTCTTAGTTTCACTTTTCTGCTTGTTGATCTTAAACCCCTGTGTGACTGTAGACTAATCCGTTCACCTGTCACTGAGAACACCTGGGCTTTCAAACAGGATTTTGCGCAGTTAGTCCCGAACTTGACACTTCGAGAGAACAGGGGATGAAGGCGAAATAGTACAGCTTGCTTCTGGAGGTCCCGGTTCACAGCGGTTCTGATGGAATGCTTCCTCCCCCTCATCACGACCCTGGAAGTCCAGGTGTTAAAAGTAGAAGCAAACTCCAGAGTAATGCAACACGATGCAGAAGAAAAATCTTAGGACAAGATGTCTAAGCCCTGGATTGCAATCGGTTCTGCCACTAACTTGCTGTAGGAACTTGGATAAGTCACTCAGCTTCTTCCCGCCTGTTTTCCTTCTCTGTGAATCAAGGACTTAGTCACTTGACCTACCACCATCAGAGGTTGTAGTAAGGATCAAAAGGACTCTAGAAAGTATGCTTTGAAATGTTTTAGCCCTCTCTTCACTGAGAAGAGGTAGCATTCGACTGAATGAAAACTGTTCACTTATTAACCTTTTTTTTTTTTTTTTGACTGAATTGATAGTCCATAGCTGGTTCTACCCAGGGAACGGTGGTTTCAAAAGGATGGTCTGTATTTGTACAATGAAATGGCTCCCGAGGACTGTGTCCAGGTCATATTGAATTTACCTAAGATTATGTCTCTAGTTACAGCATATGCTCTTTGATGGGTTTTCTCCGAAGCATCACTCCCCTGAGAGGCAGCAAGTGTAGTAGAAAAAGCATGAGACTAACAGCCAAGGGACTTGTGTTCTGGTCCCAGCTAGGACGTTAATGACCGTATGACCTTGAGCAAGTCACTTCATTTCTCTGGACCTCAGCCTTCTATACTGTAACATCAATCAGATATTCCTTAATCCCTCCTAGTTCTGATATATTCTTAATTCTATGTTTTCTAACTTTTCATTCATTTGAATGTAGCCTATAATAATAATAATTTTTTTAATGCTCTCTAATGCTGAATGGCATCGAATGGGGTAAGTGGTTTTGGGAATCTTCTATTATGCTGAAGTGGTTCAGGAACTATGAAAGCTCAAGAGTCATTTCCCTCGAAAGCCATTGCCTCCAGAAAACCCCGATATCCTGGTTCTTCAGTCACTGGCCAATGAGTTAGATTTATTAAGCCGATTCAGCACACTTAGGTCTTTTGGCTGACTTACAAAAGTCTTCTAGCAGCGTAGCCTTGCTGTATTGTGTTGTGTAGATGCGCCATTTTCCTGGGTTGACATCCCTTGGACCAGAGGTGACCTGGGTCTCTTATCCCCGCCTAAGTCTACATTGAGGGATGGAGATGAAGGGGATAGTCTAAAATCTTTTAGGAACTGGCATAATGTAGGATTTAGAGATGAAGTTGAAGGAACACAAAACAGTTCATTAGGGTCAAAAAATGAGAAATTATTTGAGACATGATTTTAAAAATTTCTCATTAATTTTTGTGGGACGTGCTAAAATGCTCCTTTGGGGCACGATCAAACAGATCCTGGGTTGGATATTGTCATTATTCTAATCCTGCGATGAGCTTTCTTAAACACAGGCAATTTGTACGTGTATGTAACCATGCTCCTATTTCCCTCTTTATTCCTTACCCCACTCAGTTTTTATGATGTAAACTTAGATACTACAATATTCCTAACTTTGTTCCATTACCATTCTTTCAAAGGAAAAATTCCATTTCTAGTCCTTTGTCTGAGCTCTACATGGAGTCCAGCCCAGTCTTTTGCCTTCCCTAATGGGATATGTGTATGAAGTGAGTGGATTTAAGTATTTATTCTCAGGTGTGTTTAGGTTGGTGGTGGGTGTGTGTGTGGGGGGGAGTATGTACACATATATTCCTCCGTAGCTGAAAAGCTCTTCTGTCTACTTAGACTGCAGGCTTAGAAGGCCAAAAGCACCCCATTCTTATGGGGGTGGTTTCCCCCTCATTAGGGGGAAATCCTTGAGGCCAGACCCAGAGAAAGGACTCAGTCAGTGGTTAGCGAGGATAGCATGAGATAGAGGTCGAAGTATCCCTCTCCTCTGTCCTTCTGGCCACCTTCTGCTTAGAGGTCACCTCAGAACCCACTGACCTTCCCCTTCCACAGGCTCAATAGAGCTGGGGTCATGGGGAAGCCCACGGAAGGGGTTTCGTAGGTTCCCGACTAGTGAAACTTGTCTAGATGGTTGTGGTGGGCAGAGAGCTCCTTGGCCTACAGTGAAACTGCTGCTCCCCAACCTGTAAAATGGATAAGGGGCTTTTGCATCTCAGAGCCGAGACTAGAGAGACTGCAACTAGGGAGGGTGGGACCGGGCCTGTCATGAACCCCGAGGCCCACCTGCCCTCCTATAAGCCATGAAAAATGGTAGGATTCCAGAAACGCTTTCCCTGTCCCACCAGGGTGCAAGCCACTTGAACGGGTTTTCCAGAAGTAACATTCACTCCCTCCCTTGCATGGAGGTGATCAGGCCTCCCCCCCACTTCAGTTACCTTCTGGGACATCAGGCCCGAAGACCCTTCAGACCTCCAACGTGTTTCAGGCCAGGTAAGAATCATCTAGAATCGTTTACTCGCTTTCACACTTCGAAGCATCCTTCATGAAGCACATGGTCTTAAATCTGCCGAGCCTCTGGATGGCAGTTACCTCAGTCATAAGGGAAGTCGGAAGCTTGCCCTTTCTGCAAGAAACTGCTCATGGGGCCTCTTGGCAGAATTCTGGACGGGCTTTATGATGGGTCCTGGAAGAAGGTACAAAGCAAGGTGCTCCGGGGGCCCACTACAGCTGTGAGCCCTGGGTTCTTCTGTTCTCTCTTCGCTGGCCCACACCAGACTCGACTGTGCGTCCTAGGTCTTGGCTAGTTCCTGCGTCAAGATCCCAGTGTGAAAAACCTGGTCATTCCCTCCTCACCCACCTCCAGAAATGGAAACTGCAAACACCACTGGTTCCCATCGCCTCGTTCTGTAAAGTGGACTCCCCTCGTCCCTAAACTCTTCCGCTTTGGCTTTATTCTTTTCTCTTCCACAGCTGCAGTCGCATAGCTATAGCTCCCAGGCATGGGTCTGCAGGTGCTTGGAAGTGGAGACAGCTTCCCTAACATGTCTCAGGATCACTGGGGTCCATGTAGAGACAGATGGCTGGACACGGAGAAGAACAGCCAGGGGGGTGGAGCAGAGAGGGACAGAGACAAAGGACAGACAGAGGGTAAGTGTTGCTGTGTGGTCAGTTGGCAGCTCTGTGCAGGTCAGCTGGGCGGGGGGGGGGAGGGGGCCCAGGCTCAGTTGACCTCACCCACCTGGGGGGATGGAGAGAGAACTCAGCAGTAACTGACTTCTCGGCCTAAAAGCTTCGGCTATAAAAGGAGAAAAAAACAAAACAAAACAAAAAAACCCTCACAAAATGCATTGTTTTGGTTCAAAGGTATTGGGTCCATGGAGAAAAATATTTCACAAAAATCCGTTGGTGTTTTGTTTTCCACCTTTTCCCATGAATAAATATTATCCATTAAGAGCCTTGAAAAAGGTGCTTAAATACACAGTGTTATATTTTCTTCCGGTTTTGCATGTGACAACTCGGCCTCCGTGCTGCTCTCTTGTATTTTCCTCACCTGGGTCTCCAGAAACAACGGTTACTGGCTCTGAGGCTCCCCCCTCCAGGCCCTGTCCCGGCACGGCGCAGCCTCTCCACCACCCCCCCGCCAGCCCATCCCCCACCCCCTCCCTTCCTCTGGCCCCAGCGAGATGCAGTAGCACGGGGCCAGGGCCACAGCCACGGCCACGGCCACAGCCACGCCCACGCCAGCAGCGGTGAACCTCAGGTGCCCCTTTGCTGCCTCCTTTCCCTTCCAGGCACAAGTTTCAGTGCTAGGGGTGCAATGGGGCAGGCAGAGAGAGTGGGGAAGCGGGGGAGGGAGTGGTCCCAGTGGCCACCCACCCACATGCCAGCCCCCTTCGCTCCCACTCCCCGCACTGGCCCTCTGTCCAGTGGTTTTACAAGGCGGACACCTTGACGACATTGCTGGCTATGGAAGGAATGTTCGTGTTGGGGCCCGGGCTGGCGGGGGGTGGCCGGCTTTCCCCCTCTGGGGTCAGCGCTGGGGGCGTGGGGATGCTGATGATGGCTGTGGTGATCTGGGATGCTTTGCAGTTTGGTCTCAGTCCGTCGTCTGCTTTCAAATTAAGGCTGGAGCGACTGGGATAAAAAAAGAGGGAGTTGGTGACGGTGCTTCTCGCTAGTGTCCCCAAGCGTCCTTGACCCTCACACATCTAGCTCCCGGGAACTAGGAGGAAGCTCCGCCATCCTTCTGGCTCTGCTTTTGCTAATTGGCCTGTCACTATCCATTCTAATTATTCTTTCTAACAATGGCAAAGTCACGTATACTGGGCTGTGGAATGCAGAGTATACGTTTTTCTCCCCGCCATAGACCATTTACCCAATCTTTGTGGCATTTGACTTTTGTTTTCCCTGAGTTCCTTGCAACTCACTGGAGGTAATGGGGAGTGACCTGAGTATAAGCAGAGAAGGGAGGGACAAGGTCAGTCTGTGGTTCAAAGTCAGCCTGGGATGAGCCGCGGCTAACACAATTGTGAAAATTGTTTCCCTGGGAAAACGATCCATTCTTTGCACTGGGAGAAGTTTTTTTTCTTTGTTTTTGTTTGTTTGTTTGTTTCCCAGTTATTGTTTCTGGTATCTAACCCCACGTTGGGCCTAAACCTGCTATAGTACCCTCCCAGGCAAACGAAGGGCCTTTGGATTAACGGGCAAGGATAAGGAACGGGGAGGGGGCTCATGCATTGCCTAAGGGGAGGGAGGGCTCCAGGAGCCTGTTCCCTTTTGGGACTGGGGACTGGCACGACTGGAGCACCGGGAGTGACGGGGCTGGAAGCCACCCACCTGGTAGTGAGGGAGGGCTGCTCGCTGCCCTGGATGTGGATCGTGCTGAGCTCTTGCATGCTGCGCAGGCGAGTGGCCGGCAGGTTGGAGTTGGGCAGGTGCGTGGTCTTCTTACTACGACGGGAGCAGCAGGTGGTAGTGAGGCCCGGATGACTGGACAGCGAGGGGCTTCTCGTGGACGGGTAGTTCTGCATCGAGCTCTCCATGCAGTTCTGCTCAAACATCTGCTCATCTATGAACTCATGGTTCTGTGGGAAGCAGAAGGAGAAGAAGTAGGAAAAGGAGATGGGAAGGAGGGGGACAAGCCCCCGTGCGCCGTGCGGCTGCCTGCCTCTGTCTGGGCCTTGAGAGGAGGGCTCCCAGCTGCCCGGAGCATGGATAAGCATTCGGGAGGGGCGATGTCCCACAGGCATCAAAGGCAGAAAGAAAAAGATTGCTATGGGCAGCCCCTGCCGTCAGGTTGAAGGGTGGGGACTGCAGCCATTAAATCATGATGGGACACACACTCCATCTGCACCTTTGAGCTGATGGGACCCAGAGGACCTGGAGGGATTTAGTGGCATCCTCAGGGCTAGAAGCAGACTTGACTTACTCTGCAGGGTTTGCACAGATCCCCTGGAGGTGGCCGGTAAGGAGTTGTGGACCTTGGGGAGTGGGTATGCTAGGCTGTCTTGAATGCTGGGTTGGATTTAATGGTTAAGATCCTTATGAATCCTGGGTACGTACGTGTGAGATATAAGCTTTTAAAGGCACTGGATTATTCATGCAATTGGGGGAGCTTTGCTCTTGAAGGCCAATGGGGTCAAACTGCCGGGGTTTTGATTTCTTTTAATAATTGTGTTTTCTTCCCCCACCTGATTACGGGATGTGGATCCTTAATATATCTGGAGGCACAGCCTTCCCTAAGTCAAATGTAAGCAGGGGAAGGAATGCTAACAGCCTCCTGGTGTTGAACTCAGAATAACAAAACAAAACAAAACAAAACAAAACAAAAAAACTCAAAAAAACCAAAAAACCAAAACAAGGCTGTTTGGTTGTTGGGTCAAGGTGACTTAAAATCTATGGCATTAACGGTCTGGCTGAGGTTGCCAGTCTGGAGAGGAACAGTGTGAGAAGAGAGGACAGAGAGAGACGAGCCCTGATGGCCAGGACCAGGAGTCCCTGCGGAGCTGGGGAAGGGGCCCAGGGACACTCACAGGGGACCACATGGCTGCCGCGTTCTGCCACCCTCTCCAAGGCCTTGGGGAGGTCAAAGGAGGGAAGCAGAAAAGCAGTCGGGTAGTTCAGCGCCAACACCCGAAGGCCTGAGCTGCTCCTGGGGGTGGCAGTCGAGGTAGGAAAAGCCCCAGAAGAATCGACAGCGCATGCAGAGAACCAGACCGGGGGTAAAAAGAGGAGAATCCACAGACTCAGAAGAATCAGAGAGAAAAACATCAATTGAATTTTTTAAAAAGCGATACCTTGATGGTGGAGGTTCGAACAGATAACAGGGGATCATCCACAAGATAGGACAACCCCTACAGGACAACATGCCAACAGAAGATAAAAACACCATTGATTGTACATTCCAGCATTCCCAAGCTCAGTTCTGACATTCAGTCCCTCCATCCCAGCATTCCACCCGTGAGTCCCACATTCCACCCTCGCTCCCGGCATTCTCTCTCCTTTGTCCCCACATTCCACCCCTGGGCTCCAACACGACCCTGTTCAAACCCCACATTCATTCCTTCCATCCCAACGTTCTGCTGCTTCTCGCCCAACATTCCTCCCCTGAAGCCCAGCATTCCATCTCTTTTACCCCAGCCCCCTGCCCCCCGGCCCCACAATCCGACATTCAGTCCCACAAATTCAGCATTCCACACCTTCGATGCCAGCATTCCATCCCTCCATCTCCAAAGTCTCCGTTCTTCAACGCCAACATTCCAGCCCCTCAAACCCGAACATTTTTACCCATATCCTTTCAGTTGGCACATTCCACCCAACACATGCAACTTGGAAAGGGCAGTTGGGTCTGGGCCTATCCCGTTGGCAAGCTCTGAGTCTTTGACAGAAGTTCTAGATACACACAGACAGTTCTTGACGGTAAAACATATTTGATAAATCCTGGAAACTAGGGTCCTCAGAGTACTTCCCCGTTTTGGAAGCCCTCTTTGGGTTCAACCGCCATCCACAGTATTCCACACTTGGCTCATAGTAAGAGTCATCTGACCTCTATTGCCCCTGCATCTGGAGCCCAGGATATGGGACATTCAGAAGGAGAAAGCTCCTTCCGTAGGGTGACCGTGGGCTCTTTGGGGAGGGCGGGCCTCAAAAGGAACAGGGAAGGGTTGCACTTAGTCTCTCTTGGGTTGCTCCCCCGCCGCCCCGACGTCTTCCCTTCCCTACTGTTCCTCGTGCTTTTTGCCAAGGGTCCAGGGTTGGCCCCACTGCCCTTCCTTTCAGTCTGTTTATGGGGCACAGGCAACATGCCACATTCAGCTACGGCTTCCTAAACCACGGCTCTATTTTAACAATAATTCTTGGAGCATCTGAACTCCCCGGGCCCTACAGGGTGACTAAGAGGGAGCGGTACTGATGGAATCCCTGGCTAGAGAAACGTGGGCACGGCCTCCTTCATTCACTGTCCTTTAAGGAGTGATGTGGGGAGAAAAAGGGACCCACCCATGGCATCAAACTAGTCCCAGGGACAGGACAAAAACTGAGGCCCTTCTCCACTCTCCTGCAGCAATCTAGAGTAAATTCAGCCCAAGTTTTGAAGAGTGATGTCCATCCCGACTGAGAAACTGAGAGGCAGAGCCCTCAGAGGCTCTCAGTAACCACGAAAACGGGCTGTAGGGGCCGTGTAGGGGTGCGCAGAAAGGCTGGGGGCAGTGACCTTCTCTGCTGCGGCAGAATGGAGCTGGCCTCCCACCTTGGAGACCGCACCCCCTCCCTGGGGTCCGCACATCCCTCCCGAGGGATGACAGGGACCTCGTCGCTACTTTTTGGATCTGAAGGGGGCAGACTCTGACGTCCGCAGCCTGGGCCCAGGGCGAGGATGTGGGCCCCGAGTTCTCGCTCCGCCAGCTCTGGCCCTCAGAAAGGAGGGCGGGGGTCGGGGACGAGAAGGAGCACGGGGGGCTGGGACTCACAGTGGTTTTCTCCAGACAGTGCAGCAGGTGGTGGTGCTGGCTCTCAATGAGCGACGTGCTCTTGCCCACGTGCTCCTCCTCCGGGGTGCCCTAAGCAGAAAAGAAGAGAGGCTGAGGCTCCCGCCGGTGGCTCCTCCAGTCTTCCCCATGGCCTTCGTTTCTCCACAGGAGGTGGGAGGGCACCAGAAAAATCGGGATGAACCACATTTCAGGGTCACCAGAGAACATGCTAGCTCTTGGTCTACGGCCGGGTGGTGGGGTGGTGGTGATAATCCTACGGGAGAGGTCCTCGGAGGGGTGCTCCCTGGAGAAGGTCTGGAAACATGTCCTTCTTAGGGTTCACGCGGGGGCTTTGGGGGAGGTGGTGCCCCTGGGAAGAGAAAAGAAGCCCCTCCCCCCTCCCCCCTCCCCAGCCCCAGCCCAGGCCCTGCAGGCACCCACCATCAGCTCCAGCGCCTCGGTGAGAAGTCCGTTGCGTTTGCTGTGCAGGTAGGCATTGGAGCTGCCTGTCTTGGCCACACGGATCCTGGCAAGGCGGGCCTTCTGTGGTTGGCAGAGGAAAAAAACCAGTGAGCGAGCCCGAGAGACCAGACAGCAAGCCTGGCAAAGCCAGGGACAGCAGGTTGTCCCAGAGCGGCGGCGTTCCCAGGGGATGCCCGAGGAAGGGGAGGAAGCGGCTTCTTCCCAGCCACACGGATCTCTGTTTGCAGACCCCAGCGCTGGGTCTGAGGCTCTGCATACCCACTCGGGGCAGCCTGGTCCTGGTCAGAGTTCCCGGGGGTCTCACTCAGCCTTCCGGCTTTGGTACAATCCCAGCAGCAGGAATACCCCTCATCAAAGCCCTCCCTCCTTCCAAAAGCTTCATGAGCTTTACCTACTCGGTATCACACTAGAGTATCTCTCATCTCTAACTGGACCTCCAGCTCTAGAAAGGAGCGTGAGTGTGAGAGCTCTCCCCACGGCTGTTCCCGGTATCCAGCTTCTGCCCGAACATCAATTAGAAGACCAAGGAGTGTGCATCTCTGCCCTTCAACACGTCGTCACTTCTTTCCTCCTTCTTTCCTCCTTTCCGCTTTGCCCTTAGCACTTATTATTAATGGAGTATATGGTGTCGGCATTCATCTGCCTACTGCCTCCCAGAATGTAAATTCCTCGAGGGCAGGAGTTTTTGTTTTGTTCATGGATGTATCCCCTTGGCCTAGTCATTTTTAAATCGATAAATGTCTTGAAAATCCCATGTCGGTTTTGGGGAGTGGATGCCCGCATGGAGGGGCCGATGCGCCTCCGGGCTTGTCATGCCTGCCTGTGGGAACGAGAGCAGGTGCACGCGCCTGTGATGCGGTGGCCCGCCGTGTGTGGGAGAGAGAGGAGGACAGAACACATTTTCACACACCACTCTGGCTTTAACTAGGACAATGGGAAACCTCCCCGGCCCCAGCCTGGGAAACCCCCGAGCAGATGCCCTGCAGGAGGGCCGCGCGGTGTCTCAAGGCACGGGGGGGGGGACGACACGCACTGCGCATGCTCGCTGCTCCTCTCCGTCCTAATGGCCGCAATCAGTGTCACCCCGACGGCAGCACAGCCACGAGGGGAGGCCCGAGGAACAAGTCTTCGGGAGAAGGGTTCCTGCTGGCGGTCCGGGCTCCTGGGGGTGTAGACGAGCTCTAGGTCCTGGCCGCCGGAAGCAGAAGAGCCCCCAGCAACTCGCGGGCCCGTCCTGGGGCAGAGGAGTCGCTCCCCTGCCTCTGTGAAAGTCCGCTGTCACTTCGCCACGGACTCTGAGCAGCACAAGAGGCCTTGGGAAATTGTGGCAACTTCCCTTTCTGGTCTACGTCTCCCCAGCGCAGGAAGTGTCCCTTCCCAGGGTCCTGAGGGGTTGCTGCGTGTGCTAAAAAGAGGCCAGGGCGTCGGATTCAGGCTTTCAACGGAAGCTCAAAGGACACCCTAGGTTTCTGGTTTCCTTGGCCCGCGTGTTCCCACAGGGACAGCTGGACTCCCTTTCCTGGCCTCTTGGGCCTGGCAGATCTGCCTGGGAATCAGGGCGAAGAGGGCTTCTCTGGACGGTGAGAGCGCAAAGGGGAATCCAGCAGGGAAAGGCTGGCGAGGAAGCCTGGTCGGTCCTCTTCTCTCTGAGCCAAGAACCTTCATCCCCGGCCCAGGATGGCGCCAGCCCTCCCCACGAGGACATGTCCACATTCAAGCACGTTGTTCCTCATTTGAGGATGAGGCTGCTTTTGCCTTGGGTGAGACCTGGGTGTTGTGAGCTGCATATGGAAATCCAATTGTGTCAAGCTCATTATGGCCTTATATAATTTGATTGCACCACTTAGAGCCAGACCTTTCTCGTATCTGGGGTCTGTCTTCATTACTTTCTAGAGATGAAAGATTCTCCTGTTCTCCTCTGTGGCACTTCTTTTAATCTTATCTTACCCTGGGCTCTATTAAAGCAACAGATTGTCATATCAAATGCACAACACTGTTTAATCATTTCCCACACAGGATAAAGAGGTTTGCAATGTATTTACAGAACCCTCACCCAGCACATGAAATGCAGTGAGGATTTCTCGTTTGACTTGGAGCTCCTGAGAGCCGGAGTCTGGCTTACGCATATTTTTATCTTCAGCGTCTGACACAGGGCTATGCCCAGAGCAGGTGTTCAAGTCAGGCTGGGGAGGACCCCGGAGGGAGGACGGTCCTTCCCAGTTGGCCGGAAATCCATTAATAAGGCCCTGAGCATGGGCTCAACCCTGTGTGGACTGTGTCAGCCTCTCCCTCTTCCACTGGCCAGGAGCACGACGTTGAGAGGTTAAAAGAGAATGTGGCCATCATCTGGGCTATTTTGAAGACAAGAAAATGGAAGCTGTGAAGGGAAGCAACGTCTAGAGGGCAAGGCAGCAAGCTAGGAGGACTTCTCGCCGGTCTCTCTACCTTTAGGCCAAATGCTGCCTTCATAAGAGCTCTCTCCCGGAATTTCAACGCCTGCTGGGCAAGTTTCTAAACTGGATGAGCTAGGCCTGGGAAGGTGCGATTTCAGCAAGCATGGAGATTCCAGGGTTGGAGGAGAGGTCGGAAGGAGAACGCTCCCACTCTGGGTTCAGATCCAGGTGTGGTCTGGGCCACGAGAATTGACATCTCTTGCCCCAGGAGAGGCAGAAGAAGGAAACAGAGGGAGACGTGGAAAAGCCACACGAGAACACAGCCAATTGCACTCTCGGGCGCTCATCCCCGAGAAATGGAAAGTCACGTTCACACAAAAACCTGTTCACAAATGTTCATAGCAGCTTTACTTATAATAACCAAAAATGTGGTTCGTATAGCCCATGGCACGTGATGCATCCAAGCCATGGGATACTGCCCAGCAGGAAAAAAAAAAAGGAATGGACTATTAATACACACAACCTGGATACATCTGCAGGAATTATGAGAAATGGAAAACAAAAACAAAAACCCTCCAAAGGTTACCTGCTCTGCACGAATCCATTTATGTAGCATTTTTTGAAATGAAAACATTGAGCAAATGGAGGACAGGTGAATGTTGCCAGGGGTTAGGGATGGGGCAGAGGTAGGGTGGGAGGAATCCTTACAGAGCACCTTGACCGAGGTGATGGAGGCATGAAGGTGCCTGCTATCAAACTTCGCACACGCACACGCACACACACACACACACACAAGTACACGGAATACTGGGGAAGTCTGAATAGGATTGGTGGATTGTATCAACACCATACGCTGGCGGTGATAATTTTATAACTTACACGTGACTCTGTGCTTAGCTCAATAAAAATCCAGATGTTCCCTTCGCTCCGCCCACTTAGGGCTAGACCTTCTCACTTGAGCTTCAATTCACTTGGCTTTGAGAACCTAGCCTCTGAAGCAAATAGTCGTGGAGTTCGTTTTAGTAACAACCCCAAGCAAACCAGTCGTGAAGGGAGAGGATGACAACTTTTTAAGCCTTTCCTTTACAGTGGAGGCCGGCGAGTGGAGTTTACCTGCACGGCTGGGCTGACTAGCTCCTGAGTACGTGGTCTGGGCCGAGAACTCTCAGCTTCCCAGGCCTCCTCCTTGGCCCAGCTCTCCACCGCCACTAAGTCTCCCGTACCTGCCTTCCTTGCTTCGCGGTGACACACGCAGTACTGGAAAAAAGCAGTATTCTTGCATTCTTTTTTTTTCTTGCCTCTCACAAGAAGCCCAAGGTGAAAGAGACAGAGCCAGCAACCTTGAGGAGAGACAGTATCCAGGCGAGGTGAAAACACTGTAAATATTTACTCTGATTTCAAAGGGAGAGGGAAGAGGGTGGGGAGGGAGGCAGAAGGGAGGGAGAGTCAGCCTCAGCAGCTAGAAGGAGGGATACACCAAAGCTGATCCCCCCTGCTTTGTAATCACACAGGATGGATGAGCTTTGTAAAGTCCCAGCCAGAAATGACCACTGTTCCGTTCCTTGCAGGGGCAAAACAGCAGGGGCTGCGATGCTCTGAGAGGGAGGGGAGGGTGTGGGGATGGAGGGAAAGGTAGCTGTGGGAGCAGCTGAAAGCCCAGCCTGACTGGGGAATTCCTTTGACCCTCCCCCACTGGACCAAACACCTGTGTCAGCCTAGCCGGGGCGGGGGGGGGGGGGGGGGGAGTGCAAGGGGAGGGGGGCTGCTCTAGGACCCCTGGCCCTTTCTTGAGGACAGAATAATGAATTAAGATATTGTCCAACACTGATCAGCTGACTCCAACAGGAAACGAGATAAGACTTCTATTTCTGGGGGGCAGGCAGGGGGAAAGGGTGGGGAGGCCTGGACCTTGGGGCGAAGAGGTAGGAAATGGGAGGGGAGGGAGAGGACAGCACACACCCAGAAGATCGATCTAAGGCAGGCCGGCAACATTATGGAGCCAGGTCAAGATAAGTCAAAGGACGGGCGCCTGGGTGGCTGAGTGGGTTAAAGCCTCTGCCTTTAGCTCAGGTCCTGATCTCAGGGTCCTGGGATCGAGCCCCGCATCGGGCTCTCTGCTCAGCAGGGAGCCTGCTTCCCCCTCTCTGCCTGCCTCTCTGCCTACTTGTGATCTCTCTCTCTCTCTCTGTCAAATAAATAAATAAAATCTTTAAAAAAAAAAGATAAGTCAAAAGATACCCCAGCATGGGCTGAGGGGGTGACCATAAGGGCACGCAAAAGGGACTATGTTGGAAGTGGGAACCGACTGGCTTTATTATATAATTGCATAACATATATTATGAAGTATTATTATATGTAAATTGCCAGACGTTATAGAGCTAACGTTCGTGAACGTGGTGACTTCGTTTCAGACGGCACATACGGATGTGTTCTGAAATTCTGGATTCCTCTGATATGTCGAGGAGGCCCTGCCACTTGGTGTCCCCCCTGGAAATGGGAGGGCAGTAGCAGGGATCGGCGGGGGAGGAAACCACCAGCCACACACACGGGGCCTGACACTCCGCAGGGGCGGGAAATGTTTGTGGAATGAATGAACGACAGAAAGAATAAGATAAAGACATGAAATCTCCGGCCCCCGTAAGTCACTCTCTCAACGAGGTTCCTCCCTTTCCACTGTACCCAGAAAGGCTCTGACTGCACCCCCTGGCGGGTGAGCGGCTGCTGAAGGGGTACCCGTTTCAGCCCAGGTCAGAAGAGGAATGGAAAACGGCCCTGATAGGAAGCTGGCAAAAGTCTCAGCCCAAGAACCTTCACCGGCAGATGCCCTAAGAACGCACCAAAGCCTTCAGGCATTCTTCCTCATCCCGCGGGCCAGTGGGGGCGTTCGCCGCCGGCCTCCGGAAGCGGTGTGTACCAGACGTCGCCCCAGACTTCTCTCAGGACCAACGGCTATTATCCTGGTCATCCACCGCGGTTCTGTGCCCGAACCCCAAACACCCCGAGCTGCCCGAAGCCCGTCTTGCCATTTGTTCTGGAACTCAGCGGCCTCAGAATGCTCCCCTTCTCAGCACATTTCTGTTTCATCCGTATGTTTTGTATGGGCTCGCAGAGGGTCTCGGAGAGCACTTAGGTGCCCCAGGAAGCTCCTGGAAGGCACAGGGAGGGGTCCGGGGCACTGAGTGTTGGTGGCTGACGTCTTGAAGGGGCAACCAGGGCGCAAGGAAATTGCACAGAACATCCAGGAGGGAGAGAGTCAGCTTATGGATCATGGAGGGCTCGTCGCACTTTGCAGCTGACCGGAGCTTGGAGCTGGAATGCGGGACACTGGTGGGTAGGAAGGGACATGAAGCTGCCCCACCTTCCAAAGCCAGAGGGCGTCTGGGCAGGGCTCTGCCCTGGAAGTCCCGGCCCGGGGACCTGACCGTGACCGCGGTACAAGGCCCAAAGCAGAGGGCCAGGCCCCTGTCTGAGCCGCCCAGGCTGAGGCTTACCTTCTGTGCCCTGCGTTTATCAGCTCTCTGATTCTGGTGGTAAATCCGGCTGAAGTTGGAAACGATCACAGGGACCGGCAGGGCAATGACCAGGACGCCACTCAGGGAGCAGATGGAGCCAAAAATCTTCCCTGCAATTGTCTTGGGGACCATATCTCCATATCTGAGAGAGAGAGAGAAAAACAAGTGTGAGGAAGAGGGGTCCCTGGGGAAACAAGCCAGGCTTCCCTGCCCATCACTCATCTATCCGTCCATCCATCCATCCATCCCTCATCCCTTCATTCAACCGTTGTTTGAAGTGCCTACTGTGCGCCTACTCTGACCTCGGAGGGAACAGAACAGACGAGATCCCTGTGTTCCCAGAAACAACCACCCGCAAGAGGAAGACCACGAACAAATAAGGGAACACTAAAAACACTGATTTGTCGTTATTTCTGTGAAGAGAAGAGAGACAGGTGCTATGCCAAGCCGGGGCAACACGGCCAGGAGCAGCCTCTCTGAGGAGCTGCCATTTCAGCCTGGGACCTAAAAGTAAAGGATGCGGCCAAGCACCCCACTTGGGGAAGAGAGTGCCGGGCAGAGGGAACAGAAAGGCAGAGGCCCTGAGGGAGGGGGGAGCACGGGCGGCTCTGGGAATGATGGCAGGCCCGCTGGTGGGGGCGCGGGGGCGGAGGATAGCTACAAAAGGAGGTCGCGGCCACCCCACGGAGAGTGGATTTTGTGCCAAGTGCCGTGAGCCGCCAGGGATGAGTCGTAGGAAGAAAAGCAGCACAAGCTCATTTACGTTCATACAAACAACACATAATAAACCCACCCTCTGTTCACGTGGAGACTTCTCGTGCACAAAGCCCTTCTGCGCGCTCACCTCCCACCAGCTCCACGGACCCCGTGGGCTTTGTGTCCTCAGCCCCACTGTGCAGATGCGGGAAGTGAGGCTCACAGGCAGGGGGGCTGCCCACGTTGGGGGAGAGGCTGGGATTAAAACCCAACCACACTGTTTTCTACCAAGCACACTGTCTCAGAGGGCAGCCATGAGCTCCGGAACTCAGCCCCCTAAGCCGCGAAGCCACTTGGGGACAGCGCCGGTCCCTCTCAAAGCTCCGAGAGGCTCTCCTAAGTGCCTCGCAGCCTGGCAGCTGCCCCCCGGGGACCAGCTGGGCCTGGCTCCCCCGCAGCCCCGGGCAGGCAGGCCAGAGCCTCCCTCCTCCAATCAATAAGGGACTCTCCACAGTGGTTAAGCATTTAGCCTCTTCTTTATTGAGATAAATTTGAGGCTTCATTAAGCAAAGAGTTGTGATGACTCTTTTGGCCAAAGCCAGAAACATCATCTCCCCCTCCTCCTGCCCTCTGCCAGGTGGAGGAGGACCAGGAATTGCTGGCCCCGAAATAGCGAGGCTCAGAGTCCCTTGTCCTGAGGGGACCCAGGGGTCCTGAGGACGCAGAGGAGAAGGGGAGGGGATAAGGCGGATCTTCTCAGGTCTGTGACATCCTCCCCTCCTAAGCACCTAAGGGCTCTGTGGACGACCTGCCAGCCATTGACACATATTTGGTGAGTGAATGAGTGACCTCATTTAAGCCTCTTGACACCCCGTGAATTAGGCTCCTCTTTTGCGAACGCCCTTCCTTCTCCTTCGGTGTCTTGACCCCTTTTCCTGGCTTCGAGCTCTCTCTGTCAGGCCACGGATGCTAAGGCCTGAGACCGCTCTTAGTGGGAACCCCGACATTAGGCTCACCCTCTCTGCCCTGCTGCTCAGGAGGGGCCTCCGGGGGTGTGGTCGAGACCTTGGCTTCCGACTCAGACGACCTGGGGGTTCAAGCCCCGCCCAGCTCACCATCACATCACCGCACAACCTCGGGGGAATGTGACTTTGGGCCTCAGCCTCCTTGTCTGTCAAGGGGGGGACAGAACGAGTAACCGGGACCATGATCCTTTGGTGACACACGCGGCTCTGTAAGCCATCCACACCATTGCTTAGGCCCAGGCGTCCCAGAAACCGTGGTCTCTGGGGCCGGGAAACTCGAAAAACACAGCTGCTTGTCCCACGTTCAGCTAATCCCCATGAGGAAGCAAAGGGGGTTGCCTCTAGAGGCGAACGATGTTAGCTGGGATTTTGGGGGATGTGACTGAAAGGCGGACATCGAGCTCAGGGCCGTGGGTGCAAACAAAGCACAGCAGGGGTGTGTCAGCACGGTGTCAGAAAGACTACATTCTGGGGCGATGGAGGCTGGTGAAAAACGCGAAGGGCCCAGAACATTGGTTTCATCCCCCGGAAGAAAGAGCGAGGAGTAGAGCTGTGCCTACTGCTGGCGCAGATGGTCTGCTGGTGACAGACGACAGAGCCAAAGGCAGGACAACCCAAATCCCGTGCACTCTCTGCCTTCTCCCCCCCGAAGAACAGCCTTTATCTTGGAAAGGCTGAGGCAAATGTGGGGCGAAAGGATGTGGAGCTCCGGGGGGGGGGGAAGGGAGGGCGCGCGCCCAGCTGTCCGTGGGGGCTCCTCGCAGGCCCACCTGGAGCCCACCCCAGGAGGCAGGAGGGAGGCACAGACGGAACTGTAGAGCCTCGCCCTGACGGCTGAGAAATCATGGCGCGGCGCAGAAACACCCAGAGACTGGAGACCCCAAACCGCTGTGTTGATATTTTTGAAGACGGGAAGTCTTGAGAAGCCACAGACCAACGGGCTCGGCCCCCACCAATTCTGCCATCCAACTGCTGGCAGAAATTCGAGAGCAGATATTAAGCGGACAGCTTGCGAACATTTGGAAAATAAGCCGTATCGCTCGCTAGGCACGCATCTTGCCAAATTAACCTTATTTCTCGTTTCGGGAGGGTTTGCTGCCTGGTGGATCAGGGGACAGCTGCATCGTGATCTTCACAAAGTGTGTTCTTGTCCCGGTTCTTCGTACCCTTGACAAGCTGGAGGAATGGGTGTGGATGGCAGTGCGGCCAGGAGAGGCTGAACGGGCACCGCCAGCCTTCTGGCACTTTCCAAAGATGACCAACATTGGGCCTAGGCCAGCATGACTTTCGTGCCAGAAGGGTTTCTTCTAGCAAAAGGGTAAATAAGTAAATGAAATAAAGAATGGATTAAGAGCTCGGTCTCCAGTGGTGTGTTCCAGAATTTCTCAACAACTTACATAAAGCCAGAGGGAGGCAGCATGGCCTAATGATTGAGAGAGGAGACTGGAGACAGGCCCCAGGTTGATCCCCGGCCCCATATTACTTACTGGTTAAGTGACCTTGGGAAAGTTATTTAAGCGGAGCCTCTACCAATATAAAATAGGCTTTATATACCTAACTTACAGGGTTGTTGTAATAATTAATGAGATGATTCAGAAGAGGCACTTAATGTTGTCTCTGGGTACACGTAAATTCTCTATAAATAGCCAGTGCGGTGGGCACCTATTGTTTTGTCTGCTAATGGCCTAGCCATCTAGGAACTGTGCCCTCCCTGCTGTCAAGGCGGAAACTCTGCCCAGAGGAGCCGGTTCTCAGAGGGGCTGCCGTATTGTTACAAACCTCCCCCTCTGCCCCTGCTTCCACCGGGCGCCGTTAACAGGTTCAGAATGAGGCATCTGACTCACACTGGGTCAGGGACGCCTGTCCCGGATTCATTTGTGAGCAACTTTACTGACATCTAACTTATATATCAAACAATTCATCCATTTAAATCATACAGTTCAATATTTTTAAAAAGATTTTATTAGAGAGAGAGTGCCCATGAGCAGAGGGGACAGGGGTGCAGAAGGAGAGAGAGAAGCAGGCTCCCCGCTGAGCAGAGAGCCTGATGCGGGACTTGATCCCAGGACCCTGGGATCATGACCTGAACCGAGGGCAGAGGCTCAACCAATTGAGCCTCCCAGGCGCCCACGGTTCAGTATTTTTCAGTGTATTTCCTGAGTTGTGCTACCATCACGACGGTCTGATTTTAGAATATTTTCATCACCTCCCCCCCAAAAAAACCCCCCCACACCCATCAGCAGTGGGGGACCATCCCACCCCCTTACCCCTCACCCCTCGACCACCACTAAACTACTGTCTCTATGGATTCCCTTCTTCTGGACATTTTGTGTTGATGGAATCCCACAGTACGTAGCCTTCTGTGTCTGCCTTCTTCCACGTAGTGGGACGTGCTAAGGCTTCAAGGTTCGTCCCCATGGTAGCAGGCGACACTATATCAAGCCTTCTTATTGCTGAATAATATCCCGTCCTACGGATGTCCCGCAGTCCGCTCTTTCACCCCCATCCGTCGAGGGACATTTGGGTCGTTCCCATTCCAGGGCTATGACGAATCCATTCTGCTCTGCAGATTCGTGTGCGCGTTTTCGTGTGGAGAGATGTTTTCCTTTCTCTCGGAGTCACATGGTAATCGCGTCCTTAACAGCGCAGGGGACTGTCGCACTGTTTTCGGAAGCGACTGCACCACTTCGCGTTCCCACCAGCACTAAATTAGGGCTCCGCTTCCTCCATATGTTCGCCGACACTTGTTACTATTTGTCTTTTGATTCTAGTCATCCTAGTGGGTGGGAAGTGGTATCTCACTGTGGGTTTGGATTTGCATTTCTCCTGCTGGCTACTCATCTCCGGCAATGTCCTCCCTCCCCTGGAGTGTTACCTTTGAGCTGAGACCGATTCACGGAGGGCTGACGCAGTGACGAGAAGACGCCGGGCTGTGGTCAGAGAGGGGACAGGTGGACACAGAGCAAGAGGTGAGATGTGGAAAAGGGAGTCTGATGGAGTCTGAGTTCCTGCCCTGATTCCGAGGGCCAGCTTTACCTGCCTTCCCGGTGGCTTAGCTGTTCAGTCCTGATTCTGCACTCCAACAAATCATTGTTTCTGTTCGAACCTCCTTCCGCTCGGATCCCATGATAATAAGGATGATGGTGCTGGTGTTGATCAGAGTACTGCTGATTATTATTATTTTTAAAATTAATTTCCTCCCTCGAAGTATAGCTGACATATACCATCCTATTGGTTTCAGGCATGCGTCATAGAGATTCGATATTTTTATACATGACGCATGGATCCCCATAAGTGTGGTCACCACCTGACACTATACAAAGTTATGACGATATTGACTATTCTCTATGCTGAACATGACATCCTTGTGACTTACTTATTCCAAAACCGTCAGTTTGTACCTCTTACCCCCCTTCATCTATCCCACCTATTTCATTCATTGGATACTCTAGTAATCAACAGTTTGTCTCCCTTATCTATGAGTCTGTTTCTGTTGTGTTTTATGCGTTCGTTTGCTTTGTTTTTTAGATTCTGCATTTAAGCGAAATCACACGCTGTCTGCCTTTCTCTGTCTGCTGCTGATTATTTTTAAGCAAGCTCTTCAAATTTCTAAATGACAGCGCTACTATGAATTGAGGTCTTTCGGAGTCAAAGGATTTTAACAGGCTGTAATCACGGGTGAAACCAGCCAGATTAATTTTAACAAAGATGAATGACAACACCAGCATTTTGATTCAAATAATCAATGACTTGTATAGCTGATGGGAAAAACCAGCTTAAAAGCCATCCGCGTTAAAAATCACCGGGGAAATTTAACTTCAACACAGCCACCAGAGTAATGCAGCTGCTAAAAAGCTAAGACCACCGTCGGCTGGACTGATGGGAGTAAGGTGCCCAGAAAGAGGGAGTCGATGTTTGTACTTGTCCCTTGAGACAGACCATTTCCGGGCTGCTGTGCGGAGTTTGGGGCACTATATATTCTATAGGACATTAATTAACTGGATTGCGTCCCGAGAAGGGAGGTTGGGCTGGTGAATTGCCTGAAGTCCTCTCATAGGGGAAGCAATCAAAGGACCAGGAACATTGGGCCTGAAGAAGAGGAGGCGGGGAAGGAAGGGTGGACGGGAATAACGTATGGGAGCCAGTGTGGGGAACTTTATTTGCACCCGTGGGTCTCACAGTAACCCCATCCTTAGGGGCGCGGAGCCCACGTCCAGAGAGGACAGCTAAGCGTTTAAGGTCCTCAAGTAGTGACGGGCAGAATTGGCTGGGTTAAAGCCCAGGCAGGTATACTCATTGCCAGCTCTGTCCTTCACATCCGGCTCCTCGAGGGCCACTGGGGGGACGGGGCGAGGATGGTGGAGGATGGTCGTGGGGAAGTGCTCTGGGGAGTCAGCTGGAGCGCACGCGCTGCTCTGCCTCCGGCTGCCTCGGTGGCAGAGGTCCGGCGTAGCGGTTAAGAGCGCGGACTCCGAGGCAAACCTTGGTTCTGCCACTTGTTAGCCGTGTGACTCTGAGCACGTCACTTAACTTCTTCGACCAGGTTCCTGGGACTGATAAAATAACAGGACTTACACTTCACGGGGCTGGTGTGAGGGGTTACTGAGGTCCGATTTGGAACATGCTCGATCCGGGCACAGAGGAAGAACCTTATTGAAGTTTATTAAACAAATCCAGGGCCCGGGCCACCGGGCCTTCTAGACTGGCGGTCCGCAAAAGCCTCCTCACCAGACTTCTCCCTTCTACTCTTGTTCTCTTTTAATTCCCAAAGAACCACATTCTTAAAATGCAAATCCAAACATGTTCTTCCCCTGCTCAAACTTGAATAAATGTTGGTGGAACGTGTGAGTTAATGAATAAAACACACCTTGCAATGGGGTTGCAAAGACTACACGCTTGTTATGCAGTAAACACTCATTAAATAGAAGCTCATTATGATCGCAGTGCCCGCGCTGGGCAGCGGCCTTGGTTCCCCCCGCCCTCGGGCCTCCCAGGTCCCTCCTCCCCCCAGCCCCAGGCAGGAGGACTGAGGCGCGGGAGGGAGCGGACAGTGGCGCTCCAAGTCCTAATGGCCTCTATGGCCTATTTTCAATGTGGAATTTTGAGGAAATAAAGGGGTGAGAAAAGAAAAAAAGAAAATGTCATGGCCTAGAAAAAAAAAATCAAGCCTTAGCCTTATTTCCTTTTTGTCTTCCTTTTCTCATGCAAATAAGGCCTCCCTTCCCCCACCCCTCATCCTGGCTCTGAGTGAAGGAGAGGAAGGGAGGAGACACAGCCCCTCCTGGAGGGGGATTCCCGGGATGGAGGAGGAGCTGGGGTGCTCACCCCAGACTTAGGACTCACACCCAGACCTCACGTGGGGCCACCGTGAGGCAGCTGTCTGCCCCCGACCCGGGGTTGGGGGGGGTGGGGGCGTTGCAGGCCCTGGGTGCCCCTCTGTCCACCCCTCTCCCCCAGCACATTCTCGGTAATCTGCAGTGATGTCTGGGCTGTGGCAAGAGCAGGGACGCTTACCCTCCTAATATGGAAGGCTAATTAATTTGTATTAGGGTTTAGGGATAATTAAACTTTTTATCTGAACTTAAGCTGCACAAACCACCCGCCTTGTACAATTAATTGCTGCCTTCCCTTCCTCCTCCAGGTGCTGAGAGATAAGTGCGAGCCAAGCTTCCTGGTCTGATTCTGCCCGCTGCCTCTCAGGCAGGGGTGAGGCTAAGCATCGGCCGGGTGGGGAGTCCCTCCTTTACTGGAGGCCAGGCGCTGCCCATTCAGGACCTAGCTGCTGGGAGCTCGGTCAAGGAGACGCGTCCTTGATGTTCCCACAAGGGGGACATCCCCACCTCAGCACCCACTCTCGCACCCGCCTTCTCCACTGGGAGGCCCCTGAGCTTGGCTCCCTCCTCTGCTTCCGGGCCCTTGGGATTGGGGGTGCAGATGGGGGATGGAAGCTGCTGTGTGATGGGTGGAGTCAGGGTGGGGAGATGCCTTCTCGGAGCAGGCTGGCCACCATGGCGAGTTCCAGGGACTCAGACCCCTGTGGTCACCTCCTTGTCCAGGGCAAAGGACAATGACTGACTACCCTGGAGGACACTAAAACACCAGGCTGGCTGATGAGTTCATCTCTTGACAACCTCTGGTCAGCCTCTTTTCATGTCCAGATCCCCTCCCATGGAGTAGAACTGCTGGAGTAGAACTTTTTTCTTTCTTATTTTTTTTTTTTTAGCTCTTACGTCATGTCGAGTGATGCAAATACATGATCTCATTTGCTCCTTCCGGCAATCCTACGAAATCGATACAATTATTATGCCCATTTTCCTGATGAGGAAACTGAGGCACAGAGTGGTTAAGTAATATGCCCAAGGTCACTTGGCTAGCCAGTGGCAGACCAGGTCTCTTAAATTCTAAAGTCCCTACACACAACTGCTAGTTCCTATAGCCCAGAGCCATGGTCCCTGAGGGGCCAACATGGTGGGCGGAAGTCTGGTTAGAGAGCAAGGGGGGGCCCTTCAGAGCTGACTACCTCTACTGCAGGAGCCAAGCCGTACCCGGAGACAAGGGACTTTAGCCCTGTGCTGTCGGTACTCATGGAGGGGGGATTTGGAAAACCAAATGAAATCCTCGCGTTGCTTTTCCTTTCTAGCACATGCCTCTCCCCCACCCCCATCCCCCTAAAAAAAATCAACCCCCATCCCTGGTTGAATCCCTGCAGCCAGGCACTCTCCCGAGTTCACCTGCAAAGTGGCCCCAGTGCTGAGCCAGGAGCCAGAAGGATGCGTTGGCATTTGGAGCCTTGAGGTTCCTCTGAAGATCCCATCTGGGGGTGGACCCGGAGGGGAGAACGGAGGCTCAGAGTGGGAGGACCTAATAACAATCACAGTAACAATCCACTACTAGTCTGTTTTTATTAACATCAATATGCACCATTCGAGTTTCCTAACAACCTTACGCGGTATCAGTAGCCCCATTTTTGAGGAAACTGCAGCTGGGAGGGGCTGAGTAGAATGCACAGGGTCATCTGCTTGGCCGGGCCAGTGTGTCAGCCTCATGTGACTTCAGAATGTCCCGCGCGTTGTGTTTACTCCACACACACCCAAACCTGCACGGACCCACGCGTTTCCACCCGTCCCTCTGGACTGATCGATTCATCAAATGCCTGCTGGCTGTTTATCCTGTGTCCCTCCCTTTGCTAGTGCCGGGGATTCAAAGCTAAATAGACAGGCATGTCCCCTGAGCTCACTATCTCAGGGGGGACAGACAAGTAAATCGCGATGGTGGTTCAATGTCATAATGGTACATGGAGAAAGCCCACAGGCTCCTGTGTGAGCAGGAAGGAGGGGGCTCTACATGAGGCTGGGGGGGGGCGGGGGGAGGCAGAGCACCTCCCGGAGGCAGTGGCCCAGGCTGTGGGTCAGTAAGGCTTGCCCAAGGAATAGAAGAGGGTACGGGCCGCAGGGAGGGGCAGATGGGAGATGAGGCCGGAGAAGCGGTCGCACGAAGGTCCTTGTGGGTGGATCCGAGGACTCTGATCTTTCTCCTGTAAGCCACGGGACCGTGTGAAGGATTCTAAGTGGGAGAGGGACGGGATCAAATGCTCGTCTTTGGAAGAGCACCCTGAGCATAGAGCGGAGGATGGCTGGATGGAGATGGGGGCAGAGGCAAGGGAAACGAGTGAAGGGGCTATGAACCAGTCCAGGCAGGGAACGGCGAGGCCTGAACCACAGTGGGGGCAGTGGGGCTGGGAAGGAGCGGCTGAAAGGTAGTATTGAGGAAGTGGAGCCTGCTGGACTCGGCTGGTCCCTGGCTCAGTGCGAGGGTGCACAGAAGGGAGGAACCTAGGGGGGCACTCGGGCAAGCTTTGTGTGCGTCTGCAGCCAAGCTCCCACCAGGCCCTTCCTCCCGCTGTCTACACTCCTGCTCCCTGAACTTGTCTGTGCTCCCACCGGCCTCGGGCTCCTCCATGACCACAAGCCTTTTGCCAGCCCTCCCCTCTGCTGGAAACGGTTCTCTCTCTCCCAGGCAGCGGCTACTCATCTTTCCAGATGTTGTTCAAATGTCACCTCCCTTAGCAGCCCTCCGTCCCCCCCAGAGTATCACTCGTCCCTCTCTCTGTCCATTTACTCCTCCGTGCAGAGACACACCCCCGGAAATGGCTGTTTTCCCCATTTCCATGAGCGCGCTCTGAGCACAGGGCTCTCTGTCTCTGCGTCCTTGGTCCCTGGCACGGGGCGTGAAGCATAGTAGGGACACAATAGTTCAGAGGGAGTAAGAGCAGAAGGAGCCACTCCGGTGTATGTTAGTTACACGGACTGGACTGGACCCCTGGGACTGGCTCCTTCCGGAATCAGACCGCAAGCTCCAGGAGGGGAGAGGATGCATCCTCGGTACCTAGAATCATCCCCGGCACGTGATGTACATTCAGGATATTTGTTGAACGAGTGCTAAACAGATTTAGCAATGCAACTGCTGACTCTAGCAGACGACATCATCAGGGAACCCTTCTGCGGCAAAACATCTAAATCCGGAATAAAATATACGTTCTGATGCATTGCTGGGTTCACGTGCAGTAGGGGAAATCCATGTTACCCCCAACGAAAAGGGACAAACCCCAGGGGGAAATCACCGCTGGGAGGAGGGAGCAGGAAGCAGAGCGAGGAACACGGTCGCTCTGAGCGCACGTGCCGACAGCAGCTGGCGAGCTGGGACCTGTCACCGGACCCGGAACCTTGGGCCAACAGCAGAAAAGGAACTCTCAGAGTCTTTGAGTGAGGCCAGGCCCCGCACGTGGGCTAAAATGCTCCCGAGAGGGGTCGAGCTACCTGGCTTCTGGGAAAACCCTATTTAAGCCCAGTCCAGAGGAAAACACCCTTAACCCTGACCTTCAGGATGCCCGGAGATTAAGGTCATGTAAACATGAGTTTGCTTAAAAAAAAAAAAAAAAAAAAAAAAACCAATCGTGAAGAAGCAAGCGACCATGAATGAGAGTCATCAGAGCGAAACTAATAGTAGATTGAGGTCCTCCTCCCCGTCCCCCCCTACCAAGAACTTCAGACACTGAAACTGATGGGCATAAAAGAGTTATGTACGAAATGGTTTTACGAAGTACAGGGTGGAATCACAAAGACGAGCCGGCAACAGGACACGATTGGAAATCATCAGGTGCCCGTGAAAAAGAACCACGTGGAGTTTCTAGAAGTGAAAAAATTAAACACTGAGGTTAATTAGGACTGAAATCAAGAGCTTATCCCTCATGGGTTCAGCCTCTGGGACGGACCTCCACTTCCCAGTCTCATCCTTGAAGACCCTCACGTGGTCACCGGGTCCCCGAGTCTGTCCGTATCACGACAGGCAGGAGGGCGGCGAAGACCAAGGGGCTGCCCGCAATGGCCACTGCGTCATCAAGAGAGGCCACCACTGAAGTCACGTGTGAATGGAGCTTGCTTCCGGGATAGACCCCGACCGTTTTGCTCTCACGGCTCCCAGGAACGACAGAGTGGCACAGGCGAGGATAAGCGGACGGCAAAATAAAGACAACAACCCAGTGTTATAAGTAGACAGGAACAGTGCCAACCAGCCACCTTCGTGTAAAAACCAGGAAAGGAGATGTAATCACATTCACCGCTGGGCTCCTGTCAATGGGAAAATATTCAAACGAAAACTGGGATTTGGTTATTTCTGGGGCTATTTCCTATTTGCCCCCTCAGCTGTTCCCTGTGCTCTGAATGGGCTCGCTCCCAGCGTGGTCTGCAAGGTCACACGTCCTTCGGAAGGAAGACGTGGAAGGGCTGGGGCCCCGGAGACCGTGAAGCCATCCCTCCCTGACTGGACCCGGCCCGGGGTCTGGAGAGGGCACAGAGGCCCTGGTCTGGGGCGCCCGGGGGCCACAAGTCACCCCGGCACGTCCAAAGTCCCAGCCCCGATCTCGACTGGCATGGTCTTTTGGAAACTGGGCCGTGCTCAGCCACTCTCCCAGCCTCAGCCCCCAGGACACTTGTCCCCATTTACCCCCGCTGCACTCTCAGGAGGAGAGGTTGACGAGAAGGAGCCATGAGGAACAGCACACGTGTCTGGTCCGGCCCCGGGGCTCCCTCCGAGACCTCGTCCCGCAGGCCTGTGCCATCTGCTTCTCTTTCTCCATATGTTCCCTGCAACAGCCCTTCTCCCCGGGGCAGCTTGTCAGCCTTCTGCCGCCCTGGGCAGGGAGGAGCTGCCTCAACTACAAAGTGGAGCATGACAGGCCAGGACGAGCCTTTGGTGAGTGCCGGAGTGGGCACAGACCGCGCAAGGCGTGGGCGGGTTCTGGGAGAGAGACGGAAGGGCCCAGAAGGTCTGAAAGGCGAAGGTGGGGGTGTGGCCCGGGGCAGACACCAGATGGCGCCCCCGGAGGGGCTGGAGCAATGAGCTCAAAGTCCACGGAGGGACCGGAAGGGGGGCGGGCCCCGAAGCTGGGGTGGGCAGGTGGTAAGGGGGACAAAGTCTTGGGGAGTGAGTACTTATTGCTGATGGGGACCCTCTCTGAAGGTCGCGCTTGCTTCCGTTAGCATAGCTCATTCTTGTGCAGCTGCAGCTGGGACGGTGGTAGAGGCAGGGACAGGCCCGAGGGGAGTGGGCAGGAGGCAAGCACTGCAGGGCGGACCGGAGTCTTAGCCCCAGGCCCCAGTAGGTGGAGGGGCTAAGCGATGTGGCCCCTGGACCCTGTATATGGCCACCAGGTGTCCCCACTCATCCCAGCATGGGGCCGCGCTGCTTGGAGGGTAAACCGAGTCTGCTCCAGCTGCTGTCCAGGGCTGCCCTCCCTCATCCTGGGGGTTTTCCGTCCCCTCCTCACCCACCCCACGCTCTAAGGACCAGGAGATGGGCTCCCACTTCCAGTAGGCCTTATCAGAACCACACTTCGTCCCCACGGTCTCGGAGTCTCAGGGTGGCACAGGAGTCCTCCCCACGGTGGCCTTCCCCACCCACTGGGGACCTCTACTGCGAGCCCCCTGGTAGGGTTGTTAGGAACATCACATCTCTAAAAGCTCTTTGTAAACTGTGAGGTGAGCTTTGCTGTAACTAGTTGTATAGTTTACAGTTACCACAGTTGTATAGTTTACAGGTAAACCACAGTTATCCACACATATATAACTAGTTATAATTACGGAACTATGCATAACGAGTCATAAGTCAGCTCTACCCGAGAGCTTAGTCACCCTTCCGCAGGAAACAATCTGGGTCACGGTTGGACTCCTCACGTTGTCAGTTTACCCATAACTTGTCCCCGTAAGCCCTGGTCCTGCCGTGGGAGCCGCAGAGTCGGTCTGTCCTGCCCGCACGACAGCCCTCCTCGGAGCCCCTAAGTCGGGCTGTGGCTCCCCATTTCATTTGGCCCGCGCTAGAGGTCACTGCCCCACACCTGCCTTGTGCCCCCGTCCCTGGCAGCCCCCAGGTGTGCGAAAACGCCGGTGCCTCATGAACCTCATGTCACTGTCGCGAAGATGGGGCGTCGCCTCAGCACTGGGGCCACACGGAAAGGCTGCGGCCTGTGCAGAGGGACTGTGGCGATGCAGACTAGACTCAGACTTCATTTCTATGGCAGCTCTCCCCTCGAGCATGGAGCGGGACTAAATCCCTGGGTCCCCCAAGGCGCTTAGCTATTCCCTCCAACCTCATCTCAGGCCCTTAAAATCCTGCTCCGGGGCCTGCGGCCAATTTCATGTTTCTGCCGAGCTGTGGAAAACCCAGAAGAAGCCTTCGGCATCTCACACGCGGCCGGCCCCGGGCTCAGCGCTTCTGGGGTCTGGTCTG
>CM052900.1:81740033-81781425 GCA_028534135.1 Potos flavus | reverse complement strand
TGGGGGCCCCCCCCCCCCCCCCCCCCCGGTTCTCAGGAGGCGCCTGGCCTCCAACGCCGGCCTGGAAGGGAAGGAGCCCGGCCTCTCTGGCCTCCGTCGTTAGCCTCTGTGTCTGAGAACTGCTGCCCCCCGCCCCCCCAGCCTCTCAGTGTGATACCCTAAAACAGCCCTCTCCCGCTACGTACAGGCCTGTCTGCTCTCCGCCCTCACCCCTGCCTGTCTCCCAGTGACAGCAGGGGCCCTGCCAGCCCGGGCCACCTACCCCAGGGCCCACAGCACTGCCTGCCAGGTAGTGGGCTTTTCACAGGGTTGAGGAAGAAAGGGATGTTTCCCTGCTTCTCTTTTAGGCTCTGCCTCCTTTGGACCCTTACGTCCAAGCTGTTCCGGGCAGCCTTGCCTGGGCTGAGGTCTGCCAGGAACAGGAACGACAGTCTTGGGTTGGGTTAGAGGTGGTCCCTGGGGCCGCTGGTTATACGAGCGTGTGCGCGTGCCCGTGTGGGTGTAAAATAGCATTCCCCACCCCAAATGGACACACCACTTCCTCCTCCCCCCTCCAGAGGAATACTTGGACCTTCACCACCACCCACATGCTCGAGCCAGGTCAGAGCCGGAAGAAACCTCAAATATTGTATGTTCCACGAATAGCAAAGAATTTATGGGCAAAATGACACATATCAGGAATTTGCCTTAAAATACTCCAGGAACAAGATGAAGCCAGGTGGGTAGGTTCATGGGGCTTCATTGACCCCTTCCTACTTTTATGTACGCTTGAGATTTTCCATAATAAAAAGTTAAAAACAAACAAAATTAAAAGAACCATCTACTCCAACCCCCTCATTCTCCTCAACGTCTGAAGCCACTGCTCACTTTTCCCGTATGACAGGCCTGCAAAATCCCTTGTTGCCTCTTTCATGTTTTGTGGAGGGCAGGCTTGTGTTGCCAACTCGATTCTTGCCTCTTGAGGGCAGGGCTGTGTCTTTGCTCTTCTGGATCCTTCTACAGAGCTTAAAACGGGGCTGGGCCTATTGGAAAGTACGCAATAAACACAGGGCAGGAGCCGCCCAGCCCTCGTCCCTTGGGCCGAGGCCTCCTTCATATCCCCACATCCTCGGCGTGATGCTCCTTCTCCACTCTCACCGTATCCCAGCTTCTCTCTGGCTTTGGCCAAGATGACCGGGGGAATGCTTTGGGCAAGGGCTCCCCTGTTTCCGTGGTAATCAGAGCCTTCCATCTCCCCTGGCAGCATGCTCTCTGGGCTGTCGATATTTAATTTAACTAGATTTGAATGGAGGGAGGCTTGTGGGCTTGGGCCCTGCATCTCCCAGACTCCCCTAAACCCCAATGTGACTGCACGCACATCGTCTTGTAATGGAGCCTCTGTACTCTGGACCCCCCTTTTAGAACGTTTCTGCCCTGTGCCCTTCAATTCACCTTCAGAGGTGTGGGCTCAGTGGGGCTGCAGCTGCGGGGGGCGCGGGGGCACGCCGGCCAGTCCCATGGCTCTGCGTGGCTCCCCTGGTGGGCAGCCTATGTGGGAAACACAAGCGCCCCCAAGTGAAGGTGATGGGCAGGGAGGATGTGAGCAACAGCAGCACATGAAGGCTTACTTACCATGGGCCAGGCACTGGCCCTAGGACTTTGTGAGTCTTCGCTTATTTAATTCCCCCAGTGACCCCCAGGACAGGGGCTGTGATGAGCCCCACTTTGCAGATTAGGAAACTGAGGCTCAGCCAGGTGAAGCGACAAATCCCCAAATCACACAGGGGATAGACAGCAGAGCTGGAATTCGTGACCCTGACCTTGAGCACTTCCTTTCAGTGAGGGAAGGATGCTGGACCCAGAACACAGGGCCCAGGCGACTGGGCTCCGACAAGCCTGCACGGCCCCTCCCTGCCTCCCCTCCCTGCACCTGCCTGCCCTCCACTCCACCATCGCCCCTTGAGGGCCCATGCAACCGACTGATGGGCCGGGCGAGCCCGCTGCAGGGCGAGGGTGTATCAAACAAAGGCAGAGGGCTTCTCGGCCACGAAGCAGAACCAGGTGGCATAAGGCAAGGGCGGCCTAAGTGACAGGCTGGGCTTATTTATGTGCTTTCCCTTCATCAAAGGGCCCCTTTCAAAATGACTCAATCGACTATTAATCTTGATGAAACATCAACCCCAATAGGGGGGAAAAAAGCGTTAGAAAATCTGCAAGAGGAAAATGCCTGCGTCTCGGCCTCGGCCCCCTGGAGAAGGGATGTGTGGGGACACTGCAGGGAGGAAATCTTCGAGGGCCTGGCCAGGAGCCACCTGGGCATGCACCCAGAGCCCGGGTGGGTCCCCCGGTCCCTTACCCCTGCACCGATTGGCGTACCAGGCCGCCCTCCCTGTCTCCTGGCTGGTGGGGTCCCCACTGAGCCCCAACACAGCCGGACCGACACGCACCCTCTGTGTGTTAATGAGCCTCCTGTGTGGATGGTGCGGCAATTAATCTTAGAAATTTTACCAAGTGCAAAAGGAAAGTCCTCGAGGGGCATAAATCCACTCCCTCTAAAAAGCTTGGCTCAGCAGAGGCCTTAAAGTTTAGGGAGAAAGCAGACTTGACCGAGAGCGAGATTAGAGCTGGGAGGGGAGAGATGCAGAGGGTCCAGCCTGCTGTTCCACTCGGCTTAGGGGGGCCGGGGGCGGGGGGGAGTGCTGGCTCGAATTCCCCCTGCTGCTGCAGACACAAACGCAGCAACTGGCTTGTGGAGGGGGGCGGGGGGGAGTAATTACAGAATGTGTTTGTGTTTTCGTAAACTCAGAGGTCTGGGACCAGAGTGTTCTGGAAAGGCTGCTGGGTGACTTCCCGGTGGGAGGAGGAGGATGAGGAGGCAGGAAGGGAAGAGAGGACGGTGGGTGAGCAGGCACTGTGGAGGCCTTAGGAGGCCAAATCTGAAACCCCCCTCTGGCTTTCCTCCCGAGCCCTTCCACCGTGCGAGCCTAGCCCCCACCCCCCATCGGGCATTCTCTCTGGGGGGCACATATGCTCCAACCTGGGCGCCCACCTGCCCCCCTGTACACTCTGGCTCTGTGGGGAGCAGCTGTGTCCCCAGGAACAGGGTCACCCAAGGGAGCACAGGGACCCCCTGCTCCAGCGGACAAGCTGGCCTGCCATTTCCACTTGGGGATTTTTCTTCTGACACAGACGTTCTGCTCTGCGGACGCCTGGCTCTCCTGCTTTCCTCTGAGCCTTTCAGGGATACTTTAAATAGCTTTCCTGCTCCTCTTTTCCATTTCCTAAGCATGGAAGAGGGGGCAGACTATGGCCCTGGGGCTCAGAACCGTCTGCATTCAACTCTCGTATCCTCCTCTCGGGGACCACTTGACCTGGGCAGTTTCCGACCCTCATTTTCTTATCTGTAAAATGGGAATGTTCCTATCTGCTCACCTCACCCGGTCGCCATAAGGAAAAATGGGAGAAGGGACATCTGCTTCCAGGAATGGAAAGCTAACAGTGTGGATAAACCTCTCTGCTATGGACAAATTAAAAAAAAAACTAGAAGAAGTACGGCAAACATCTCAGATCATCAATAAGGAAGCATCGGGCCATAATCTCTAAGGAGGTGAGAACGCAGGGAGGTGAGCCCAGTACTTGATGCCACCCTTGTCTTTGAAAAATAAATTAATCCAGAAGTCACAGCGACAAAAATGAGCTGCGGGTTTTGCAGTATCCCCTCTCTCCTCCAAGGTGGGAAGCCTGAATAAATACTTCCCACCTCTTTCAAGGTCAGGGTCCTGCAAAGCTTCACCCTTGGGGTAAAGATGAACTGAAAGCAATATTCCCTTCTATGATCATGTGGCCTTGAATTTGGGCCCAGGAATCCAGACTAAGGTGGTCCTGGATGGGCAGCCTTCCCAAGTGTCTGGCAGAAGCAAACTAGAATCTTCTCTGCAGGAAGAGTGTTCTCATCCTAAACTACCGATTATTCCTCCAAACAATGTTTCAGTACATTGTCCAGCACAGAGTCAAAGAACACAGGGAAAGAAGACACTATGAGTGAGAACCAGAGGAAATGACAGATAACAAAGAGAGGCACGTACCCTTGAAATATTGGAATTATCAGCCGCAGACAGCGATGTTTATAATTCAAAGAAATAAAAGGCAAGCTTGAGAATTTTGCCAGGGCGTGGAAACTAAAAAGCAGATCTAGCAATTTTGACGAAATCTAAATAGAAATTTTAGAACTAAAAAACCACAACAACCAAAAACTAAGGACTTGATGGATGGAGTTGCGTGTAGATTAAGCACAGCTGAAGAGAAAATCATTGCGCTGCAAGTTGGAAGGAACTATCCAGAACGGCGCACCCGGGAACAAATGAGAAAGTACTTGTGTCTTGTTCCAAGTCTGACATATAGATGTAGGAACTCGGTAAGTGTTCATTTCTTTCCCTTTCCTCTTTCGAGTACTAAAAAATATTTCTTATTTCAGGAAACCTTTTATGATTCGTCTGGCCTGACATCCATCACTTCATTAGGCTGAATTTTCTCAGCATCTTCGTACGTGTTTATTCATATTGACAGGAACTCGTTTATTTCCTGAGAGCAATGAATGCAAGAATTAAAGTCACACCCCAAACTATGTCCCTTGGTTGAAGGTTTCCTAGTCTGCAAACCCATTCCTCCTCTTTGCCATGATGATGCATGACTGCAAGGACTTCCCAATCACAGCTTGTGTTCCAAGGAAGAGCATTCTGTTGGATTCCGGAATACGGTCCACTTCCTGAACTCATCCTCCCATCAGTGATGGGTTGACCAGCTGACCAAGAGCTGCGGCAAATGCTTCTAAGTTCAGGGTCAATAGGAAACATGCACAGGCTCTCCTAAGCTTTCCTCTTCGAGCACACCTTTGGGTCCAAGGTCATTCTGGAGATTCTGGTGAGCCAAGCTGCCGAGCGGGAGGGTCCGTTAATGAGACCAGTGAAATCCACTAGCCTCAATGAGGACACTGTCACCTCTGCAAGCCGTACTTCTCTTCTGTAGCCTCCAGCTGTCCAGGGCCTTTGAAATTCACAAGTGGGCCTTGCCAGAGATGCACATTGCCGTAGGGTCTGTCTTTATTTCCAAGCACTGGAGCGAGAGGGATAGGGATACCCTGAACGCTCCCGTACCCCACCCCTGATCTGGGTCATGTCAGACTCCTGGCCTCGAGGACACGAGCGGACAGAATTGAGGCAGAACCGGGGCCCATGGCTCTCTCCCCTTCCACGGGCCTACAGTTTAAGTGTAAGGACTGGGACCGGCTCTGGGAGAAGAGAGAGAAAGGTGCTGGGCTGAGAGCTGAGTTTGGGGAAGGCTGGCGGGAGGCGGGGGCGGGAGCTGTGCAGGGGCTTGGGGGTGGGTGCTGGGCTGCCCCAGGTGGGGGTGGGAGGCCAGGGCGGTGCTTGGCGTAGGCGGCAAGGAGAAACATTGTGTTTTGATTAGTAAGCTCCCGAGGGGACTACAGAATTCGATGCCTCGGCCTCACCTGTTCTGTTTCAATAGCTGAAAATTATTTTTCCGGACTTAGAAAAAATTGCATCCCATTTTCTGTGTGTGTGTGTGTGTGTGTGTGTGTGTACACACCCACAAGCATTTGATCAAGGGCTTGTCAAGAACACGGGCAGGAGGCTCAGTTTAAACAATACTGGTTGATGGCCTCTGCGTGCCTGGCACTCGGGAGAGCTGGGGACACGCAAGTGATCCAGACGGGGTCCCCACCCTGCTCCCCGGATGTCCAGGGGCTCGAGGGAGACACAGGCCCTCCTGAGGGCACCTTGCTCTGCCCGGGCTGCTCTGGGGCTCTCTCCATTCACCGATTGGTATCTGGTCTGGCCAAAATGGTTTTTCATAGCCCCTCCTGGCCTCCCAAGGCAGCACCGGAAATTTCAAGTAAGAAGCCGCTTCCTGGTCCAGCACTGGCAGCGTGGAGAGGAAATTACTGAGAACAAGGATGGGTGAACTTCTTGGGCTCTTGTCTGCCGCTTCTGCCTCTGATCGGGGAGCAGACAACCAAGGCGTCAGTGTGGGAGCGGCCTTCGGAATCGATGTGAGGCTCTCTCTAGACTAGACTGGGGGATGCTATTGTCTCCTGCTAAACCCTGCTCCCCACCAGCTTTTATTTCCTTCCGATTTGGGGCTGGGTTAGGTCCTGGACCCAGCGACTATTTAATCTCCGTCTTCTAGAATGGGCCTTTACCTTGCTGGAGGAGGGTAGGGCCTTCATGCTGAGACCAAATACCTTGAAAGGAGTGGCTCCTGGTTGTCCCGGGACCCATGGGGGCAGGGGAAGGAGCCACGCTCTGGGCTCCATTCACCTACTTTGTCCCAAGGCTATAGCCAACGGTCCGTGCTGGGCACAGGCTGGCAGGCCCTGAACTTCTCCCCGGGCGTCCATCTTGGCTGGAGAGACGGCAGGTGTCTGAGAACCATCCCCTTCTCCTCTCAGTGATGATCCACAGCCAATTAGCTGAGCCCAGGAAGGTGGAAAATGCCTCTCTCCAGCCCCAGAGCCAACAGCAAATGCAGTGTTTCTTGTCGACATCTCTGCAAAGGGGGAGGACAGGGTAACCACCCAGGACCTCAGGAACTGGTCTGCGGCTACGAGCCCAAGGCTTTAGTAACACAAAAGGCAAAGGACTCCTCCACCAAGTAGCTGAATATAAGAGTAAAAACTTGGCTATAGATTTTCCAGACTGTGCCTGGAGCTGTGTGTGTGTGTGTGTGTGTGTGTGTGTGTGTGTGTGTGTGCAGAAAGCAGGGACTCTCCCCGGGGTCTAACAAATTGGGGTCTTTGCCGTGAAGGGTGGTGGCAGCAGTGAAAGGAGGCAAGCTAATAACTGAGCGCTAACATAATTGGTCTCACACGTACACTTCTTCCGGCCCCTGCCTGTCACTCCCTCCAGCTGCCTGGGCCTCTGGCGGGCTGACTCACGTAGCCGGCTGGGCGGGGACACCTTCCCCACACCACAATCAATAGTCATTTTAAGCAGATCTTATCTGTGTAAGACAGTTGAGTGAGGGAGCAGGGATCTAGGTGGTGCCATTCGAGAGGAGGGAACTGGTGGTCCCACTCTCCCGCAATGGGGATTTCCACTTTACTTCCCCCAACCCTGGGTCATCTGCATGCACACAGGAAGAAAAGGGGACCCGTGCTCCCCCAAGTGGGGCCACAATGCACCAGATCCAGGCGAGGTGTTTATCAGATACACTGTTCCACTGGCCATGGTATGATCAATAAGGGGACGAAAGATGCCAAGGAATTTGGACAAAGCTAGGAAATGCCATATAAATACAGGAGATGATACGTTTTCTGTTTGCTGCCCAAACCCAGGCGTCCCCGACGGTGCTGGGCACACAGCAGGTGCTCAAGCAATACGCTGAATGCATGAACCCTGGGTTACCCGAGCAGTGTCACCCTTGCCCTACCTGGGTATGGGGCTCGGCCAAGGGCGGGAGAGGGAAGCGGGAGGGTGATCCGGCCTGAGGGGCTTGAACCTGTGTTCCTGGGTCCTGGGTGAATGCTGCCATGGGATTCCCGGGCCCGTGTGCGCTCTGGACCGTCTTGCTGGGGATGGACCGTCCGTGCCCCTGCCCTCTCCGTCCGCGCCCAGCAGTCTCGGCTGCAGAGGACTAGGGCTTGATTGTTTTTAGAAATCAATCGGCTCCATTAAGGTATGACTAAAGGTCTATTTTAAACTTCCCGGAGAGACATTACTCACCGGGAATAGGTGAGTAACCCTGGCATTCTTCTCTGAGATCCTGGGGCCTAGGGAATGGAGACTCGGACATCTCTTCTCCTTCCTCCCCGCTGCCTGGCCCCTGGGCCCCGCACAGAGTGATTCCAACACACGGGGAGGCAGTGAGGGACAAAGTGGGGCTTAAGAACACGCAGGACGACTCTACTTTGCCACCTGCAGCGTCACCTGGGGCCAGTCTCTCTGAGTCTCTCTTCTGAAACCTGACATTAATTCCCGGGAAGGGTGATGCTCTTCTGGGGCTGGTTCGTGGTAAATTCTGGCCGAGCAGGGGCTGGGCCAGGCCGAGGAGGGCCTGTCCACTTGACCTTGGCCAACAGCGGCGATGAGGAGGGAAGGGGACGGCAGGACCATCTCCCTGGCTCCACTGGGCGCCCTGGAGGAGCGGGTTTTCACACCCCTAGGGTCAGCTACTCAGTCGGTTTTGCCCTACACCAGGTGGCTCTGTGTGCTACCCCTGCACCAGAAAGGACAGCGGGGTCCCTGGGCACCGACCACCGTCCAAGATGGAGCAGTCGGAGGGCTTTGGTGCTGAGGGTGTTAAGACGCAATCAGACTGTAGTAAGGCTTTTTTCCAGGGCCTGCTGGGGCAGGAGCCCCCCACCAAGTAGGCAAACCATAAAAATAAGGACATGGCACATTTATTGAGTGCTTACTGTATGCCATGTACTATGTTAGCGCTTTCTTCACTTGGACCTTTCACATTTTGATCTGTACAAGGGCTCAGCCAAGGAGGTTCTCTTATCGTCCCCATTTCACAGATGGTGCAACTGGGACTCATTTGTTTAATGACTTCACTGAGGTCACCAGCTTATGAGCAGGAGGACCAGGCCTCAAACCCGGTCCTGCTTCACTCACTATCTTCACTAAAGCCCCATCACCCCGGCTGCTGGGCGCAGGCTGGCGCACATGCCTTTGTGCCCATCTCTTGGCTTTTTCTCGCTCGGCCGTCGGGGGCATTCTGAAAGGTATTCTCCCAGCATCCTGAGAAGCTCATCTCTGCGGGGACGTGGCCGGCCACCTAGAACTGTGGCGCCAGGGGTAGCTGGCTCAGGCTCCTCAGTGAAGGAACCCCAGGCTCTGGGAAGCCAGCTGGAGAAAAGCAGGGGGAGCTCAGCTGAAGGCCACCGGGTGGGTGTGGGGAGAAGTTTGCACAGGGGTCACACGGGGGCCCCCAGATCACCCTCTGAGCCCTAGCGAGGATTAGGAGCCTGCTGTTCTGGTGCCAGCCCGATCAGACCACAGTCCCTCAAATGAATGCACAATCCAATTTAATTTCCCCTTAGGAAATTACGTATTTTTAAAAAATACATGAAGAGTCGGAAAGGAGCCATGGCAACGAGGAGGCTGAGCTTCAGAGTCACGGCCAAGCCTCTTCTCCCTGGGCTGGGGCATCTGGTCTTCCAGGTCAGACCTCCCAACTGTCTTTGCATCAACGCGCATGTGCAAAATGTCATCTGGGTCCAGGACACCGGGCTCGGCGGGGGCAGAGCCATCTTTAGCCGGGGGCCAGCAGCCCGAGGCTTTAGTTGTCTTAGACCTCCTCGGCCATGGAGGCCCATGCCCCTCACCCCTGCACCAGGGACTGGCTCTCTGGCTGGGTCAAAGGCCGCTGGATGGGTTCAGGTGACACTGACAGGGATGTGCCAGGAACAAGGCAGCCTTCACCTACAAGGATCCTGCGGCAGCTGGATTTCATAGGAGGCTCGGAGGCATTCGGTGACTTGCTCGAGGTAACCGCAATAGTACTCAGTGAGTGCTTCTCCTTTGTCCGGCACTGTTTTGAGGGCTTCACACACACCTTCTGCTTCTGTTGTGGGGTCCCCGTCTCCCCACCCCTCCCCACGCCTCTGATCTTTCTGTATTCTCCCAGATTTGCTGCACCCCCCTGTCACTCATCCGATGAAGAGCACTTACGATGTGCGGGGCCCCAGGGTGGGTCTGGAGACGAACAAAGGAGATGGGCCCGCCCTCGGGGAGCCCGGCATCGGACACAGGGATGCAGGCGTTCGTTCACCGGTGCCAGGCCCCCCGGGGCTGTCTGGACGCCGGGCACAGAAAGATCGAGCAGCTTCTAGAAGGTGCGGACCGGTGGAGGAGCCCCGCCCATCAGTTGTCAGACTACAGCGCAGCCCAGGAAGCAGATTCCACACCACGAGAAGCCAAGGCATCCACTGGGGGCATATCCCCGTGGATGAGACATGGGTGCGTCTCAGGGAGCGGAACCGTGTCTGACTTGACCCGGCAGGAGTTCTGCGCACAGCGGGGTCTGCATGATGAGGAAACGAGGGGCCTCTGTCATCCTCTTATCTCTCAGATTAATCTGGCTGGAACAAGTGCTTAAAGCCGAGGACAGATTACCAGAGAAACCCTAACTGGGTAAACAGCTACTTCGGGGGCCTGGAGTGTTTGGGGGCCTGGAGGTGACAGCCAGGGAACCAACGCGAACACACAGCCCCTATTTTCCTTGAATGTCCCATTGGTGGGGGGACACGGGCCCAGGGGCCAAGATGGCGGCCGACTTCCCCCTCAGAGTAATCCATCTCTCCAGCCCTCAGCTTTGCTGTCGGGGCACGTGGTTATTTGTCTTCTCCGCCCAAGTCCCTAGATGTGTCTGCTCAGCTATATTAGGAAGGCCCAGTGCCTTAATATTTTTATCAAATAGAATATCTGGCTATATTTGTACCTGGGCCCATGTGGTGCCTTTATACCAAAGAACACAAAGCGGTAGGCAGACTTTTGGTCAGTTTAGCTTCCTCCTGCCTCGGAGAGGAACAGTCAATTCTCTCTCGTCAGCGGAAGGGACAGCTGAGGCCCAGGGATGTGTCTGAACCCTTTGGGCCTTGCTGGAGAACCTGGACTACTAGAATCTAAGGGGGCGGGGCGTCCATACTACATTCAGGGAAACTGAGACCTGCCCTTCAGGGCCATCTCTAGCTCTCTGGGGCTGACTCTCCCACTGGCCGCTTTGCCCCCTGATGGTTGTCATTCATTTCCTGCCTCTTCTCCTTTTTGGTCTGTCCTTTCCCTTCATGATACTGGCAAGTGCCTCAGTTCAAGACAGAAGGGGGGAGGAATTTTCTGGGCTTTCCTGGATTTTCCTGTGCAGAAAAAAAACATCCTCCCTGGGGTGAAGAACATCTTCCCTACTGCCAGCAGCCACTCCCAAGACCCTCGGGAGGAAGCAAGGGGACGAGAAGACCGACGGGGGAGGCTGGGGTTACTGTGGGAGCAGTGACAGCCAAAATTCCCCAGCAACGACAGGACCACAGGCACTGAAGAGTTTTCCATGAATTCTCTCCCTTAATCCTCACAACTGTCTATGAGGTAGGTGTTCTCAGTATTCCCATGGTATAGATGAGGAAGCCGAGGCTTTGAGAGACAGCTGAGACCCTGGCTCAGAAGGGTGGGCTAGGACGCGAACCCAGGCAGCCTGGCCCCAGAGCCCGCTCGCAAGCCACCACGATGCCTCCCCGGGAAAGGCACGAGCCCCAGCGCCCCAGCCTTTCTCCCCGAGGACGCCTGGTGCCAGCTCCCCACAGGTCCTCCCACCGGCACTCGGCCTCCTCCTCCTTTCTCAGGCACATGGTAGGAGCTAAACATGTCAGGTTGGAAAGGGTCACTCCCAGACCTGGCGTGCCCTCAAGGACCTGAGGAAGGTAAGATGGTCAGAGTGGAATTAACTCAGATCTCTTGTTTCTTCGAGGGAAGCCCACACGCATCATACAGAGGTCCAGCCATCCCACACACATTTGTAGAAACTGAAGAATGGGCCGTGCTCTTTGCTAGCGACTGGAAGGCGGTTGGCATGGCTCCCGGGAGACCACCCTCCAACGGGTCTCCTTCGATGTCCAAACATGCCCACCCGGACCCCCGAACTGGGGGAAGAAAAGGGAAACCCTCTTAGGGAGTGGGCCTCTGTGGCATCTTTGTGGGTTCATGTACTATTCTCCACAATCCTGTGTCACAGATATTATCCCCATTTTACAGATGATGAAACAAGGACTAAAAGCTAAAGGGCAGGTAACTGGCCCGAGTCATACAACTACTAACTGGGGAACACGGGATCTGAGCCCGAAAGCTTCCAAAGCTCTTTCTTCCCTCTTCACCTTCTTGTCTCCCACAAGAAAGTGAAAATAACCTCACATCACCACTACACACACCCACACCTACAAATGTACAAATGGGAGCATCTGATCTCTGAGAGGCTTGTGCAGGCTGCAAAGTCTCTCTCACACGCACACATTCCCATATCCGTATGCACACATCCATGCACCAATCAGTTTTTTTTTTTCTAACTTCTGAATGTTGTGAACACTGCCACTAGTCAATAAGCACATGGAAAAATACCCAAACTCATTATAAATGAAAAAAATGTGAATTAAGGCAGCAAGGAAGTACTGTCACTTTTAGTCCACTTAATTAGCAAAAATTAGGGGGGCAAAAGGGGAAAACAGTCCTGAAGAGGATGGATTGCAACAGGGACCCTCATATCCTGCCCTCTGGTACAACCCTTTGGGAAAGTGACGTGGCAAAAATCCATCAAGAGGTTTAAGAGTGGCCAAGACCATCGGCTCAGTCATTTCGCCTGAGGGCCATTGCAAAGTACCCGCATAAAAATGTTCGACACAACTCTGTTTATTACAGCACAGCCTTGATACTGACCCCGGTGACTTGCACGAGGGCCTCAGCCCATTAGATCAGACAAAGGGAACGACCAACGGCAAACATAACAGTGCCAAAGTGTGAACAGTGGTTCGGTTTGAGTGATCAGAAATCCTGGTTAATTTCTTCCTCCTCCCCTCTGCATTTTCTTTCTTCTGGTTTTCTGCATTTTTCAATGAAAAAGGGGCATGCTTCTCATTTCCAATGGAGGTAGACTTGATGGAAAAAAAGAGGGCGCAGATCACAACAGCACATAAGTGATAGAAAGCAGAGCATGTGGACACAGTGTTTTGTGCTGTCATCGAGCGACACCTACAACAGAAATGATCTATCGCGTCAGTGACGAGCAAAAGAGCCGCTGCGCACATGTGATCGGACATAAATAGTAAAGAGCGCTCATAAAGAGCTGTAATTAGGTTGGCTCTTACACCGCAATCCAGTTTTTAGTTTTTCCCTTTGTAGTTCTTTAGCATCTGTTAACTGCACGGGGGCTGACAGTTTAGCCTAATACCAGGTGGGAGCTGTTCCTATAGGCGTGCGCATGTGTGTGCGTGTGCACACGCGCGTGGACACACACACACACACGTTATCATCAGCGAGTGTCTTGCCAGCTGGTGTCCAGGGCTGGGCTTTGTGAGCCTTTCTCCTGGGCTGATGGGTTCCGGGCAGTGGAAGTAGCTGGGGGTGGGGAGATTACGTGGAAGGTGGCCTCTGGAGGTGGGCAGGAGAGGACCAGGGCCGGGAGGACCGCGGGGGGACCTGCCCATGTCCAGACCTCAGGCCTTGACTCTTCCTCCTCAGCAGGAGGGGAACACCTTTCCGCCGGCTTTGGTCAAACGTGGCCTGGGGTGCAACGTGACTAACGTCAGATCGGAGGCTGAAAGCAGGTGGGAGTCAGGCAAGGAGAGCTGCAGAGTCCCAGTGGCAGAAAGGTGGCGGGAAGGCCAGGGAAAAGCAACCTGACATTTTACCAGGGAGGGATTTTCACTCTTTCAAGAGCCTCCTCTGCTTTTCTCCTATTGATCCATCAATTTTTAAAAAAGATTTTATTTTTTCGACAGAGAGAGAACAAGCAGCGGGGAGAGGCAGAGCAAGAGGGAGAAGCAGGCTCAGTAGGGAGCAGACATGGGGCTCGATCCCAGGACCCTGAGATCACGACCCGAGCTGAAGGCAGACACTTAACCAACTGAGCCACCCAGGCGCCCCTCCTATTGATCTATCAATGTTGCAATCACCAGGCCTTTTCATACCCCTGGGAGACTGGGCAGAGACTCCAGGGAAATGGGCATAAGCGAGGGACCACAGCGTTCTCCGAGCTTCCTGGGTGCAGGTGGGAATGTACATTGTCCCCCCGAGTTCGCCTTCTTGCTCCACACCCTGCCTGGCCTGGCTGTTCCAAGGAGCCTCCTCACCTTCTCGTCCAGGTCAGCGGGGCCGGTCTGGGCTTTGCTGTCCGCAGAGCCTCCCCAGGCTCACACACGTCAGGGGCGCAAGGCTCAGGCCTTGTCCCCTTGTGAGGAGATCCTGAAGAGGGCCCCAGGACACAAGGCCAAGAAGGGGCCCAGTCCCACACCACCGTCCTGCGTTATCTTTTCTCTCGTCTCTGAAAGGCTCAACCCAAGAGAAGCAGCAACTTCCAGCTCGCCTTCGAACCCAGACAGGCCTCCTTAGAGGCCAAGAGGGCTCACACACGTGTGCACACCCAGCCTCTCACCCTCGTGTGCTCACACGTCTGCACCCACAAGTAGACACGTGCCCCTCTCTACCTGTGTCCGCTTTGATGCTGCCGAGCCGCTAGCGTGAACGGTGTGCAGTGGGCCTTCTCACCTCTGAGGAAGTGGGAGGGAGAGAGGCACGGCGTGGTTGGAATTCAGATCAGAGATACGAAACAAAAAAATCCCCAAGCTCAACGGGGGTGGGGGAAAGCTCATTAACGTCTCCGTTCCCCTCTTCATTAAGCAAGAGCTCACTCATAAATATTCACAGAATTCTAAAGTAAGGTCAGGTGACAGTTTGGTTAATGCACAACAATTAAGAGCTGCTCTCAGCTCTCGATCGAGCATTCGAGTTGCTCTGCCTCCCAGGGGGCAGGACGGGAGCAGGGGTGCGGCAAAGCTCCAGGGAGAGACTCACCTGTCCATGCCCCAGGTGCCCTCGAGAAAGCAGCTCATAGGACCCGCTGCTGTCTTGTGACATTGAGAATATCGTCGTCATGGGAGGGGCTTGACGCTCCCCCAGTGCCCATAGCTGGCCACCCGGGCTTTTTTTTTTTTCTTTATTGCGGTATGTTGACAAATAAAATTGTCAAAATAAAATAAAATGTATTTAAAGTGTATATTTTGATGATTTGCTATACGTGTACACTGTGAAAGTATTCCCCATCTAGTTAATTGACAGATCCATCATCTCATTCATTCATTCATTCATTCGTGAGAACACTCAAGTTCTACTCTCTTAGCAAGTTTTGATTGTACAATGCAGCGTCATTAACTACTGATGGTCCCTGACTTAGGATGATTCAACTGAATCATTTTTTGACTTGATGATGGTGGGAAAGCAATAAGCGTTCAGTAGAAACTGTACTTCTGGTTTTGAGTTTGGATCTTCTCGCCGCCTAGTGATGCTGGGTGTCGGCAGCTCCTAGGCAGCCTTGCGATCACCGGGGTGAACAACCGATATGCTAACCATTCTGTACTCACACGGCCACCGTGTTTCTCGCTTTCAGTACCGTAACCAACAAACTGCGTGAGATATGTGCCACTTTACCGTACCGTAGGCTGTGTCACACAATTTTGCCCAAGTGTAGGCTCCTACGAGTGTTCCCAGCACATCGAAGGTGGGCGGGGCTAAGCTGTGATACATGAGGGTTAGGAGGATTAAATGCATTTTTGACTTAATGATATTTTCAGCTCAATGACGGGTTTAATCAGGATGTAACCCCATCGTAAGTTGAAGAAGGTCTGTAAGGTCACCTTGTATTACACTAGATCCTCAGACCTTACTCACCTTGGTACTGAAAGGTGTTTGTACCCTTTACCAGCGTCTCCCTATTACCTTCACCCAGCCCAGCCCAGCCCCTGGCAACCACTTTCCTACTCTCTGTTTCTGCAAGTTGGACATTTTTTAAAAAATAGATTCCACGTGTAAGTGATTATCATGCTGCATTTGCCTTTCTCTGTCTGCCTTATTTCACTCGAGGTCACGGTAACCGGAAAGGGTCCATGACTGTCCAACATGGCTACACCAAGCCATGCCTGGGGCTGGGGCACGTCCCACAGCCCACCGTCAGCCGTTGGCCAGGACCAGGGAAGCTCCCACCTCTCCCAGGGATCTCCTCTGTTCCTCCCGGCTCCGGAGCTCTCTGATCCCGCACACTGCAGCCAGAATCATTTTCTTAAATGCCGGTTTAATCGCGTCACTCCTTCCAAAAAACATTCATTGGCTCCCCATTGACTCTGAATTAAGTGCAAACTCCTCGTGTTCTGTGGCCCAAATGCTCCTTTACAACCTTAATTACCATTACTCTTTATTCATTTCCCAATGTTCCAGCCAAATGGAACTTGGAGCTCTTCTCCAAAAATGCTTTATACTTTCCTGCCTCCAAGGCTTGTTTGTGAAGCTTGCACTTTCTGGAATTCCCTCCCCGGCAGGTTCTACCTGTCAAAACCCTATCCATCTTTCCCGGGCCTGTTTCAAATGTCATCTCTTCCATTAAACTCACCCTGTTTCCCACAATCTGACGTCATCTCCCCCAGGGTATTTTGCTGGAGCCTCTTGGATGCCACGGTTACAAACATCTATGCAATTCAACTAATAACAGCAGAATGATAATAATAGTTGTAAAAGTAGTAGTTACTATTTCTGAGTGCCTCCTTTGTGTCAGTTGCCTTGTATATTTCATACCCTACAAGCTACATACTGTTATCCCATTTTATAGTTGAGTGCCCCCCTGCCCGGTGCTGAGAGGCTAAAATTTTTGCTTTCTCCTTTGCTACATTGTCTCACTCTCACATTCCAAAGCTCCTTGGGTTGAATTGTGTCCCCCCAACATATATAAAAGTCCTAACCCCCCGACACCTGTAAATGTGACTTTATTTGGAATAGGGTCTTTGTGGATGTAATGAAGTTACGACAATGACATACTGCATTAGCCTGTCTCCCCATCCAGCGATCTTATAAGAAGGGGGATTTTTTTCTTAAAGTAGGTTCCACACCCAGCATGGAGCCCGATGCAGGGCCTGAGCTCACAGCCATGAGATGGAGACCTGAGCTGAGATCAAGAGTCGGACGCTTAACCGACTAAGCCATCCAGGCATCCCAAGAAGGGGGAAATTTGGACACAGACACTGAGGAGAGGTGGCTGAGATCGGAATAACGCGTCTACAGGTCAAGGATGGATGGCACCCATAAGAAGCTGGGAGAGAGCCAGGGGAAGGGTTCTCCCTCCGAGCCTCTGAAAAGGAATCCATCTTGTAACACCTTGATTACTAACTGCGAGCCTCCAGCACTGTGAGAGAAGGAATTCCTGGGGTTCTAAGCCTCCCAGCCCGTGGTACTTTACCCCAGCAGGTCTAGGACCCTTCTCACTACCCTCCTCGGACTGGAGCACTGTCTTCACATGGCAGGTACCCAGGAAAGGCCTGTGGGAAGGAATGGAGCTTTCCATTCCTGGCCTGCGGAGGTCCCAGGAGCTGGGAACAGATTCAGCATTTTATTGATGGGTGTTGGAGGCCCAAAGAGGTCAGTTACCTTACAGCTAGCTGGCGGCCAGCCACTCTGGGGACAGGAGTCCCGGGTCTGGGCAGCGGGACAGCGAGGAGCCTGGTGTAACCCGCCTCCAAGTGTGAGGTCGGCCCAGCCCAGGCCCTTGAAAGTGCATGTGGGTTTCTTTGGCACCCTCCACTCACTATAAGCCATTTAAAACGTCCTGGGGCTGTGGTGGTGCTCGAGGGAGGACTCAGGATATTTTTCCTGGTGACCTCCCCACTCAAGAAGCCTAGGGTGGCCCGCTCTGGTCCTGGACCTCAGTCAGGGTTGCTCTGGGTTCTGGAGTTTTCCAGAAGGCTGCTAGAAGCATGCGCGGCTCAGGACAGCCTCTGGAAGCAGCCAGTGGTGAGCCTTCCTTCCCCTGCTGACGACTGACAGCACCCCCCACCGCAGCACCAGCGGCCAGGTGCCCTCTCGGCCTGGGCTCTCGTCCTGTCAACTGTCAGCGGGCTCCTGTCGCTCCCACAACAGGGGCTGGGATACCGTCCCCGGGACCTGGAATATCCCGCAGCCCCCCACTGCTGCTTGGCAGGAGGACGGTGAGTGCGGAGAGCTCTGCGGGCTGGCTGTGTGTGCTGATGCTGTACAAGTCAGGAAGTGGGGCTCGTCTCCTGGGTTGCTTACCCTGCCCCCCAGAACTGAGTGGTGGGACTTCTTTTCAGGAATTATAAGCAACACTCTGTCTCAGATTTCCCCCTCACACCTGCCGGGTCTCTCTTTGCCCTTGACAATGAGCTATGACGGATTCTATATTTTTTGGTTATGTAAGCAATTTTTCTAATTGTGGTAAAAAAAAATATACATAACATAAAAAGCTTTCAGTTTAACCATTCCTAAGTGCACAGCTCAATGGCCACAAGGGCATTCACGACGGTGTCCTGCCATCACCACCTTCCAGCTCCAGGACCGGTTCATCTTCCCACACTGACAGTCTAGCCATTAACCAACAGCCTCCATTCCCTGGCCACCTCAGCCTTCAGAAACCACTCCTCCACTTTCTGCCTCTAAGTGGGATCATACAGTCTTTGTCCTTCGTGACTGATGAATTTCACTTCGCCCGACATCACGATCTGTCTACATCAGGCCGCGTTGCCAGATTTCCTTCCTACGTACAGCTGAATACTAGTCCCCTGCACGTGTCTAATATATTTTGTCTACGCATTCATCTCTTGATGGACAACTGCCTTGCTTCCACCTTTTGGCTGCTGCGAATGATGCTGCTGTGAACACAGGCGTACAAACATCTGTCCGAGTCCCTGCTTTCCATTCTTTGGAGCGTGTACCCGGAAATGGAACTGCTGGATCACACGGGAGTCTCTGTCTCATTTTTGTGGAAGCAATCCTCTTTTCATAATTAGGAAAAGTAAAGAAAGGAAAAGAACTAGCTTGAACTTGAACACTTGAACACGTACTTTGTGCTACGAATTTCACGTCATCTTGTCTAAACGGCACAGCAAGCCTGTGCAGGGAAGTATCATTTCCCTCGCAGAGCTGGGAAAGCCGAGCCAGCCTCTCACATGTGGCACATGGTTTGTAGGTTGGAGCAGCAATCTGGACCCAGACAGACAGTGGTGGGGCCCAGCCAGGTGGCTGAGCTACGGATGGGACCCCAGAAATGGGGGCGGTCTCACGGCTGCATGGTCCCTCCCCTGGGGAGATGATGAACTCCCCTGAAAGATCCTGAGGAGTGTCCTGGGGCGTTGGGCACGGTGGGGAGTGTGGTGGAGAGATGTGCTCCACGAGTTGTGAGGTGTGAGGGTGAACCCCTCATTCTAACAGGCAGGGTTGTGTATCCTGCCAACCTAAGGTCATTTCCTGCTTTTTAAAAAATCATTTATTTATTGATTTATTTGAGAGAGAGAGACAGGGAGCGTGAGCAGGGGCGAGGCGGGGGAGCAGAGGGAGAGGGAGAAAGAGACTCCCCGCTGAGCAAGGAGCCTGCCTCGGGGCTCGATCCCAGGACCCTGAGATCCTAACCTGAGCTGAAGGCAGATGCTTAACCTGACTGAGCCCCCCAGGAGCCCCTAAAGGTCTTTTCCCATTCAAACCTCCCAGCTCCTCTCAACAGTTTCTCACATGTGACAGTGGCCAGAGCCGCCGCTGTTCCTCCTGCCCTCCCTCTGCTGCACACACTCCGGCCCCTGACCCAACAGGGCCTGACATCCCATTGCATCCCACACATCAGGCCTGATGGCTCCAAGGGATTGAGTTCATTTAAAGAGAGTGAACTCCTCTCTCTCTTTGCTCCTATTTTGAGCTTTGGTTCCCTTTTTAATGGTGCTGGTTTTACGCTTTTCAATCTGAAGAACATTCTCCTTGACGGGAAAAGCACAAGAGACATGGGTGCTGAATAACGCATTTCCTTGCGGGGTACATTATGCCCCGCAAAGCACTGGGTGACTACCCGTTCATTCAGTCCTTGGCGTGACCCCGAAAGCTAAGCAGGGCAGTGTTATTACCCGTTCAGCGAGGCTGAATGACGGACATGGGGCCCCTCAGCTAGTTAGCAGCCCCAGCAAGGCCAGACACTGTGAAGGAAAATTCTGACCACGCAAGCCCAAATCATCCCAATCAGGTGACACCTAAAGACACCAGTGTTGCCACACTGGGGTCTCTCTGATAAACTCACATCGGAAAACCCAACTACAAACAGTAGAAAAAGGTTGCTTGAGTTGTGAAGAGGCAAAGCCCAGCACCGGAGAGAGCGTGGCCCCCAGAGAAGGACGCGGAAGATGCTGGCTTTTTAGGGAAAGTGCAGAGACAAACTAAAAACATTTTTAGGTGTGCCGAGAGCATGATCCCAGGCCCTCCTCGATGCCCCAAATAAATAAATAAACAAACAAAGCCCAACAACAAACTCATATAAGAAACAACACTCACAGCAAAGAACAAAATAGGGTAAGCTCGCTGCTTAGAGAAAAGTGGAGAAACACCAGTGTAGAGGAGATGGCTCCTTGGAAGGCAGGAGGGCGTGGGGGGGGAGGAGAGTGCCCAGGTGATGGGGGGAGGCCAGGCGTGGACAGCCGGCTTACTCACGGTGAGCCACCCCCCACTCCTGCGCACCCCGCCCCCCCCCCACCGCCACCACGTTCCAGATGCCCAAGATTCTGGACTCAGTGTTTACCACACTGCACTCATCCTTCTCCCACTCCCGAGACTTGTTATGTCCACATACCACCTGCATTACTCAATTCTGGCCAGATGCTGTGTCCCACTCAAGGTACCGAGCCCGAAGCTCGCTCACACGTTGCTGGAAAGGGAGATCAGCACGGCTTACCAAGATGTTACAAATACTCGAGCGCCGAACTAAGACTTCCTCCTAGGTATAGTTGGAAAGATCGAATAAACTGAAAAATAAAGAACTTAAAAAAAAAAAAAAAATTCCGTGTCCAGACCCCACTGAAGTTGCATGAAGCTTCACTCAGCCTCCTTCTGGGGATCACCAGTGATCCAGGATGTGCCCAGTTTGGGGAGCGGTGGGCAACGCTGGAGGTCACTGATGTCTCAGCACCCAGGTCCGTGGCTTCTCCTCACTGGGCAAGCCCACCCGCCCACTGTGTGCAGGTGTTCTCTCAACCCTGCACCTGCTTCCCAGGCAGCACCCCTGCCCCGTGAACGTGAACATGAACGTGAACGTGAACTCCTGCTCCTCCACAGCCAGACCCTCTTGAAGCTTTAAGGTCCCCTGACCCTCGGCCTCACAATCACAGATTTGTCTTCAACTATGTGAGCCTTCCTCCAGGTCTTTTCAGATCTCTGGCCTTTTTACGCAAAGTTTTATTTTTTCCGTAATGAAAGCGATGAGTGCTCACTGCAGAAAATCTGATCACCAACCAGAAAGGCAGAAAGAAGTAACTCTCCACTGTTCCTTCACCCGAAGATCCCACCCCTTGTATTCTGTGTTTTATGGGTCACTATTATTATTTTTTCCAAATCGTAGTTGTTAACAGATTATCTGGGTGATTTTGTCTCCTGCTTCTTCCCAGACTATCATGAACTCATCATAAACATCACGCTGCAAGTTGGATTACGTCTCACTTTTGCTTGTACAAATAACATTATTAATAAAAATAACATTATTAATAACTGAACTAGTTCGAGTTCCTTAGGAGAGATCTAATAAGAAGGGACGCTCCTGGGTACCATATCCTATTTGCAACTTTCGAACGGGGCTTTATGCTGCACCCATCCCAGATTTATTTGGATTCATTAAAAATCAAAATAGAGACTAATTTTGGTAAATTTGCCCATTTACAAGGCAAAGAGTAGCTATCTAGTCATTGGAATTTTTGTTTTGATTACTAGTGAAATTGAAGAATTTCCACCTTTAGGAAAACGGGGTTTATTTTTCCTTTAGTGAATTGTTTATCACATCCCTGGCTCACTTACCCATTGTGCCTCAGGGGTTTCACTATTGATTTAAACTAGCTCTTTCTATGTTAAAGATATTAACCATTTATCCAATATTTGCTGCAAATATGTTTTTCCCAGTTTGACATTTAAAATCTGGGTTCATTAGACACTTTCCATATAGCCACACTGATTTCTTTAGATACCCCCATTTCCTTCCTTGTTGGAATTATATGTGATTTTTTATTGCTATAATTTCATTTGTAGAGTCACTCACACCTTGTGAACTCTGTTTTCTTCTGGAGTTTACAGCCATGGGACCATAATAACTTTACTTCCAACTTTAAAGTCTAGGATATGGGTCTGCTGTCATGCGGCATGCTCCTTCTTTGAGCTGTCCCTTATCATGAACACATAGGGACACCGAATAACCACTTAAAATACGCCAGTCATTGTTCTAAGTGCTTCCCATGAATCACGTGGTTTAATCCCCAATAACCCTAGGAGGCTGGCACTCGTTACTGCCAGGTTTCAGATGAAAGAACTAAGGCACAGAGTGAGTAAGGAACTTGCCCAGATGCGTTAGAGGGCTGGGAGACACGCGCTCACAGGGTGTGTTACTAAGAGGACAGGTGGGCACGCCGGTGAGCAGGAACTTCCCGGAGGGAGCTGGGGAGGCAAGAAATGGGAAGGTGCCCAGGGGAGAGGGAAGGCAGCAGGTGCTGGCCGGAGGGCGGGACAGAGTGAGACCCCCGCCCCGGATCCTGTGACCCAGCCTGTCTCCATGACCCTCAGTGGGTTCACACTGTAGGAACCCATCTGGCACAGGAAGCGGGGCTCTCCTCGCGCCTCCCCCAGACACGGAGCAGACGGAATTTTGATACCTGCCTACACAGCAAGTTAGGTCTTGGGAATCCTAGGCCTCAGGAGGGCAGGGGACAAGGAGTCACAGCACCAACAGCTGACCTGCAGGGAGCGCTCGGTCTGGGCCAAGCCCTGGGCTAAGAACTTCACATCCATGTCTCATGCACTCCTTGGAACGATCCTGTGAGGCTGGTACCATTATTATACCCATTTTATATACAAGGAAACTGAGGCTCAGAGAGATTTCAACTTTAATAGGCAGAGCCTGCATGACCCCAAAGTGTCTCTCTATTGTCTCCACTTCCCTCTGCCGCCCCCTCCCCCTGCTGGCTGGTGTTGGTACCATTCAGCTCCTCTCCCTTCTCTGAGACGCGCTGATGATGAGTCAGGGCGGAGCAGAGGAAGAAGAAACGGGGTTCCCAGGGACCCAGCAGGGGACACTGCCATTTTCTCTCTAGAGCCCTGGGATAGAGAAAAGTAAGAAGAAAGATTTGCAGTTTCCAGGTTGTTCTATTCCATCTCCTTTTCACTAATGAGAACTGGTGCCTGCTAAGGATTCCTGGAAGGGGGGCACCTGCCTTCTGTGCAGGGGCTACTGGGAGCCATGCGGGGCCCCAAGCGCGCCCCTCAGTAGAGAGCAGTTCATCCCGAGAGGGCACATCTGGGCGTGGGAAGTGACGCCCCCACTGATCATGGTTCCAGCCATGCTTGCTGGGCTCAGGGCTGTGTCCGATGCTGGCAGCAAGATCTCACAAAGCCATTTTCCTTCCCTCACGGAGCCTGGCGTTCATACAACATCCCTGGGGCTTTGTGAACCAAGATGGGACCCAGCTTTGCTTCCGTCTACCTGTGGCTGGTTCGTAATAATTGTCTCACTTTATGGGTTTCTGTCTCGGCTTTTAGCTCGTTACTGCTCTCCTCTGAATAGAAAAAGAGCGCATTTAGACTATTCAGCTTCATCTCCCATTAGTGACTAGGCAAGCCCCGTGCCCTGTTGGGGCCAGCTCCCTCACTGACTCCCCGAGCAATGAATCAGCAGGGCCATCTGTGTGCGGCAGGTGCCATGGGCCGCTGCCTCGGCAAGCCCTCTGGCTGGAAGGCTCCCAGGTATCTGGTTAAGGTCACCCGAGAAGACTTGGCAATCCCCAGTTCCTAGGTCCGCCCGGAGAGGACATGTCTTCACCGTTGCCTGGGGGGAAGCTGAGAGGTCAGGTACTTGCCACAGCCCGGTGTGCTGGAGAGCGGAGGGAGCCCACCCGTGACCTCTGCTCAGCTTTCTGTCCTCTCATCGGGACGCTTGGCTTTGCTCATTGCTGCTGACATCCCCCGGTGCCACCCAGCCTCAGCTAGGGACTTTCTGGGAACAAAGGAGGCACAAGGAAGCAAGGCGCTCCCTCCCACCTGCCTTTGAGTTCTGTGATGCTTACAGCCTGGCTCACACGCCAGACCGGAGCCCCTGTGGTCTTGATGTTGGGTAGCCCGGCGGAGGACAACTGAACCTATCTCCTGCTGTCGCCTGGCAAAGCCGTGTGAACGAACGGTTGCCCTACAGTGTACGAGTGTTAGAACCTGGTCCCGGTGAGGCAGAACGGGAGTGACCGCTATGTCTGATGGCATGGGCTTGTGTGTGGCTGGAGGCGCGGCGGCAAAGACCTAAAATGAAAAGGGTTGCTCGAGCAGGTCTTGAAGCATGAGTAGGAGTTCTCTAGGTAGAGCAGTTTCTGGTAGAGTGGCGGGCGGTAATGCAACTTTCTAGACAGAGCCAAGTGCAAGAGTGCAGAAGGGTCTAGGGCGACAGGTGGTAAGGCCGGGGGAGCTGGGCGGATCACGGAGCTGTGGTCGATGAGCGCTGAGCGAGGGAGCACCTCCAGGGTGGACAGCGACGTGCCTATTGGCTTCATTGGCTAAGATGGAGAACAGTCTTCAGGGCGAGGGGGAACCAACCTAGCTGACTTCAGACATGTTCCCTTCAAGACACGTGTGGTGGGAACAGGTGGGTAAGTGTTCGTGTCCCTTGGTTGTCCTCTCTCCTCGCTTGGAGCATGGCTCCTCGGTGACATTCTCCACTCAGCACCTGAATAAGGGGTGACTCTTAGGTCTCAGTCCCCAGTCCAGCCCTCTGTCCCGGGAGTGGGACGCACACAATCCAACAGCTTGCGGGACCTCTCCTCCTGACTGGCCCCCCTCTCCGGGCACCTCCAACCCAACACATTGCTCACTGAGCTGACTGCCTTTCTCTGCCAAGTGCTTCTCCCTGTGGCTGCGCCATGTCAGAGGACGGTGCCCCGACCGCCTGTCTGAGGTGGCAAGCTGGGCCCCATCCGAGACTGCCCCTACGGTAACACGGCCCACGGCATCCCTAATGCTGCTTCTGCCTGTCCCCTGCTTCCTCCTCGCTATCCCCCCCTGCCACCCTCATCACCATCATACCTTAGATCGTCATTCCGACAGTCTCTACCCTCCTCCCCTCAGTCTATATCCCAGCAGGGTGGCTCTAGATGTCCATATTTATTATTTGTTGCTTCTTACTAGAAGGTATGGTCCCTATAGGCTCCTTGTAAACTCCACACAGGCAGAAAATCTCTGTTTTTGTTTTGTTTTTTTAGATTTTTTTTTTATTTATTTGACAGAGAGAGATCACAAGTAGGCAGAGAAGCAGGCAGAGAGAGAGGGGGAAGCAGGCTCCCCGCCGAGCAGAGAGCCCGATGAGGGCTCGATCCCAGGACCCCGAGACCATGACCTGAGCTGAAGGCAGAGGCCTTAACCCACTGAGCCACCCAGGCGCCCCAGAAAATCTCTGTTTATTGTCATCCCCAATCCTCGGGACACAACAGGAGCTCCATAAAGATCACTTCAACAAAGGAACGGATGAATCTAAGGATACAAATCTGGTCCCATCACTCTCTTGCTTAAGACTCTTGCATGGCTTTTTAGAGCTTTCCAGATCCCGGCCAGTTTCTCAGGGTAGCATACAAGGTCTGGCCCCGCTCAGTTCTTAAGTCTCCTGGCTCGTGACTCTTTGTCCCTCTGCCTCTATTGCAGCTATGACAACCTCCTTGCAATTCAGGGGGCATCTCTGAAGCCGGCAATTTTCCAAGTATGGTCTGTGCAGCCCTGAGAGTCTTAAGACCCTTTCAAAGAGTCAGGGAATGTGCGTAAAAGATCCATTCAAAGCGCAAGAACGACTAAGAGATTTTAACGTCAACAGGACATAAAAAGCTCATTGGTATGGTTCAGATCCCATGACAGAAGCAACTCACCGCTGGTTACGTTCTGGTGGGTGTCAAAAAAAGACAATCCAGGGGCACCTGGGTGGCTCAGTGGGTTAAAGCCTCTGCCTTTGGCTCAGGTCATGATCTCGGGGTCCTGGGATGGAGCCCCGTGTTGGGCTCTCTGCTCAGCAGGGAGCCTGCTTCCCCCTCTCTCTCTCTGCCTGCCTCTCTGCCTACTTGTGATCGCTCTCTGTCAAAATAAATAAAAAATCTTAAAAAAAAAAAAAAAAAGACAATCCCTCCTTACCTGACGAGGCCACTGAAGGACTCCTATCTGGGTGCCCGGGCGGCGGCAGTGCGAGCCAGGCTCCCGGAGCACAAAAGCTAAGGAGGCCCCCCGCTCTCAGGGAAGATCCTGTGCTAGCATGACCCCCAGAGGGGAGGCCTCTTTCAATTTTGTTCCCTGGGTGCCCTGCTTGTCCCACCTCGGTCGTGGCCTTGCTGGGTGGGTCTGGGTTTCCTTCCTCTGCCTCCACCAAAAACACACATAACCGCAGAGTGAAAGCAGATGTAGACAGGAGAATCCAGCTGCCTTCTACTAAGCCAGACCCTGAAAAGATCTGCATTACTATAAAACCGTGCTATTCTTCTCGCTAGTTTTATTTTGGAAAATACAGCCATTTTTGGTAAAATTTATGTGAACAGGTAATGGATTTATTATTTTATCTTTTAAAAAAGATTTTATTTATTTATTTCAGAGAGAGAGAGAAGAGTGAGCGAGAGCGAGAGCGAGAGAGAGAGACAGAGAGAGACAGAGAGAGAGACCATAAGCAGGGGGAGGGGCAGAGGGAGAGGGGGAAGCGATCTCTTGCTGAGCAGGGAGCCTGATGTGGGGCTGGATCTCAGAACCCCAGGATCGTGACCTCAGCCAAAGGCAGAAGCTTAACTGACTGAGCCACCCAGGCGCCCCTGGATTTATTATTTTAAAATGAATGAGTGGGTACATGTTTTTAAATACCTTGAAGATTCCAGTTTTGATTTCTAACACCATACATACTCCACATATATAAAAGCTCTTTGGGGCCCTCGATGATTTTTCTGAGACCAGAAAGGTTGAAAACTACTCTGTTAAACTAGACGGTGGGGAAAACATTTTTTTTTTTTTTAAATATTAAAATAAGCATGGGTTGTATGAATCTTATCATTAAATAGGACTTCAGAGCAATCTGCGGTGGACGGATTCAGGCAGCCCTCCTGGCCTCAAAGGTTGGCTGTACTCACTCCGCTTTCATGTTGGCTGTGCTCACTGCCTCTTTCATCCTCAGAGAAGAAGGAAAGTCATGGATGGATGGACGCACGGACGGACGGACGTAAGCTCAAATCTCTTGCCCTGAGGGCTCCAGCCCTCTCCTCCTTCCTCATTCTTGCTCCTCCTGTGCTTCTCCTTCCCCTCCGATTCTCCTGCTCCCTTCGTCGTCCAGCTCAGTCTCACTGACTCCAGGAAGTCACTGATGGCCCCAGTCCCAGTGCTCCCAGACGGAGGTCCCCAGATGCGTGCTGTGGTGGCTCCAAGAGCGCACCTGGGGAGCTGTCGGAGCCCAGCCCACCGCCAGAGATCCTGATTCACAGGTCCAGGAATATGTATCTTTAAAACTCTCTCTAGGAGACCCCTTGCAGCCCAAGTGGGAAGTGCTGGGTGTGGAAGGGGCGCTACCTCGAGGTTTTTTTTTTTTCAACAAGGCTGTCATCTCGGGCACCTGGGTGGCTCAGTTGGTTAAGCAATGCCTTTGCCTTGGGTCATGATCCTGGGGTCTCGGGATCGAGTCTCGCATCGGGCTCCCTGCTCGGCAGGGAGTCTGCTTCTCCCTCTGCCCTTCCATCCCCATCCCCCATCCCACTCATGCTTGCTCTCTCTCTCTCTCTCTGAAATAAGTAAATAAAAATCTTAAAAATAAAAAAAAAAGGCTGTGATCTTCTAGAACTCAGGGGTTAGAATGTCTCCTTCCTTTCTATTCCAGAACAAAGAGCACAGTGCTGTGCACAGAGCTCGAGATGTGCTTAGAGAATCCCACTGAACGGGGACTATCGACACCTCTGACCTCACCTCCTGTCCTTACACCCACAACGCAGGTCTCCCCTTACTCAGGAAGTGTCAGGGAGCCAAAGCTCTCCCTTCATCCCTCGGCAAGCTCTCCCTTCATCCACCCTGGCTCTGAACCTCCCCAGCTAATGGTCAGCAAGCCAACGACAGGTGTCTTTCGAAGGCAGGTGTACGCGATCCTAAGCTTGTGTGTGTACAAAGCACACAGACACAAACAGGCTTTCCACTCTGCCACTAGCCTGGGATGTGGAGCGACAATTGGGATCAGATCTGGCGATTCTTTTTCTGTTCTCTTCCTGGAGACCTTGTAAGTTCAAGAAGAGCTTCCAAGGGGGACTTGTGTCAGTCACGGGCGTCTTTAATAAACACTGATGCAATTCTCCGATCATCTCTCTTATCATTTTATATGTCTTCATTCTCGGACTCCCTGAACTCTTTTCTCAAAATGTCTCCAGCCTCACTGCCTTCCCCAAAGTGCAGGGCGGCTAAAACTATTTCTGGGACGGGCACAGGGAAAGGTGGCTAGGGAGGGCATCCCAGGTCCTGCTTTTTATTTAGACCTGTAACCCACTCCATCTGAAGACTCAAGCTTCAATTCAGATAGAGTCCCCCCCGCCGACCCCACCCGAACCCCGCTGGAACGCAGTGGCAGAATGACAAATGTACCCGAGATAACTAGGCCGAAGGGAGGTGTCGATCTAATGGTATAAATACATCTTTGGTAAATCTTCCCACCAAGATATCTTTATAACTAAAAACAGCCACTCTGTTCCCCATGGCTGCTGTGAAGGCCGCCGGGCTTTTATATCTCTATGGGAGCTGTCTCTCCTCCCTCTTCCAGCTCACCAGCAGCAACCAGACCTCATCCTGGGTCCAGGAAGGAATTAAAGTTTCAGGGGCAGGTGAGAGGCAAGGCGGGGGGAGAAAGCCTGGCAAAGAGGAGGACCACACACCCGTGGTGTCGCCAAACTGGCCTTGGTCCCTGGCTCCTGGTGACAGCCAAGTGTCTATAGTCACTTGTTTTCATGGAGATTGAGAAGAAATGGGAGGCTTTGCTTTTTGCCAGTTTCGACAGCTCTCTGCTTTGCACATCGACGGGCTCGCCGTTTGACACCACATCTAATCCATCCACTGCTCTGCGAGGTGTCAAGCAAACTTGCTGGAGAGACAAGGGCCCAATTATGGCGCCTCATTTACACTCGGATCTTGACAGAGGCTGGAAACCTCTTAGACTCTGGGATGATGAGTGTGGACCCTTCCCTTTCTTGCAAGCAGCTCAGAATCCTTGCACCTGTTTTCTCGGCATCCGATACATCCCGAATGAGTGGCCTTTCCCAGTGTGGCCCGGAGGGGCATCAGAGGCTCAATGGCCAGGAGGAAAGGTGATTTTGCCTGAAATTATACTTCCAACCCTCCGTTCCTTCGGAATCATGCTCAAAACGAGAAATTCAGACAGGTCAAGGTGAGAGCAGCAACCCAGGCAGAATGTTTTGGATGAAGAGAGGAGAACAAATTAAGGGGAACACTGTCCAAACGGTGGCGGTGCTGATTCCTGGCACGATCGCTCTGCCTTCTGCTGCCCAGACGGAAGGCCGGGGAGTCTAAAATAGAGCTTCTCCATATCACTCACTTTATGTCAATTTCCTAATTCAGGGGGGCCTCTCTGCAGACGTAAAATGGTGCATAGGTAGGTGTGCAGGGAAGACGGTGGTGGGCAGTGGTGACTGAAAACCTTTAAAAAGAACAGACTCATCTGATTAAAGAAGCTGAAAGAGAAAGAGTGAAGAAAGCCCAAGGAGACATGGTGCTCGTGAGGGCTCTTTCAGGAGGGAAATGGACTGTCCAGGGTATGTGTGGAGGGCCCAGGGCTCGTAGGCTAAGAGTAGGAGGAAGATTGGCTACCCATGCATATGGATGCCTGCTTGATAAAGGAAGTAGGGCTCTGAGTCATTTGAGACAGCCCCTTGGGTGGGCCTAATTCCATGTATCCATTCTGCCATTTCGCACAGGACCAAATCAAGGGGTTGACCCACGGAGGGGATTAGGTATATTCATCCAGCTCTCTTCCTGTTCCTGGGACTACCTTGAGGATGGAAAAGGGCATAAGGCTCAAGGAATGAAAGGAGCCAACAGTGCCCACCGGAATTTGGAGAGAGCTTTCCTACGGAGAGCAGGAGTCTTTAAATATTCACACAGAAGCCAAATCTGGTCCCATGGCTCAGACTCAGATTTACTGCTCCTTCTGTTAAAAAGAACTTGAAAACAAAACACAAGAGCTTAAAACCGAAACTCGAGACTTACTAAGCTTGAGGATTCTGTCTCAGCTCTGCATACTAATCTCAGCTCTTTCCGACTAAGCCATGATCCTCAGTTTCTGCTGTGTCGACTTACTGAGAACACACAAGCCCATCATCGCAAGCTTGGAAAGGAATTTGGAGATCTTCTCATCCACTCTTCCATCCAAAGTGGAACCCCTCAACAGCAGCCTCGACAGGTGCTAATCCGGTCTCTGAACCCTTGCCATAACGAAGAACGACTTACTTTTCCATGCCATCAGATTATCAGAGACACCAATTGGGAGAAAGTCTTCCTCGGGACCCAGCCAAACGCTGCCTGTCCCCGGCTTGGGTTTTAACTCTGCCTTCTGAGGATACAGAGAGGAAGTGTATCCCATCTTTTCCATGACAACTCGTAGGTATTTGAGACAAGTAGCAGGCGGCTTCCCAAGCAGGGCGTGGTCCAGGCGCCCCGCAAGCCAGGCTGCCCAACCGCGGACGTGTCCGTCAATATCTTTCCTTAAAGGCGGGACCCTGTCCTAAGCCTCCTTGTCCGCCCCCAGTGGGATCGCAGCGACCTAGAGGGAGAGGCAGCAGTTTGGATCCTGGTGGCTGGGAGGAGGCTCGGTCCATCTAAAGGGTAAGCTGAGAGCTGTTTCTCGGAGAGAATGTAGGCTAGTCAGCTTCCAAAGCAGCATGCCTACACCGAGGCAGCGCAGGTGGGGGTCTGGGAGGGAGTCAACTAAACCCGGTGAGACTTGAACTCCTCACCCTGGCACCCTCGGCACTCACAGAGCGCGGGCTCTGCTGTTTGGCCGTGGTTGGGCGGCGGAGGGGGTGATCCATTTTAGCTGTTGTTGATTTTATCAAAAGTATTCAGAAGATCAGCATCTGTGTCATTTTATGTAAACCCAGATCCATCTGTCACCGTCTATTGTACCTCCAGGCTCTGTAGAAATTGCTAATACAATTGTTGTTGTTTTCCTCCCAAGGCATGCGGTAACATCTTTAGAAATCTCTGGTGTAAGGAGACGTGGGCAGAATGTGTGGCTCCGCGCCCTGAATGATGCTGATATTCACATGGGTGGATGCCAGATGGGGGACCTTCGGGCTTCTGAGATACGAGACGGGTCACCATGGATCCTGAAGGACCAAGTCACCGTACTCCCTCTTCTGGGTCCCTGTCACGGTGCTGTGTCTGGGACTGGGCGCTACCAGTTAGGGCTGCTTGCCCTATGTTGCCTTCCACGCCATAGGCCCCTCCCGGGAGTCTTGCAATGAGCCCCCACCTTTCCAACCAACCCAATCCCCCTCCTTCCCAGCAATCTGATTCCCTCTGGGCTCTGATTTTTACCCAGAACTTCCTGGACCATTAAGAGTTCCAAAAAGGTGGTTTTGATGCATCTGGGATGGCTTGTTCTTCTCATTTTGCACCCCACCGACGCAGACCCTGTTCCTTATTCTTTTTTTTTTTTAAAGATTTTATTTTATTATTTATTTGACAGAGAGGGAGAGATCACAAGTAGGCAGAGAGGCAGGCAGAGAGAGAGGGGGAAGCAGGCTCCCTGCCGAGCAGAGAGCCCGAGGCAGGGCTCCATCCCAGGACCCTGAGATCATGACCTGAGCCGAAGGCAGAGGCTTTAACCCACTGAGCCACCCAGGCGCCCCCCTGTTCCTTATTCTCTACATTGCTTCCCTGTGCTTTGTGGTTCGTCTCCGTGGGAGTGGGCTCTTCCCCACTGACCCCGGGGCCCCAAAGGTAGTGACCACTTCACCCGACAGGCCCGAGGGATGGGGCTCTCAAAACACCAGCCTTTCCCCAGAGCTGCCGGGGCGGCGGATTACAAGGGCAGCCCCCGCCGTCCACGTGCCTACTGCAGGCTGGCCCACGCATGCACGTGACCTCACGGCAGGCTTGCGAGGGTGACACGATCATCTCCACAGTACAGGGGAGGACACTGAGGTTCCCAGAAGTTGGATCAGTTTCCAAGATCTGTGCATCGCCTCCAGTCCAGCCCCTACTGCTCCGCGAGCTCCCCACGCAAGACTCCATCCCTAAAGAGAAGCCTGTGTTCTTGACATGCCCCTGACGGTTTTCGCAGTTAGAGAAGAAAGCATCTCAAGTGGCGTTATCTTGGCCTCTTGCCCGACCTCTGTGAATGGGCACAATAAGAAATATACATTTAAGCTAGTTTTAATAAAACACATACTAACAACCGTTGCTTTTCATTCAACACGCTTCCGTATTTACTAACTCGTTTTACCCTCTCAGTAACCCTGCAACATTAACCGAAAGGAGTCCTTATCTGTGCTTGGAGGATCAAGAAGCACAGATCCAGACAGGCTGAGGGACATGCTTAGGGTTTCAGTAAACTAATCGCCAAGACTGTCCCTTCCACTTGCTGCTTCTCCCTCTGCACTGAAGTGACAGCTCGCCTGGTCGAGTGTTGTCTCCAAGGTAAATATCATGAGTTCCCCGCCACTCCTTCATCTCCTGCTATTCTCTGAGATAGCGAACACCCTTCTGAAATAAGGCTTACCTTAAAAATAAGGGGTCTGCCCCGGTCAGACCTCCCTTGCCCACAGAGATCCACTTACTGAGTAGTCGTCCTGGGCCAGGGGCTTTGCTCCACCAATGGCTCTATGGGGTCCCCATTCTTTGCTCATATGGCAGATGAGGAAACTGAGAGGCGGGAGTCTAAGCGAATCGACAAGGTTCCTATAGCTAGAACGGGGTAGGGCCTGGGCTTGAACCCAGGAAATTTGGGCTCCAGAGTTGAGTCTCCTCACTGGGTCTGAGGAGCAGAGCTGCCAGGCTGCCTGATGTGGATGTGAGGGAGAGTGGGGGGCAGCGGCGGGCCCCCCCGCCCCTCACCGCCACACCGCTCAGTGCCAGAGACCGAGACGTGGTCGCCTGAAAGTTGTAGACGCCTTTCTCATAAGCTGTACTGAATTTGGATGTCCCCCAAGATACATTTACGGTATAAGTCATTTTTTATGTTAAAGGCAGGAGTTTACACTTATATCCATTAAGTCTTTAAAATAAGCATTTTTTACTTGAGAATAGTCGTAGGTTTACAGGAAACCTGTGAGAATAGCACAGGCAGTTCCACACCCGGACGCCCCTCTTCCTAACACCTTCTGTGGGCATGGGCTACATTTTCCCACCATTAACGAACGCTTGTTAATCTGTTATCATGCAAGGACCATTCTGTATTCAGATTTCCTTCATTTTTTTACTAAAGACCCCAGCTAGGACATCATCTTACGCTGAGTTGTCCTATCTCCCTAGGCTCCTCTAGAGGGTGAAACTATCTTGGAATGTTTCTTTGATGATCTTGACAGTTTCGAAAAGTGCTGGCCGAGGATTTTGTAAAATGTCCTCGACTGGAGATTGCCTAACACTTTTCTCACAATAAGACAGGGGTTATAGGTTTGGGGGAGGAGGACCACAGAGACAAAGTACCATTGTCATCACATCATATCAAGGTATGATATCATGGCCTCGACAGGACTGGTCTCGATGGGCGCCCACCTTGCTCACCTGCCCGAGGTGGTGCTTGTCGGGTCTGTCCGCTGTAAGGTCACATGACTGTCCCTGCCCCTGCCACACTGCACTGCTTGGAAGGAAGCCACGAGGTGCAGTCTACACTTAGGGAGTGAGGAGTTACCCTCGAGGGCGGGATAGCTATAGAAATCACTTGCAATTTTTCTGCATGTCTCCCTGACATTTCGTTCAGATTAAGTTCATCATTTCAGGTGCTGGGGACCAGCTTGTGTCCTGAAACTGTGACCCTCTGATAATCTAACTTTCCTGGATGGGTGGTGTCTATGCATCTCTCAGCACGACTTCCGTGTCGCTGACACACACACTGGGCGGACCCCCTCTAAAGGGATTCTCTTGACACTTGGGGGAAACATCTGGAGTTCTGGGGGACAGTTCTGAAGCGACATCACTGTACTCGTGTCCAGGTCACCTTTCTCCATTTTATCCACGATGTGATAAGGAGTAAGTTCACTCAATGTCTTCCTGAAATCGAATCGTATTCTAATATTCTCAAGAAAATACCTAGTAAAAAAAATCATTTTAATGTTGCATGATTTATTTTTAGCATCCCCTGCTAGCTCCTGGGTGTCTATCTCTTCTCTCGGTGCACACAAACGATCTCTTTACCGCTCTGTTTAGAACTTCATCGGTGTGATACCAGGCTGCTCCATCCAGAGCTTCTGGAAGCTTGCTTTTTGAAAAGTGAGCTGATTCGTCTTTGAGCATCTCCTCTGTTCCATGTTGTTTCTCCACAATTACAAGCAATGTTTCCCTCACTGTGTCTGCAGATTCTTTCCATCCCGGGTTGTTAAACATCTGGGCCTGGAGTCTTGCCCTCGTTTAAGGATGATAGATATACAATTCCTGACACATCCGATCAACAACTGTTTCCTCCGGTGACAAAGCGGAAGCAAAACCCAAAGCAGGTGGTTCTCTCCTTTTCTCTCTCTCGTCCAGGAGCGTGGTTCTCCACGCCAGCTCATGAGCTGTATTCCCTGCCTGACCTTCAGCCTCACCCCGATTCCCTTCGGTTAGCTGTTTCTTTTGAACAAAGTTAATATTACATCATCTTCTCCCAGGAGCAGTCCTCTATCTCGTTCATTTTCCTGCTTCAGGCATTACTTAAAAATAACAAAAACCACTAAAAGCTAACATTTATGGGTTTGATAGTCAAAACAGGAGACAAGGGCATTAGAGGCAGAGAATGATGATAATAATACAGATAGGGAGTATGTATTAGACCAAATGAACCTAACACTAGGCCACGCACTTGACAGGCATTACCAAACATGGCATTCACAATAACCCTTTGGCAATAGATATCACTCCCATTTTATAGGTAAGGAAACTGAGGCTTGGTGTGGGTAAAGAGCTCATCTGCAGTCACAAAGCTGAGATTCAAACCAGGGGTGTCTGATTCCTGATTCCTTGCTCTAAGCAACAATAGGTACACAAATACCAAAAGGGCATTTTTGCTCTCTGGATTTTTGGGAACAAGTTTATCCTGGCCTTAGACTTTCAGACATAGTTCTTGCAGGGTGTAGTGCCCTCTGGTACCCCTCACTGTTATGACACCCTCCCATCCTCTGATGTGCCCCCCATCCTTTCCGAGTGAGAACCCTTCAGAAATATCCTCTGTACCTTCGTTGGTCCCTTTACATTAGGTCTCCTTAATATGAAGTCTCCAACCTCTCCCAAAATTATCTACAAAATGTCATAAAGATGTGCATTTCTTTTTCGCCCGGGGAAAGGGTCTATAGTTTCACCAGATTCTCAAAGTGATTTATTATCCAACTGCTCATTCAAACCCGTATGAGTCATTGTTTTGGATGCCTCCCTTTTTCTCTCAGAGATGCTTTGTGACTGTGACACAGACATTTCATTTTTATAATCCCCCAACCCTCTAAGCTGTATTCCCTTTTGGCCCAGGAACTAAAGTTACCGTTGCATTGAGCTTTTTATTTTTTTATTTTATTTTTTTAAGGATTTTATTTATTTATTTAACAGAGAGAGAGATCACAAGTAGGCAGAGAGGCAGGCAGAGGGAGAGGGGGAAGCAGGCTCCTTGCTGAGCAGAGAGCCCAATGCGGGGCTCGATCCCAGGACCCTGAGATCATGACCTGAGCTGAAGGCAGAGGCTTTAACCCACTGAGCCATCCAGGTGCCCCACGTTGAGCTTTTTATTAAAAAAAAAAAATCCGTTTATATATATATATATATATAAATCCGTTTATAAAGCCTCACACTTACGCCTGCAAATGCCAGCATTGCTTTCCCTGGCTATCGGTTGCGCTGAGCTGATGGGGCTCTCCTTCCCAGCTCCCATTCCTGTTCTTTTTACTCCCCGAGCAAATACTTGAGCGACTCCAACGCGCCAGGCGCTGTCCCAGGCAAGAGGGGTCAGCTGCGAACAAAACACGGAGTCCTTGCCCCTGGCAGAATGGGCATCCGTCAGAGCAACAAGTCATTCTTTTCTGTGGCTCCCAGTTCGGTCTAGACTCAGTTCCCCTATTTGCCTGTTCTACCTTTTAAGGAATGAAATGATTAGCGGGTCAAGTAAAAAATTTATCAGCTCTCCTGCTTTTAGCAGAATGATACTGCCGTCGTTTAATTAGCGAGCGGCCCTGTCACCCTTCCTCTCTGTCTTGCGCTGCTGGGGCCTCGCTCCGGGGCCCGTCTGGCAGGCAGCTCGTGACATATCCCCCACTCAAATCCCTCACCTGCGCTGTCCCCTCCGGCTTGCAGGTTTCAGACAGGGAGGCGCCTCCCCGACACACAGCGTCACCCCGACACGCAGTGTCACCCTGTCCCTACGCGGTTAGAACCTTCCTCGCTGCACACTTGGGGCGCGAGCTCCCTCCGACAGGCGGGAGGGCCCAGGCTATGACCAGTGAACTTGGCCTCCGCTTTCTGTGCCAGCAGGCAGAGAGCAGAGAACCTAATTGCTCCTGACTCTTAAGCTGCTACTTCTCAGGCTTCCTGGGCACTCTTTCCAGAAAAGTTCTTCTTTCTCTAGGATCAGTGTGTTCAACCTCCTCTTTGTGGGACTTTGGGCAAGTTAAGTTCTCTGAGGTCTCTGCCTTTCTCCAGCAAGGATGATAATATTCATCTCGTGGGGCTGATGCAAAGCATAAATGAGACAACGGTGGGCAGCTTGCAAAACGGGGCCCCCACATTCGGGCTCCACCCAGGTCTCGCCGGTCCTCCCCCAGGGTACCTGGCCTTTCCACTTTAAAGTTTTATTTCAGTCTCTGCTGGTTTAGGGCTGTTTAGGAGAGAAGAAAGAACTGAGAGGTGTGCCCTCAAATGGTGAGGGTGGCAGAGCTCTTCCCAAAGTGTCCTGGGGCTGGGGAGATAGCTCTTGGCCCAGAGATGCCATTTCCAACGAGTCCCGATTCTTAGCCCCTGCCTGTAGGCCTGGGCTCACTGGGGCTTGGCTGCACGGAAACACACTCCGGAGAGAAGAACGGCAGCTGGGAAGCAAGTGCCTGAGAGGCCATACGAGGCATCAGTCTGGCTCCCAAATGCCAGCCAGCAAGGGGCGCAGGTGTCCTGGCTTCGGGACGGCTCTTGCTAGGCTGGGCATTCCCAGGGGACACGGGGCTCAACAGAACTCCCGGCAGAAGCCCCACGGTGACGGCGAGTCAGTGTGGAGCTCTAAAGAGGCCTCAGCTGTCCACACTCTCCATCTGCCCTGAGGGGCTCCCCTGGCCGGACGACGCTTCTTAGGGTCGGCTGCCCCATTGGACGTTCCTCTGAGAGCAGCCGTGGGGGGAAGGAAGGACCCCTTACAGATGCCAGAGCCCAAGACTGGGAAAGGGGCTACCACTATCCACGGGGAGATCTAGCAAGGCTCTGACCAGGGAGCAAATGCCATTGAGAAGTATCCGGGATGCCAAGGACCCAGCTGAGTCTGGAAGGACCGGGAAAACTATTTCAGCCAAGGCCGGGGTAACTGGAGAGCAGGGCAGAGAATGACTCCGAGGAGGGTCCTCACTCAGCCCCTGATGGACGGCGACCATCAGGGGCTCCGCGGAGCAGCCGATTAAGGCCGAGAATCTCTGCCGAGGTGAGGGACCCCCACCGTCAGCCATCTGTATGACAAGTGCCCTCCCAGTTCAGCTGTGCATATGGGCTGGGGACGGGAGGCAGCTAGGCTGAACCAAGGGCTACCGCCAGAGAAGAGAAGACGTGGGGAGCAACGATAACCCCGGGGATTCAGCTTTGGAGGAAGAAACACCAACCCCCCCACCCCCGCCCTCCGCTTCCGGTCCTTGGATCCCGGCTGAGCAGCTGTGGCGCAGAGAACAGCAGCGGTGCATCTTGAGGGCAAAGATTACGTTTTGTCCCTTTCTGGCACCCTTACGGGCCTGAGTTCTCCCTTTGCTGAGTGAATGAATACATGATGCTCTTTGCTACCTTGTCTGGGAGGAGCTCAGCTCGGAGCTTCTTTGCTAACTCTCACTGTCCTTCGCCCTCTGAGTCCTAGATTTGCTCCCAGTCCTATGGAAGCTCAAACCGAGCTCAGGAAAATGGTCGCCGGGGTCTGGAGAGGAGACCGCAGAGCCAGAGCCCGGGGCACAGGACAGACCACTGGAGGCCCCAGTGCATAGAACTCCTGGCCTGGAAACTGTGGACGGGCAGAGGGCTGCATTCCCCTGGCTTTGCATCGTGAGGGGCAGGAGAAGACCCAGCTTGCCCGACGTCTCTCCACCGTGGCCAGATGGTATAGGCCCCAAGCTGTCAGTTGTCAGAAATTGGGGCAGGGCTCAGGAGCCCACAGGGGAGCTAAAAATAAGGCCGGTCTGTTTCCGCTCCCTCGGTGGGGGTCCAGCTGGCAGCTGGAGATTGGAGGGCCCTCCTTGCCCCGGGGGGCATCCTGTTTCCATCTGCCCTTGCGAGCCAGGGGATCGCCTCATGCCCTGCAGCCCGGGGTCCTCTCGTGCAGCCCCGGGGGCCAGGCGAGGAAGGGCGGGGGACGCTCAGGTCGGGCGCACAGTAAGTCCGATCAAGAAACTAGACCTACCCTGGCAAAAAGCCCATGGCCCTCACATGGGACCTGTGTTTCCCCTCACCCTATGTGGGCCCTGCTCCTCCCGCTGCACCCTGCAGTGTTATTTCGAGTTCCTGAAAAATCTAGGTGCTGGAGGGCCACGCTGCGGTCATTCCAGGTTGGCGTTAAAATGGGGTGTGGGAGTGGGAATGCCACTCTCGGGGAGACTGACGGCAAACTCTCCGTCTTCCCCGTTCTCTGCCTCCCAGCTCCCCATATGGCCCATGAGAAGATGCTCTGCTGGCACTTCTCAGGGACAGGAAGAGGCCAGGTCCACAGCGAGACACTCAGGGACAGGTGGAAGGGCCCCTCGGGATGTGAGCAAGGCATTCATTCATTCATTCATTCACTCTCGAACAGCCAACATTTCTAAACAACTTATTAAATACAGAAGATGGGCAGGGACACGAGGCAAAGGCGGACGGCGCCCAGATCCCACCTTCAAGTTCCCCATGTCCCTGCAGATCTCTCTGGGAGGAGACGCTCATTTTTCTCGGAGGCAGGGAGGCCCTGCCCTGGTCACCAATGCCACCTCAGAATGATTCCTGTTGTCAAGTTTTTAAACGCCTCCTGCTTCGCTGATGCTTAGGTAGATGCTTCTTCTAGCCTCTTGTTGGTCTGTCATCTGTCCACGGCTCACTGGGCACCACGGCGTCTAATTTCACTCAGGTCCCAGCCCTGCCATCCCCCAGGTGACTGTGGGGTCCACATGGACCACCCTGACAACAGCGCCCCTGGGGAAACACTGTTTTCCTTCCCCACGCATGGCTCTTCTCCGGGTGCACCCTTTCCTCCAGCCTCCTTACCTCCGACCCTTCCCTTCATGGGGAGTCTTGCTGCCAAGGTTCCGGAGACAGCGGTGCCGGCGGCATGGTCAGCACGCCCCCCACAAAGTTACCTGCGTCCCCACTCTGCCATCTCTCTCCCCTCTGTCTCGCTGCAGAAGGCAGCCCTCCCCCGTCGGCTAATTCTGCGGGGACGCTGGCACCTCACTGGCGCCTGCCTCCACCAGGACCGGGCTTCATCGATTCTGCCTTTATCTGGCATCTTCCACCTCTCCGGCTCCGCCGCTCTCTCCCCAGCTCGAGGCTCTGCTCCTTAAAGACCAACACGCCTCTCCTGATCTTGTACCCCACTGTGGCCACTGTCGCTTTCCTTTGCAGCTGACCTTCTTAAAAGGGGTCTACACTCGTTCCGTCTCCTTCTTTGTCCTTCATTCCCACTGTAACCCTTGCCATCTATGGCCAAACGCGCCCACCAAGGCCACTGATGGCCTCCACGGATGACAGGATGACAGGAAAGCAGCGCTCCATCCCTGAATCGGCCAGTCTCACCGTGGGATGGGCCACTGTTGAAAAGTCCCTTCTTGGGTACCTGGGTGGCTCAGTCGGTTAAGCGTCTGCCTTCGGCTCAGGTCATGATCCCAGGGTCCTGGAATCGAGTCCCGCATCGGGCTCCCTGCTCAGAGGGGAGACTGCTTCTCCCTCTCCCTCTGCCTGCCGCTCCCCCTGCTCATGCTTGTTCTCGCTCTCTCTCGCAAAAATAAGTAAAATCTTTAAAAAAAGAAAAGACAACTCTCTCCTTGCTGAAATTCAAGTCTCCCTTGGCTTCTGGGAAATAATTCTCTCCTGGTTTTGCTCCTGCCTTTCTGATCACGCCTTGGATCTTTTCATGGGCCCCTCTCCTCCCTCGGCCACCTAAAGGCTCATGCTCCGAGGGTTTCCAGGTGCTTCTTCCCTGCTCCATCCAGTAGGGGATGATGTCAAGGGTAGAACCTTCAACCTGGGCCTTCCCTGCACGCCAGACTTGGTGCATCCTGCAAGCTCCCTGGTATCTCCTCCCACCTCTGGTGCCGCAAATCCAGGGGGTCCAAACGGACCTTCCCATCCCTGGGTCTTCCCTCCTCATATTTCTTCTTGTTCTCAAGGACCGCTTCCATTCCAGTGACCTAAGCCAGAGACCAAGTCATCCCTGACCCGTCACTGCTTACAACTGCCTTATACAGTAAATCTATGGGATGCTCCCAACCATCCGATGAGGTGTTAGTATTAGTTAGTGCTAGTATTAGACCTTATTCAGAGACAGAAAAAGTGAGATGCAGAGAGATGAAATGATTTACTCAAGGTCATCTAGCTCATAAGTGGCCACCCCGGGATCTGACCCAGCACCGGGCAGCAGAGTCCATGCCCTTATCCACTAACCCCACTGCCTCTCTGGGGCCAAAGCCTGAGGATTCTACGTCCTTAATAATTCAACCTTACTGTCCCCCCTGGACCACTGCACCCTAAAGGTCTGGTTGGCCTTGGCCTCTCCCCCTATAATTCACCCCTCAGTGGGTCTCCACGTCCTTCAGAGTAAAACCAGAGTCCCTGGGTGGGTTAGCAAAGCCCTGTTTTTACTCCTCCAGTACCAACCCTCAAATTATGGTGACCATATAATTTATCGTCGTAACTGGGATTGTCTGAGCGTGAACAAGGTGCTATTTATAATTAAGCTGGGCCAACAGTATAAACCAGGGCAGTCCCAGGCAAACTGGGATCTATGTTCACCCTCTCATCCACTTAGATTGAAATATTTGCTGTTCTCCAAATGTACTGTGTTCTTTTACCTCTGGGCCTCTGAACACACAGTTCCCTCCACCAGAAAAAGGCCATTTATTCTCTTTCAGGAGCTCTTCCCTGGTGTCATTCCCCCCCCAGGTTATGTAAGGCACCTTTCCTCTGGGCACCCATGACACTCTGGGCTGCTGCTCAAAGGACAGAGCCAGCGTTAGCTGGGGGTGAGGGCGGGTGGGGGGCGG
>CM052900.1:81720728-81739533 GCA_028534135.1 Potos flavus | reverse complement strand
GTACGTGCTGGGCCCACAGCATGGGCGGTACCTGTGACTTTTTTCTCTGGCCTCCCTCACTAGACCACGAGCCCCCTGAGGGCTCCCCACTGCCTCTGTTCCCTCGGCCTGAGCCCAGGGTCCGGCCCAGGCTGGTAGATGTTTACCTGCTGAAGGCAGGCGCTTATAACTTGGTGAGAAGGAGAAGGAGAAGGCAAGTTCACATTCATGCCAAAATAGAACTTCTAGAATGAGTGAGTGGAGTCATCAGGGAGGCAGGGCCAGGGGCCAGAGGGACTGAAGGGGGGAGAGAGGCCTCCCACCGTATGTGCCGGGGGGCACAGGGCTATCTTCCCACAGGATTTGGGTTTTGATATCACACAGAGACAGAGAAGAGACATCTGTGTATCTCCTCTGCTCTGAGAATACAGGTTTTAAAAGTATGCGTATCGGGGGATTGGGAGGAAGAGAGTGCATGCGTTTTTGTGTGTGTATTTGTGTTTTGCTGCCATTCGGGCTCCTGCAAGCCTCTCACCCGAGATGAAAATAGTCAGAAGAAAATAAGCCTCCTTCAACCATGTCCATGTTCTTTTCTGGAATAAAAGCTGCAGGAAGGACGGCCCAGAATGCCATGGACCTTCGATGAGCACTTACAGTAATTCAGCAACGATGAAGACATAACGCACGCGCGCGCGCGTGCATGTGCGTGTGCGTGTGCGTGTGTGTAGGGGAGATCTAGGTGGGGGCCAGCATATCAGTCTCTATTCCTGAGGCTAAGCAGCAGCAAATTAACAAAAAATATTCCTACCAGGCCTCACACTGCTGAAGAGTAAATATAATTATCCTTAATCAATACAGGCCCTTCAGTGCTAGCTAATGGCTGTCCTGGGCTTAATTGTTCGCAGCAGTTGGGGAGCGAGGACGGAGGGAACAGAGTCCTCCAGCTTCCGTCTCACAGTGCAGGATCCCCGGGATGTGTGGAGGGGAAAGTTGGAAGGAAAGTTAGTCAAGGAGAAGCTCACACGATGCGCCCAGACTGAGCTGCAGCCCGGACCGTGGCACCCATAAATCTCCATCGTGCCTTCAAGAAAGTCCTTGCGGGGCCCCCACGAATCCCTCCTCAGGCCCCGGGAAGTGGGGACATGCTGGGCCGAAGTTCCCGAGGCTGCCTTAGGCCCTTCACACGCAGCACGCGTGTCGTGAGCACCGACTGGCTGTAGGCACCGAGGGCGACCGAGGACAGAGCAAGGCACGCCTGGCTTCAGGCCGTTGGCAGAGCCCACTCCTCAGGGACTCCATCTCCTGGCCCAGGGGACGCTGTCAGCTGCAGGGCAGGGGGCCGTCCCCCCAGGTCCTGGACAGACAGACACTGTCAGAGTCTCAGACAGAGCTCTGTAGATTTCCGGGGCCGCTGAGCCCAGGTCCCCAGGTGTCCTCAGAGGGATGTAGTCACTGGTGGGAGTGGAGGGGGTGGGGGTGTCTGTGACGCCTTCTGTGTTCCAGGAAGTCCAGTGGAAACGTGACACAGAAAGCGCTTTGAGCACTGGTAGTTGCCGCCTGCTTGAATCCCTTCCTGCCCTCCTCTCCCGGACCTGCCCTACTCTCCCGGATGTGGCTCTGCCCCCCGGTGACTCTCAGGTGTCTGTCGGTGCCACTGTAAAAGATAGGCTCACACATGCTCGTACCAAAGCCAGACGCCTCAGAGACCCTGGCTTCCACTCCCTGAGCGTGGCCCAAGTCCAGGGTTGGGGGGGAGGGGGCTGTCCCCAAATTGCCGCAGGGGCTGGGCTAGCAGAGGTGGCCTCTGGGGCCGGCCTGCCCCACACAAGTTCTGGCTCCTTTCAGTTCTGAGCACTTGGGAGAACCCCCACGCTGCTCCGTGCCTCAGTTCCTGGCTGTGAGATCTGGCAACGGAGAGTCCCTCCCAGGTGGCGCTAGGTGACGAAAGGCCAGGTAAGCACAGGTAAGTGCAGAAGGATGCCAGGTGCCCCGAAAGTACTTCCCACAGGAAGCGCTGACCATTCCCGTCCGGAGAGGCTGCCAGCGGTCTCCTCCACCTGCCCTGCTCCTTTCCTCTGCGTCCCAGGCTCCAGTTCTGGCCTCCACCCTGCCCTCCTCCCCGCTTCTGCTCCTTTCCCTGGGCCTCTCGGGAGGACGGGGACCATTGAGGAGGACGCCGGGCACCCTTGTGCTCCACCTTGTGTCTATTCCTGGCCAGGTGCAGGCGGTGCCCAGTGTCCTATCGATTGGGCCTGAACACTGTCTAGACAGGGCAGACCTCCTGAAGCGGGCGCTTGCTATAACATCACCAAAACACCTTCAACGGCTCTTGGCACTTCTCTCCCCTCCCCTTGGCAGGCGGAGCCTCCCGACCTGTTTTTGAGGCTACCATCTGACCAGCTGCCAGCTGTGCTGCTGTACCCAGAAACAGCACCCAGCATCTGGCAATGGGGGGGGAGGGCTGGCCCCCAGGACCTGGCTCAAGGTCCCCACCCAGCTTTCCTCCTCCCCTCCAGCACGGGTCTCCTGCTCCCTGAGGACTCATGGCAGGAGCCTGGCCCGGGGCCCTGAAACCCTCTCCCCCTGTGGGTGGTGCCATCGGTAGGGGCGGTCCAGGTCAAGCTCTGGGAGCAGTCCTATCTCTAGGCAGGAGGAGGCAGAAGAGTACAAGGCCAATGGCTTAGGAGCTCAGCGTCAAGGCCATGGGTTCCACTGTGGCCGTCCTGGCTGAGGGGCTACGATCTGGGTGCTGCACCTGGGGGGACGGGGTGCCTTCTCTAATTCACACGAAGATGCCATGTAGCCTGGCTGGGGGCTGCTCAGCTCGAGTCTGCTTGCAGGTTCTCTCCAGATGTGATGGCCCGGCTCCCTACTTGGACTCATGTCCTCTGTCACTCGGCTCCTCCCTCGGTCCCTCTGGGCATTCTCTCAGGGGCCAGATTTCCTATCCCCAGCTGCCTTGTTACGGGATCCCTGGTCCGAGCCCCAGTCTCCTTATCCTGGGCTCTCGTGCTTTCCATGAGATCTGCCTCCCAGGAGCCATTGGACCCTCCTGCCTGACTCAGTTTGTGCCTTTCTGAAGGCAAAGGGGAGTCCACCTTCTTTTCTAAGGAACCATCCCGAGGACCCCACATCATCGCCCACATCACTGTATTAGCTCCTGCTCCGTCTTAGTACGTTTTCCTCTCGTCCTCTCCTCTGCAGGGCTGGCAAATATCTGATTCTCCTCCAACTAACCCTGCCCGAGAATGTCATCTTTCCTGGTCCAGTCCTAACAGGCTCTGCATAGAATTTCTAATCCCCTGGCACCCTGAGTTGGCCTATTCCCCACTCCCTGATTAGAGGGAGTGGGGAATTGCCTGAGTGCTAAGAATAGCGTCTTCATCAGTGCCTAAACAACCTGACAGACAGCACCCCCGGCTCCCCCCGCCCAGTGTGCCCTGGGGACACGTCTCCCGGGCCTCTGCTTCCTCAGGAATCCGTGGAGGCTGAAGAGCTATCTGGGGACCCCTTACAGCCAACCCCCAGGCCTCAATTCCCCTCGAACATACCCCTCCTTGCGAAAGGAGGAATAACCAAGGTAGGGACACATGACCAAGAGGCCTGTCCCCACCCCTCTGGGGAGCTTAAAGCACACAGACCCTGGGCCCAAGCCTGGGCACACTGAATGGGAAGGTGTGCTAATGAGGCCCTCAGGAGACTCTGACGGGACTGCTTCAGTCCCTGGCCACCACGTGCCACGGCGCCAGGTGACTTTCCCATGGTCACCTTCAACTAATAGGAAGCCCAGGGAAAGCGACTAGGGCCATCACTGGGGGCAGAGGAAGGCCGGCTCCAGGCTCAAACGCCCCCATGATATCTCCCCATAGGGGTTAAGCCCCCAAGTATGTTTCTCACAAGCAGAGAAGCCTACAGAGGGTTTATCCTCAGTGACAGTCACTTGGCACTTGGGAGGTTAGCCTGCAATGTTGGGATGCATTATGTATCTCTCATCTGTGTTCGTTGAGCTCCCGTATTAGCTAACTGCTTATGCCCTCAAAATCATCTCCACGGACCTTATAATCGGCCACTTTTGACCTGGAAACTCCTAATCACCCTTCAAAACTCAACATGGACACGCCCATCCCCGGGAAATCTTCCCTGAGCTGCTATTCTTTCTGCTCAAGTAGCTGTTTCTTCCTCTTTATATCCCCAAAAGGTTCTTCTTGTGATGGACATCCTCCCTTGACTTGGCAAGTATTTAGTTCGTCTGTCTGTCTCCCCTGTAGACCGGAGCAGCAATCTTGTCTAATCATCTTTGTATCTCCTGAGTCTAGCACAGCCTCTGGTATACAGTAGGTGCTCAGAAAATGCCGATCCAATCAATGAGCGCAGTGTAAGTCTTCCCACCTAGAGTGCAGACTCCTTGAGTCTAGGAATCATACATCTACAAACCGGCATGATGCTCGCTATAGAAGGGCACACATTCCTCTGTGCAATAAAGGACATGTCACTGCTCTAGTCCTGTCCCCAGACTCATCTGCACTCAGTGAAAATCTCAACAATCTCACTATCAACTCAGGGCAAATGTAGTCACTCTTCTCTGCATTCAAACCTCTGTAAACGCGCCCAGGTGATGGTATTTATCCCACCGGATTGCAAGCATTTGTTTACATATCTGTCCTCCCCATTCAGTGGGAGGCTCCTTGGGGACTGAGTGTGTTTCTCGTCCTCCTTTATTCCCCATCCCAGCACCTAGCAGGGCGTCGGTGTGATGTGGGTGCTCAGAGCCTGCATATGGACTGAATCACCACCATGACGGGGGCTGTGGCTGTGGGACCAAGAGTGGCTTACAGCTCAATGGAGACCCTGACACGGGACAAAGATGGTTCTGGAACCTTGTTGAACAACCTTGCTGAGAGCCACTGGCCACTTGCTGAGGGCAGTAAAGTACTAGGGCAGTTTAGAAAGATGGCCAGTCCTTGATTTGGCTCCCCATAGCCTCCTCCTGTCCCTGTCCCTAAGCCCCTAAGAGCAGCGGATCGATCAATCTTTATAGCTGCCACCTGGATCAGTGACTCTTCGTAGAGGTCATGGGAACATGTGGGTCACAGGCTCAGGTTTCTATCCCGGGGAATGAACGGACCATCCCTTTGTCCACCTTCCCTGTGAATCATCTCCTGCTTGATATGAACCAGGTACCCACTATGTCTAAGTCGCTGTTCTAGGTGCTGAAAGCATTCTTCTGGAAAGAGAACTAGAGTGGTCGGTGACTATTATAGTCCCAGGAAGGTTGGCAGGGAGAAGATGGGGAGGGGGCTGAACCAGCAAAGCAAGACCAGGAATGATAAATTATGGAGGCCAGGAAAACAGCTTTGACACCTCAGGGCAGCCCAAAGCTCTCCGTGGGGCTTGCTCCCCAATACGTGGGGTGGGCAGGGAGCCCTTCCTGGGAGCTGGCTGGGACAGAGCCTCGAGCTTGGCACTGGATGTCGCCTGCATGAGCTGGCCCAGACAGCATCTGGCCTGGTGCTGGGCTCCGTCCTCAGCACCTTGTTTTGGGGTAATCATTTTAATAAATATGAATCGCGGGACTCTCGCCTGCGAATGAAACCGAAGCCGAATCCCTAATCCAGCCAGAGGGGAGTGCAGCTGCACCGGGTTAATTACGCGCACGCCGAGCATATGGCTGCGCACCTCCAGACCAGCAGGCGGAGAGCACTCTCTGGGACGCAATTAGCTCCTGTGCATGCATAAAAAATGAGCCAGCGCCTCCAAAAGAAAAATAAAATTGCTGAAGTCATAACCTCAAACCAGCCTAATTACAATCACTGAGTCGCGCCACTTAGGTGTAAGCAACGTTTACTCATCTGCTCCCAGGCAGGTGGGCTTGCGGGCGGTGGGCGCCTTCCTGCCTTCCCGCCTTCGTCCTCATCCCGACAGCACTTGCGCCAGTTCCGTCTTTTCCTTCCCCAGCAGCCCGGGGCAGCCCTCTGCTTAACCCCGGCCCTCCAGGGGGATTCGATGAGCAGAATAGTATTCTTAGAATAATAGCAGCAGCATGAGTGTGCTGAGTCTGGCACTCATCCTGGAGCAATGCTGGGAGGTGAGTAATAACGTAAACCCCACTTTGCAGGTGGGGAAGCCGAGGCCTGGGAAGGGAAATGAGTTGGGCCAGCCTAGCCGGCCGGTCTGACCCGAGTCTTCCCATGGCGCGAGTGGACTCGGAAATGGACGGACCGAGGTTTGAAGCCCAGCGTCCGCGTCTTAGGCACGATATGTGATCTTTTTGAGTCAGTTTGTCTCTTTCTTGGCTGGAAAAGCACGATAATAGCACTTACCTTTCAGGGTTATTCTGATGTGGGGATGGAAAGAAATCATGGGTGAGAACGGGGCGGGCAGAGAGCAGACCCTCGGTCAAAGGTCTGGTGGGCAGAAATGCAGCACGGTCAGGAAGCCGACGGCAAGAATCGGAACCGGGGGCGCTCAGAGCTCCTCTCGACTTCTCCCCACCCCACCCTCGCTGCCTGCACATCCCTGCTCGAATGGCACCTTGTCAGGAGCCTTCCCCGGACCACCCTCATTTGAATTACAACCCCTGTCACCGACACTCCAGGGCCAGATGCCCTGCTTTCTGTTTCTCAGAATATCACGTACCCCTTTTCACAGACGATACATTAGACTTTGACTATGCCCGTCTCCCTTCCCCCTTCTCCCCGCTAGAGTCGCAGCTCTGTGGGGACACGGTGCTTAGCTGTTTTTTTCACTGTTGAGCCAACAACAGTGCCCGGCACCTAGTAGGTGCTCAATTAATACTCGGGGAGTGGGTAAACAGATGACTAGCCTCGGTAAACCCCAGGGACCTCATCCGTAAACAACTACCCTCTTGGGCTTTTGTGAGGATTATATGACAGAGATTCTGGAGGGCTTAATGCAGAGACTGACATTTGGACTGGCTCCAAACACGATGGTTATGAGAGAGGGAGCCCTGGGTTGTTTGCCACTCGCCATGTAACTCCACAGCCCAGGAGGGTGACTGGTAAAAGGTAAGACGTTTGCTAAACATTCGCCGAGCAGATTAGTGTTTGAAGGCTCTTCGAGTCTGAAAAGGTATAGGAGGAGACCTATGGGAACCAGAGGCCCTTGTGTGTCCCCAGAAGGACAGCTTCTGGATCTCAGAAGGTCATGGCTGAGTATGGGGCTATGGCTTAGAGTGTGGCACTCGGCAGAGCGGGCTCCAGGCAGCTGACTCTCTTGAAGAGCCTTATTGGCTGGGAGTAGGGTTGCCAGATAAAATATAGGATGCCCAGCTAAATTTGAATTTTAGATAAACATGATTCATTTTTTAGTATAGGTATGTCCTATGCAACTTCGGGACACACTTACACTGAAAAACCATTGTTCATTGTCCTGTGTTTTTATTTGCTAAATCGGGCATCCCTAGCCAGGAGCTGTGTTTTCAAGGCACTCGGAGATGATGGAGATGATGGAGACACGAAGAAGATGCCCTTGGCCATAAGCGTATCCCCTCCTTGGCTGTGATGCTTCGGCAGGGGCTTTGATGAGCTCAGAGGCAGAGAGACAGGCAGGAGAAGGGAGCAGAGAAGCATGGAAAGGATGAGACCTAACTTCTGCTACTGGGCAGAGGGGAGTGGGCATAAAAGGGTGAGAATACAGGCATTCCCCTTGTGACACAGACATCCCTGCTCTTAGTTGCCATTGGCTACTGAAATGCTTTCCCCGTTTGCAAACGCCATCATCCATTAATGTCAGGGGACATGCTAACTCCACTAGACAGATTCGGGAATTAAGGCTCAGAGTCACGGAAAGAACTTTGCATGTGACCCGCCTGGTCCGCTGCTACGCTGGGGCTTGGACCCTGGCTTCCTGGGGCCAGACTCCTGTTTGAAAGGGGTGCAGGTAGGCCACGCGGCCTAGTCTGTGCCATGACTGAACTCTGAAGAGCCCGGAGAATCCCACTAATATTTCCTGGGGACCCATCTTGGGGACCCAGCGCCATGTCATAGGCAGAGTTGGGTGTTTGCTGCTCTGTGGCACGGTAAGCCCTGCAGCCTTGGTTCCCATCCCACTGTGCCCCGTCTCCGTGCTGGCCTAGCAGGCTAGCTCTCATCACGTCTGGGGGCCATCCTGTCTGTGAAGCTGAGGTCCAGGCTGAGGTCAAACCCAGACCGAAATCTCAGAAGCAGAAACGCAGCCCATCCTTAAGCTGCGGGAGCAAGACCACTGCCCATGCCCCCCAACCCCCCAACCAACCATGTTCTGGGCCTCCAAGGCCTGGGCTGCTCCTCCATTCTCCAGGGCCCCAGGATGTCCAGGTGGGCAGCCTTTCCTCGGGGCAAGCCCCCCCTTCCCCCCGTCTCTCTCCTAAGTATGAGAATCCTTGATGCCCATTAGCCAAAAGCTACCTCACCCCACCCACCCTCTGAGGGTCAGGGAGGCATGTTCCAGCAAGTGAGACCCAGGGGTGACTCTAATCACCAGCCCATAATTACTTTTCACACCTCAGCTGTATCCCGATGGTCCTCTTTGAGCAAGGAGTCTGTGTCTGGTGCTAATGACCACACGCCAGGGAGGCGTGGGAGGGCCAGGGAGGGAACACGCACAGCAAGGTGGCTGCTGGGACCTTCTTCCAGACTGCTGGAATTTGGGGAAGCTCCGAGGTATGTATCCTTGGGGAATGGGCCCAACTTAGGGTCCTTCTCTCCATCTGAGTCTGCAAAGACCGTACATCTTACTTTAGACGTTTTCCATAACTTCCTTCCACACCCCCTGCCATTGATAGATGGCTCAACATTTGGGGTTACCCTCACTCAAATGAGGAGAACCCAGAAGGCTGATAAAGAGCCTCTCTACAGAGGCCTGAGCAGGGTCTACCCAAACCTTTCGGGGCAGTACGCTCGGCGGGGACTGGAACAGCAGACCGTCATCCTCCCCTGGCTGGTGGGATGAGGGGAGGGCATGGCACCCAAACCAGGGAAAGAAAATCATGCAGAAAGGGACCCCTGGAGAGAAGCCCTGGCCTTCAGGTGTGGGACAGAGGCAGTCCTAGGTGACTTTCAGGGGGTGGCCAAGGGGACACCTCTGCTTTACTGTCCTTCCTCCCTGCGAGCTCCTGCCAAGCCTCCTCGACTGCAAACTTAGCCAGAAGCAGAGAAGCAGGTGGGGAGAGGCCAGCCAGGGGAGCCCTCCCTGATGGGGAGCTCTCTGCCGCCCTCAGGACCAGGGCGGGGCGGGGTGGGGCCGGGGGAGGGCGGGGTCTCCATCCTCCACATTGTTTTCCGTGAGGGCACTCGTGCCGTGTGGGTAGATGTTTTCACCAGTTTCAGAAGAAGGAACACACAATTTGGTCTCAGAAGTGTCAGGACCTTGAACTGCCTATGTGTGACCTTGATAGCGTCCCTTCCCTCCTGACGGCATTCTTATCTGGGAAGAGCAATACTGACCACGCAGGCGCACTGTGAGGGTTACACAGGATAACGTGAGAGCCCTCCGCTTGGTGCGCGCATACAGTAGGCATGCAATAAGCACGCCCTGAATCCCAAGGGCAGAGGAAGTTTGCCTGGGGACCTGTGCTTCCCTCCAACCCCGGGCCTCCTGCCTGCTGTCTCTGTCTTTCCCGGCTTCCCTCCGGCCACGCCCCGTCGCACGCACGTGTGGATCTCAATCCTCTGCCCAGTGTGGGGTTGGCTCCAGGAAGCTGGCTGCCAGCCCCACCTGCCAGTTTCCACAGCTCCAGCATTGACCGCATCCTAGCTTCCGTTCCCGTGTGCTCCTGAGGATTGGCTCCATGTCCCCAGGGGGCTGCACGGTACTGCTGGGCACCGAGGTGAAGGATGGGGCTGGGGCCAGGCTGGGGCCGAGGAGGGAGGGGCGACCTACCTGCAGGGTCCCCGGCACCTTGGGCAAGCCGCGAAGCAGGGCAGGGGGGAGGGCCCTTCCCGCCCTGGGAGAAACCAGCAGCTGCCTGTCTACCTCGTTAACTAGAGCACAATTAAGGCACTTAGGAGTCTGACGATGGCTCATGTTTATTCATGCACCTTTCACACACTGTCTTTCTGTGTGGGTCACAGTCCCCTGGGCGCTCTGTGGCCACTCCCCGTTCTTTAACTTTCTCTGCCTTCACCCGGTCCCTGGGCGTGCACTCCGCGCCTTCTCCCATCCACTCATTTACAAATCGTAAATGAACATCTGTACAATGTCTTACAGTTTACAAAGCGCTGTGCACATCCATTACTCTGTGCGAGCCTCCCAGCAGCCCTGCACAGTTTCTGTTGTTACCAGCATCCCATTCTACAGGGGCCACGCTCGGCAGGGGGCTGCACGCCCAAGGAGCGGGGAGAGGCCAGGCCTCTGCGGGCTCAGCCCCGCACCGTTCTTCCTCCGCGGGCTGGGTGCGTGGGGCCAGTTCTGCTGACCCAGGCGGTGGGGACAGAGACGAGGTGTCCCTGTGAATGCCTCCGGGTGCGCAGTCGTCCTCCTCCTGTCCTGGCTCAGCTCCTTTGGCCAGCAGTACAGCAGGGAGAAGTAAATACCCATCACTTAGTGGGAGGGGAGGGTTGCTGGCAATCCTCGGTGGGCGGAACAGTGTGGTGCTGTCGCCGCCTCAGCAAACCTGGGCCTCTGACAAGCGCCATGCTTGGCCCAGGTCTCCGGGGGATGCCAGCTGCCTTCTCCGCTCTGCTCCACTGCGGGCGCCCAGAGCACTCCCGGTCAGGCCCCCTTCCTCAGTGCAAGGGCCCCCCAACGACAAGGAACTCACCTGTCCCTACATGCCCTCTCTGGGAGGCTCTCTCTGGCCACCTGTCCGTCTGGGACTCCCCACCTTCTTGGACAATTTTTCTTAATAGCACATGTTCATCTCCACAATCTGTGATTTTCATTTCTTTACTGTCTGTCCCTCCCATGGGAATATAAGTTTTACGACGGAAGGGTAAGAAACTAAATATTTGCAAACTGAAAGTATAATGAATGAGTGAATTATACCGGACCTTTGAGAAGGTTCCATTCACATTTATGAGCATATTTAAAAAAAAGAGATATTTAAAAAAAAATCTTTTCATTCTTACACTGATGCCAGGCGATAGCTTTCGGTCCGCCCCCTTTCAGAGATAAGAAACTGATGCTCAGAAGAGTTACATGCTTCATTCAAGGTCACTCACTGGCTGCCATGGTCCTCATTGGACAGAGAGGCACCATCGAACGCATGGCTGCCGGGGCTGGTGACCTGAGATCCACGCCTCCTTCATCGACTCACCCCTCCCCTCCCCACCACACGCGTGTGGAAACACTCATCAAGTCTTGTCAACTCCACCACTAGAATATTCTTGACTCCATCCAGTCCTTCCTCCCTTGTCATTTTCCTAGGCCAACCCATGACCAGCTCTCAGGGGCTGTCTTAGCTTGACCCTTTAGGGTCTCGGTTTTTTTTTTTGCAAAATGGGGGCAAGTTCAACCAACCCGGAGCCAAAGCGCCTCCAAAGGCCTATCCAGTAGAGCACTGTGTTAGTATAAAGACAAACATAACCCAGGCTGGATTTATTATTATATATTCATTATTATCATATTCATTTTTTTCTTCTGATTTAAAAAAAATTAGACTTAAAACATGTTCGTGGGCTCCTAAAAGCATTGTGGGTCCCAAGCACTGTGTTTATTGTGCCTGGTGGCTTGGCTGGTTCTGTTGGTTTTAGCGCCAAGTGTCCTGCCTCCTGAACACCTCTCAGCCCTGTGCAAATGGGGACGGTTGGTCACTCTCCTCCCAGGCCTCCCTTGACCCCGTTCCCCACTGCCTCTCTGCCCTTGATGTCTGCTCCCTTCCCCTGGCTAGTCCTGCCGCAGACACGCTGGCTCCCCGGCTGGCCCATCATCCAGCTGGGCACCCTCCTGCCTCGGGGGCTGTGCACTCTCACTCCTCCCTCTGCCTGGCAGAAGCACTTGGCTAACTTCATTCTGATCTTTGCCCAAATGTCGTCGTGCCGGCGCAGCCTTCTGTGACTACCAGCGCAATGCCAGGCTCCCTTCCTCCCTCCCGCTCACGTCCACTTCCTTCTCCACAGCAGCCAGAGCGACTTTCCAAAAAAACCCAGACTGAGCGGGTCTGGCCCCCGCTTGCAAATGCTTCTTGGCTCTCTCGACTTTTAGAGGATCCCAAGTCCCTGGCCCGCCCCGCGAGGCCCCGTTGAGCTGAGGCCACAGCAGAAGCTTCTGCTGAGAGTCATTCCCACGGCAGCTGCCCTGTTGGTCTTCAGCACCCTCTCTCCCCCCAAGGCTCTCCTCTGCACCGCCTGCCCTGATCACCCGGTGAGAAGCTCTCCGGGGGCGCCCGAGCCTCAGTGTTAGCTCATCTAAGAAGAGCAGAGACCTCAGGGTGCTGGGGAAGCATGTGGATGGAGGGGATGACCTCATCCACGAGGCCCCACAAGTTGGGGGTTTATTCTCTCCCCGAGCCCAGCGGGAACCTCTGGGGAGACCCCGGAGGACCCTGGGTGGGCCCCACCTGGCAGGGGAAGCAGTGCCAGGATTTTGCTTGGAAATATTTGCTTTCCTTTACCCCCGGGTATTGTTGGAGGCTAGACAGGGCTTTCCAGAAGCCACAGAATAGAGAATTCACGGGAGTCAGTTAGGAAGCACTGCTTTATACCGACCCTATTTCTCGCATGCTACGATGTCACACCTCGGTGGAAACGGAGAGCCAGGAGATCACCCCACCTCAGAGCCCTCTGTTCCCAAAGCTGGGCCCCACTGATATGATAAAAATGCAGAGCTATCCAGTCTTTCTCATGTGCCGACTACTGTCCTTGGCGCTCAACGGGCATAAAGGCGCTTCCGCCTCCCAACGGCCCTGGGAGGCCAGTACTGTTTCATGAAACGAAAGGTTGGAGCTCCTAACTCCCTGGCCCCTTTGGTACCAGGATGGCAGGAGGGGTGGGAAACCCTTTCCCCACCTGTGGCCTCTGCATTCTCCAGGAGAGCCCCCGCGAGGACACTCAGGGACAATCTCGATGAGCCATCACTGGGATTGGCCCCCTAGAGCGACAGCAGGAGTTGACCCAAGTCCCACGTCTTATGTACTACGGACAGCAGGTTCTCTGGGCGGTGCCTGGAATAGGGAGAGTGCTTCGAATAGATTTGGTGAGGAGATACACGTACTGAGTGGCTACTTAGTGCCAATGCTCTAAAAGATCGTTTGCACACGTTGTCTCATTTAAGCCACACAGAAACCTTCAGAGGTTGCTATTGTGAATTCTATTTAACGGAGGAAGAAATAGCAGCTCAGAGAAAATAGGAAGCTTAAGCAAGGCCACACGACTAATAAATGTTGAAGCCGGGATTTGGCGCCCAGTCTGTCCGACTTGCTTCTAACAGCTTAGATGCTTGATTAATACTCATTAGGTGGCTAATGAAAGCTGCGGACAGCTCCCCTGGGGATAAAAACAGCAACACGGTGCGTCCAGCCCCTTGGGAGAGGAATCTGGAGCACAGCTGTGGCCTCTGGGGCATCCCACGCCCACCTCCCCGGCTCGGGATTTAAAGTCCTCTGCGCACTGCTAATGGATGACCCACGTTCTCGAGCTCCCTCCAGCCCTACCCTATCCTTGAGTGCGGCTGTGAAATCGTAGTGACAGATCCAGTTTAGTTCCCAGGATAAGCCTGTGATTATGTCTGTCTCAGCAGGGAGGTGACCCCTTCTCTGTCCTTGCCCTGTGACGAACGAGCTCTCCTTCCCCATTCAGGTAGCGAGCTCTAAAACATCACCTCTTCCATCAAGCCTTCCTGGATTGATCGGGTGTCGGCTGTCAGCCTGTCCAGAGAAAGCCCTGGGCCCAGATCTCGGCCAGTGTCTGTCTCTGTCTTCTTGGATTATTGATGGGACATCTCTGGGAAGGTTTAGGCCCCAGCCAGGGAGTTTCCCTTTGGTTCCCAGAGGGAGCCCTCGCTCAAGCAGGAGCTGTCTGGAACAGCCTGCCTCACCCTGTCCCATTTCCAAAGGGGCTCACATGATGCACCCAGCAGCTCTTAGAAGGTGGCTAGTCGAGGGTGCCTCTTGAAAAGCCAAGGGGCAAAATTGGGGAAGCAGGGGAGAGCAAGAATGAGAGGGGGCAGGGGAGAAAGAAAGTAGATGGCACAGAGGCACAGATAACAATCCTGGGGGAAAACCTTTTAAAAAATTTTTTTAATATATTTTTTTAAGATTTTACTTATTTTGAAAGAGAGAGAAAGCACGAGAGTGGGGAGTGTCACAGGGAGAAGCAGACTTCCCACTGAGCAGGGAGCCTGATGTGGGACTTGATCCTGGGACTCCAGGTTCATAACCAGAGCTGAAGACAGTCGCTAAACCAACTGAGCCACCCAGGAGCCTCGGAAAACTTCCTTTAGAAAGAGAAGGGGAGTGTTTCCTAGGGGAGGCTCTGCTGAGGGACAAACCTGGGACAAACCCCAAATAACTCGAGTCTACACCTGGGTTCCCATGAAGACGTGATCTAACTTCAGGCTCAGCGATTTCGGCACATGGAGACCCCTGATGTCCAGATTCGGGGATCCTTCCAGACTTTGGCTGTGCAAACTGCTTCCTTTCCCTCTCTCAGCAGTCTCAGGAACGTGGGATAGTAAGGTTCCTGAGATCACTTGAAAAGCCTTCTCATTTTACAGAGAAGAAAACTGAGGCTTTAAGACTTGCAGCAGGCCTGCAGTAGGACATTCGTTGCAGGCTGAGGGCAGCCTGGTCCCCCCGGGGCCGCTGGGGATGGGACGAAACGTGTCACTCCTCCTGTTCCTCCCTTGCCCTCTCCTTCCCCACTTCCTGAGGCAGCATCTCCCGGCTGGCAGAGCAGGGGTGGGGTGCGGGGAGGACTCTGCGGGGAAGAGGGGCCTGCAGGGCCGGGGCAGACACCAGTGACAAGAGCAATTTATTTCCCAGGCACAGATTAGACGGCAACTGAGAAATTCTCCCTCTGCCATCCATCAGCTGCCTGCCTCCGGCAGCCTCCACAGGGTCAGGAAATTTGTCTTGACTGCACTGCTCTGCCACTTTATTTGGGCTCCTGTGGCTCAAGTCATGCCAGCGACCACCCCCACCCCCCAAACCAGGGGAAGGAATCAAACCTGAAGACTGTTCACTGAGCTAGCACCTTGGGAACCATCCCCACCTGCTCTCACCTGGGGCTGCAGACTCCCCCAAGGCGATGATGCATTTCCTTGTGGCCTGCGGGGGGCCTGCGGGGGGCACTGCCCTGGCTGGGAAGGGGGCAGCCTGGAGACTCTGCCCAGCCTGCCTGAACAAGTGGGTGTTGGCTGGAAGTCCTGTTCACTGATTGGCAAACTTTTCTATAAAGGGTCAGGTAGTGGGGGCGCCTGGGTGGCTCAGTGGGTTAAAGCCTCTGCCTTCGGCTCAGGTCATGATCTCAGGGTCCTGGGATCGAGCCCCGCATCGGGCTCTCTGCTCAGCAGGGAGCCTGCTTCCCCCTCTCTCTCTGCCTGCCTCTCTGCCTACTTGTGGTCTCTCTCTCTCTGTCAAATAAATAAATAAAATCTTAAAAAAAAAAAAGTTTAAAGGGTCAGGTAGTGAATATTTGCGTCTTCCAGGCAATAGGCCGCTGTCACAACCACTCAGCTCTGTCACTGCAATGCAGAGGTAGCCACAGACAATGCATATATGAATGAGAGTAGCCACATTCCAACAAAACTCTATTTAGAAAAAATGGGTGAGTGGCCCATGGGCTGAATGCTCGTGTCCCAAACCCTTCCACCTTCTTAACAAGATTTATCAAGGAAGGGGCACCTAGATGGCTCAGCCAGTTAAGCATCCGACTCCTGGTTTCAGCTCAGGTCATGAAGGTCATGGTCATGGAGTCGTGCCACGAGGTGGGCTCCAAGCTCAGCGTGGAGTCTACTTGAGATTTTTTCACCCTCCCACTCCCTCCCCCTCTGCTTCTTGCACGCGCTCTCTCTCTCAAATAAATAAATAAATAAAATCTTTAAAGAAAAAAGATTTATCAATTAATCATAATTTTTGCAATGAGAAACTGTAAACCTAGCCATGGGGCCATTGGACCTTACCCTAAATTCTCATATCATGAGCCTGCAAATTGTATCACCAAGTCTCAGAAACCAGGGGTTCTGCTCTTCCCTAGATCTGGGGCTGTGATTTCTCATAACACCCATACCTCTCATCCAACATCAGTGTTGGACAGAACTGTGTGGGAGTTCAGCAAATACTCTCTGAAGTCATAATACTTGGATTCAATCCTTACTCTACCACAGTTTACTAGCTGGATGACCTCAACCTCACTTGTCTCAGCTTCCTCATCTGTAAAATGGGGACAACAATGGAACACACTCACAGAGTCACCGTGAAGCTGAATAAGTTATTACAGGTCAAGTATGTGGAAATGTGGAAGAGCGCCTGGATTATGGTCAGTCCTCACATGTAAGTGTGGCCAGACCTTAGTTAACCCTCACTAAACACTGGCCAGGAGCTGGCTGGTCTTGGGTGACATGAAAGGCTAAGGTGTGTAGACACTGTTCCTGCCAAATGGGCAGGAGGTGACTGTCCCCTTCCAGGCACATTGGCATTGGGCCTTTGGAGTTTCTCTCTTGCCTTTGCCTATTTTCATTAAAATTACAGCAAAGGGAAGAATGAAGAGGAAGGATAGGGAAACTACATTTATCGAGTTGCTATAACAGGCAGGGATGGGCTAGGTACTTTGCACATTTTATTTCATGAAATCCACACAACTTTGCAAGGTAGGCATCACTATCCTCACTTTATAGACAAAGAAAATTAAGTCTCAGAAAGGAGGTGTGACATATTCAAGGTCACGCGGACTGCCTCATTACAAGTTCATTCTTTCATCAGATATCTCTTTTTTACCAATTACGGGTCAGACACTGACTATCCTGCATTTGGAAAACACAGCGAGAAAACCAGCTCACGGTCTAGATGAAGGAAATGAGAATTTAAACCAGTCATTAAGGTGGGAATACAAAGGCAAATTTGGGGAAGCAGGAAGTGTTCACCAAGGAAGAGATACTCAAGCTGAGTCTTGAACGACGAACAGGAGCCTATTGGGAAGATGAAGGGGAAGGGCATTCCAAGGAGAAGTGACACCATATGCAAACAGATGGGAGCATTAAATGCCATTGTGCTTCGAGAACAGCCATTCATTTGCTCTGGAGGGTTGTGAGGGCAAGTCGTAGGCAATGAGGTTGGAGAGGCAGGTCACAGGGGGCTCAGGGAGGCCCTGGCGGGTCACGACGGAGAGCTTGAACTTGATTCTGCATGCAATGGTGAGACACTTAAAGGGTTTTAAGCAGGGCAGCCACAGAATCAAACTGTGTGTTAGAAATGAAAAATGCAGGTTGGATTGGAAGGTGAATGAGGCAAGAAATAGGGAGACCATCTGAAAGACAACTGAAATAATCCAGGGGAGAAATGATGTGCAGTTTCACTAAAAAGTGGGAGTGGGGATGGAGAGGAGGAGGCGGATCTGAGAGCTATTGAGGAGGTAGGCGTGGTCGGACTTGACGACTGGAATTAGGGTAGGTAGGGGGGAAAGAAAGGAGTCTAGGGTGACTTGGAGCCTTGGGTGATGAGGTGAAACCTTGACTGGATGGAAGAGGAGGAGCAGGATTCTACAAAACAAATTCTATTTTGGCCATGCTGAGAATGACTAGTGTGGCGGAGCATGTGGGTGTCTGAGTGGCCAGGACTGGGGAGAAGAAAAGGACACACATCCTCTTCTCAATCCCATGTGGTGCTCAGTGATAAGAGCTGAGAAACAGTGCACTCATCAGGCCTAGATAACCAACTTTGGGGGAAGAGTGGCGTGCACCACCAGGATTTCTGTCTTGGGGAAGCCTCTCTCTAACTTCTACTCTGGGGAAGGATCTTGGAGAGGGGGAAACCACAGGTGGGAATCCTCTTTTCTTTTCTCTTTCTTTTTTTTCTTAAGATTTATTTATTTATTTTAGGGGGGCAGGGGTAGAGGAAGAGGGAGAGAGAGAATCCCAACCAGACTCTCTATTGAGCATGGATCCTGAAGCGGGGCTTGATCTCAAGGCCCTGAGATCATGACCTGAGCCGAAATCAAGAGCTGGACGCTTAAACGACTGAGCCACTCAGGCACCCCAGAATCCTCCTTTGTTAAGAACCCAACCGGTGTGGACCACCTTCATTTCTTCTTTTCATTTCTTTTTCACTTATTTTGTGTTTCAGTAAGGTATAAATTCTGATTGTCATGCTTGGACACATGGTTCCTTAAGGGCTAAATAAAGATGAACAAATGGAAAGCTTCCTTGTACCCATCTAGTCTGCCTTTCAAGTAGCCTGAAAATATTTGTCTAATGCTCTCTATTCCCTCCAAACCCTAATCATCCCATGGCTGCTGCTGCATTTGTCTCCACGCCACGGGGATGGGTCCTGGTACCATGGAAGGTGTCTCAGGTAGAACTCCTGACTCAGCAAGGCCAAACCACTCCCCAGACTGTGTCCTCCAAATGACTCACTGCAGTCCTCAGCCCTGACCTCAGAGAAGGGAGGAAGGGCAAGGATTTTCCAAGGAGTAATAGGAGAATGTGCATGTTTGTCTTTCTGTTTGTGGGAGTGGAGGGGAGGAAGGGGGAGAGGGAAGGGAAAGGAAGGCAGAGAGAGACGTAGGAGACAAATACGGTCAGAGAGAATGCTCACATACGAGAGAAGAGCAACATGAAACTGCATATGGATAAGGGGTGGCAGAAATAGGAGAAAATAGAGAGCAAGAAATAGGAGAAATAGGAGACAGATACAGGGTGGTGATTGTGGTCTATCAGAGACCGTCTGAATTCAATT